>JAOXOE010000848.1:3990184-4001684 GCA_028565055.1 Phoeniculus purpureus | reverse complement strand
AATAATTATAGGATGGGTTAGGTTAGAAGAGACCTTACAGATCCTCTACTTCCAACTGTCGGTCTCAAATAATAATAATCAGATAGACCGCAAATAATGAGCCAATAATTCCCAAATAATAATCAGATCATTCCCGAATAAAGAGCAAATAATTCCCAAGTGATAATCAGATCATTCCCAAACAATAACCAAATAATTATCAAATAATAATTAAATAATCCCCAAATGATAATCAGATGATTCTCAAATGATAATCAAATGGTTCCTAAATAAACATCAAACCATTCCCAAATGATAATACAGGAATTCCCAGATAATACAAGAATTCCTAGATAACCAAAGAATTCCCAAATAACAATTATAGGATCACTTAGGTTAGAAAAGACCTTTAGGATCACTGAGTCCAATATTCAGCCCCCTATAAGTATCAAATAATTCCCATACAGTGATACAGTACTGCAATAATAAGACAATAATTCCCGAGGTGACCCCACATCTCCCACCCTGTGGGGAGAGGGACCTGCACCCACTGCTGGGCGCTGCCGGGGACCCGCATCCCAGTAGAGCTGCAAAATGGCCAGATCCAGACCGGGGCTGTTCAAGGGCAGTGAAGGGACAGGGCAGCCAGGGCTGCTGCTGGTGGGGGGATGTTATCGCCCGCATGACTGAGTCGCTGTCGGAGCAGCAAACTCCTCCTGACCTCCTTTGCTTTTGGAGGCAAGGATTGGGAAAATTGGATTGTAGGAGGACGTCAAATTAAAGCTCCTAATTGTGCTGGATCCATAGATGGCGGCTGAAGAGCCAGGGAAATGCGGAGTGATGCCACAGTATCACCCCCCCATTTAGCCAGTCCTTTATTTTTTACCCTTTTCCCTCAAATTCAGCCATGTTCAGGGCAGAAAAACATAGTGAACCCCTCCTCTGCACCATCACCAGCCTGTCCTGTCCTCCCTCAACCTCCTCAGAGCTTCGGCCCCCTCGGGGGCTATCTTTGTCCTTCCCATTTTCCCCACATCGTGTTGTCACCTCACTTAGGGCACCCCCAGCTTCTCCCTGACATGGAGGAGATGCCCTCAGGTTTGGAAAGACCTAGAAGGCAGTGGGAACAGCCCTGGAAAAGGTTTTTCTGAGGATGGAAAAGGGCACCTTTGAGGCACCAATGACGTAGCCCTGGGAACTGGGGGGGGTCTCCAGGGGGGCGGTGGAAGGTAAAACCCTTCAAAAAAACACGGTAATCCTGCTGATACTTGGGAGGTCCTATGAAGTAGCCAGAAATAGCCCGGCTGGGCTCCTTCAGGGACGGGCTGGCTCGGTCCCAGCGTGGGCAGAGCTGCCAGACGAGGCCGGACACCCCCGGCCGGGACAGGGGCACGTGGTGCAGAGGGAAGGTGGGGAGATGGGAGGAGATCCATCCATCCACAATGGGCTCGGAGGCTTCTACCATGGGGGGCTTTTCTGATGTATCTCTCATTTGATTCTTCCCTTGCAGCCTCCCCCATAAGGCAGCCGCGATCCCACAGCCCTCCCCCCACCCCACCACCACTGCCGCCAACCTCGCGTAGCCCCCAGCCAACATGGGGAAGGAGAAGACGCACATCAACATCGTGGTCATTGGGCACGTGGACTCTGGGAAATCCACCACTACCGGGCACCTCATCTACAAATGTGGGGGCATCGACAAAAGGACCATTGAGAAATTTGAGAAGGAGGCTGCCGAGGTGAGGAGCCCATCATCGCACTGCGTGTCCTGATCCCACCCCGACATTCCCACCCATGGGGATGGGATGCTCCACAGCACCAACACCCCACGGGCAATTTTCCAGTTAGTTTCCTGGTTCTGCCCTTCTCATACCTTCTCCTACTCCCTTTGTTCCCATCAATTTTTACCCCTGCTGCACCCCTGGGTCTTCCCAACTTCTGTGGCCTTGGGAAAATGGGTCATTTGGGCACTCGCCACCATCTTCTCCAGAGTTGGGGGACTCCCTGCCGCGGGCAGTTAATGAGGGCAGAGGAATAGTGAGGGCTCTTGAGTGGATGGGGGAACTGGTGGGAATTGCCAGGATTCTGGAAGAGCCACATGGTGCTCCAGGGCATGAAATTCCTTTGGAATATTACTCATGAGGAGAGAAACCCACTAATCCCTCACTGGCTAGTGCAGGAATCTCCGAATTTCAACCTAAAGCGTCTACTTCCCAGTCTCTGCTGCAGCAGCTGGACCACTCACTGGATCCAGCTCATTGAAAACCCCATGCCCACTTTTGCCAGCTCCTTTAACACAGCGAAAAGTCAAATTCTTTTGTTTAGTTCTTCTAACAGGGCTGTTTATAGGATTTCACCAGTGTGTGAGGTTAGGGAAGCACCACCCCAATACCTGAGATGTGGTGAACCCAGAAATTAAAGGGGGAAAAATAGTCTTGTGAAGGTAAAAGGTGGATGGGAAAGGCTCAGGAATGAGTGATGGTAAATTCTAGAGAGGTGAGGGAGCTGAGGGAAAGCTCAGCAGGTCTGGTCTCTTGAGAAGATGGTCTGTCGTCATCATTGCAGGAAGCTTTAATGCAGATAACTGTCTGTTATTATTACTATTATTATTTTGGATAAGAGTCCACATTTCCATGAAAAAAAAGGTTGTTATTATTATCATTATTATCATCATTATAATTTTTTTTTCTGGACAAGGTCCCATATCTGCAATGAAAGAAAAAGTTTTAGTGTTAGTATTATTATTAATAATAATGCATAAAATTAAAGCTTTATTATAATTACCATCATTATTATTATAATTATCATCATTATTACTTTTCTGAACAAGATCCTACATTTCCATTTTTTAAAAATGTTTTGTTCTTGTTATTAATAATCAGCATATTATTTTTATTTATTAGTATTAATATTTTGCAAAAAAATTTTAGTAATAATAATTATTGCTGTTAGCATTATTATAATGATTATTATTATTTCTTTGGGCAAGATCTCACATTCCAGTGATAAAAGAAACGCTTTGCAGGGCTGCCCCTCTCAATTAGCCACTTGGCTCTGTCCATGTGTGTCGGTCTGTCTGCCTTAACCCTTAGGATGAGCCAACAGCATCCCAACTCGACCATTTCCGTGCCTCCCCAGCAGCCCTTTTCCCCAGCTACAAAGCAAAGAGCTCATTCCATCACAGACAACGATCGCTGACACCCCCTGTCCTGTTGCCTCCTTCCCCTCCCTACATCAGTTATGGCCCCATGAGGCTTTCAAGGAGGTGGCTGTGGCTCTTGGAGTCGCCCGGACCGTGTTTGTACCCTGCCAGGAGCTGCGGGCACTGGGGAGCTGCTATTAATAGTCGATCGACTGCGCTCACCGACTCCATTTTCTGAGGCAGGGAAGGGTTTCCTTCCATTAGGTGGCATTCACAGCAAATGGAGGCCTTGTGAGCACCCAAAAAAAATGCCAACCACCACAAAAAACCCCCCAAACCCAGCCGCTGAGCTTTGATTTTATTTTATTTTCGGGTTTTTTTAAAGAGGAAAAGAGAGTGAAGGTTATTTTACCTTTGGTTGGTTTTTTTTTTTTTGGTTGGGATGTGGAGGTAATGGTAGATCCCAAAGGAGAGGTGAAAAAGAGATGGGAAAAAACCCCCAGGAAACATGGGGGGAAAAAGGAAAAAATAGGAAATTTTTTTAATGAGAAAATTTTAAAAACAGGAAAAATTAAAACAAATTAGAATTTTTTTAGAGGAAAATGAAAAAAGCAGGAAAATTTTAAAATAGGAAAAATTTTAAAAATAGGAAAAAATAAATAGGAAAAATTTAAAAATGGAAAATTTTAAAAACAGGGAAGATTTTTAAAAATGGGGGAAATGTAAAATAAACAGGAAACAATTAAAAAATAGGAAGCTGCCCCTCTGCTGCTGTTCGATCAGGGAAAATCAGGCTGTTTCTGGTCTGAAACAGGGGAGGTTTTGTGCAAGGCTAGATAATTCCCTGGGGTTTTTTCCTTCAATAACAGCTCTGGGTAACTGAATACAGCCCATGAAAGGAGGAGAGCTCTTTGCTAAATAAAGGACCTCATTTATCTTCAAGCTACAGCTTCCAGGGGGAGTTTTCCACCAGATGAGGGGTTGTCTGTGTCCATAAGGTGCTGGTTCCCACCTGGCAGGAGGCTGCTCTGTGCCTTAGTTTCCCCATGCAGAGGGGCAGGAATAGACTGCCAGCACGCGAAGATCTGGGGGATGTGATGGTGGAGCTCCTGCCCCAGTACTGCATTGAATGCACTGTTTCTAGGTGCATCTGCCCCATTTCCATGGTGAATGAGGAGCTCTAACCACCCCCTCCCTTTTCCCTGGCAGCAGAGGGATTTTGCTGTGCAGACTGGAAAGAGTTAACCACTGAGCTCCTGATCTGCTCCCTCACTAAGCCTGATGCTAGGAGGATGCTTAGGAGCAGAGATTAGATTCTGGATTTTTCCACCCTCTGTCTGCTCTTCCCAGACATACAGGAGCTCCCAGCAGGAATGGGGCATCACCCTCTCAAGCCAGCATCCCAGAGAGGGAGAAGCAGGAGGAGGAGGGAGAGGCTTGCCCCTGCCTTTAGGATTTTATCCATAATCCTCCAGAGCAAGCTGCAAAGTCATTGCAGCGCTCGGCTGTTACATAAATGGTGCCGGCACCGTTAATTCCCAGACTGGGGAGCCAGGGGCAGAGCCCGGGCTTGGTATGGGCTGGAGAGGTTCACATGTGATGCACCGTTAGGCTTCATGGTGAGGAGCGTCACTGAAGTGAGAGCCAGTGATTGGGAGACCTTTCCTGCTGAAGAGGTGATTTCTAGTGGACCAGAATGAATTTTACTCATAGAGATTCCAGAAGAAACCATGGTTGAAGAAAACACTAGGATAGAGGGCTGGATAATGGATGGGTGGAGAATGGATGGATGGAGGAGCATGGAGGGATGAGGGGTGAATGGATGAGAACAGAGTAATTCAGTTCTGTCCTTGCACAGCAGTAGGAGCCCATTAAACCATCTGCAAATGACCTAAATTCCATTATCCAACTAAGAAAAACCCTTTTTGCTGAGGCCAAGAGCTGATGATTGATGCCCATTAACCCCTTTCTCCAGCCAGGCTCCCTAGACTGCCCCAGGACATGACATGGTCAGCAAGGGATAGTCTTGTCCTGCCCCACCTCCACATTGGCAGGATCCCAGCTCAGACTGGGAACACTGGGGAGGGGAAGTCTGTTGCCATGATGGCATGATGTCAGAGAACACCAATCCAAGAGAGGAAAGTGATTCAGAATCACAGATCCATAGAAGTGACACTGGTTTTAGTAAGGAATGTGCTTTGTCACAGGTCAGAGGGACTGTCTGCAGCTGATCCCACCCAATGTGATTTTACGCGCTGCAGCGCTGGCTGAGGTTGTGGCCGCTTGGCAGCGACAGCTGGTATGGCTGCAGCCTGCAGTCACTTTTTGTGTGAATTCACACGCTCCATGGTGAAAATTAATCACGTTTCTGCTCTGCTCATAGCAACCATCTCATTTTATCTTCTTTTAACCCATTCCCCTCCTACAGTCCTGCCAGTGAGGGGTCTCCCCTGCAGCGATGCCCTTTCCCACAGCCAGATGTCTCCTCAGTTCAGCTAATAGATTACAATGCAACGGTAAGATGCTTTTCCACCATGGCTGTAGGGTTCTGCAGCAGCAGCATTTCCCAGCAGCAGGGCAGGACCATGGCAATTCCTAGAATCATAGAATGGTTTAAGGTTAGAAGGGACCTCAGAGATCATCCAGGTCCAACCCCCTGCCATAGGCAGGGACACCTCTCACCAGACTAGATTGCCCAGAGCCCCATCCACCCTGGCTTTGAACAGTTCCAGGGATAGAGCAGCCTGTTCCAGTGCCTCACCATGGTTAATCATGGGTTACTGTTTCCGACTCCGTTCACAAATTCACTTTGCAGCCCTTATTCCAGGTTGCTCTCCTTTCTGTTGAGGAACATGTTAAGAACAACTCTCCTGTCACCTGTATTTACTAGTAAATAGATCATGGCTGCCATTGGATTTGGGGAATGTTTGCAATGTGACCCTCTCTACCTGAGCCTGGGATCTGCCCTGGAGGGTAGGTTGCTGGCACCAGTGCTATGGGGTTGGCTTTCTCACTGGCTCTTGCCTTTGTGTTGGCCAGATGGGGAAGGGGTCCTTCAAATACGCCTGGGTGCTGGACAAGCTGAAGGCCGAGCGTGAGCGTGGCATCACCATTGATATCTCACTGTGGAAGTTCGAGACCACCAAGTACTACATCACCATCATTGATGCACCTGGCCACAGAGACTTCATCAAGAACATGATCACTGGGACCTCCCAGGTGAGAAATGGTGGCCAGGGAGTGGGGGGCTTTTGGAGGGGGGGAGCTGAGAATTCCCCAAGATCAAGCCCAAGGTCATGTAGGTTTGGAGGTGGATCGTTCACAGAATCATAGAAGGGACTGGGTTGGAAGGGACCTTTAAAGGCCCTCTGATCAAACCCTCATTGTTGAGACAGCTGAGACAGCAGACATCAAAGAACACTGAGCAAGATCCACAAAAGAGGCTGGGTAGCACAACGGACTGAGAACATCATGGCCCTGCACCTCCCTGGGCATCTGGGACAAGGGACCTCCAGGGACACAGAGGTGGTTTCTCCACTCCATTTACAGCTTCTGTAGAGGCTCTGGGTGTAGAAGTCATCCAGGGAACACAATTTGTGTGGCTGCAGTCTCATCTATCACCCAGAGAGATTATCTGCAGGTTTTCAGTCCTACTGCCTTGTCTATGCATCCCTGGATGATGAGGATCATAGAATCATAGAATCATTAGGGATTGGAAGGGACCCCGAAAGATCATCTAGTCCAATCCCCCTGCCATAGCAGGATCACTTCACTGGAGAAGTTATTTTGTGGGTAATGAACTCAAATTGGATCACCAGTGGGCCCTGGTGGTCCTGAAGGTCAACAGGGTGTTGGGATGGATCAAGAGGAGGGTGTCTAGCAGGTCAAGGGAGGTTCTTCTACTCCTTTATTCTGCTTTAGTGAGGCTGCACCTGGAATCCTGTGTCCAGTTCTGTCTCCCCAATTCAACAGGGATAGAGAACTAATGGAGAGACTTCAATGCAGGGCTACGAGGATGACTGGGGGGTCTAGAACAGCTGCCTTGTGAAGAGAGGTTGAAAACATTGGGACTGTAGTTTGGACCAAAGAAGGCTCTGAGGGGATTCAATCCCTGTCTATAAATCCAGGAGGGCTGGATGCCAACCAGAAAGGAATCCTCTCTGTTCAGTAGTGTCAAACAGGACAGGGGGTAATGGATGCCAGCTGGAACACAGGGAGTTTCACCTCAAGATGAGGAAAAACTTCATTACAATCAGGATTTGAAATATTGGAAGGGGCTGCCCAGGGAGGCTGTGGAGTCCCCTTCTCTGGAGATGTTTCAGCCTCAGATGGATGCGGTTGTGTGGAGCCGATTGAGGCTTTTTAGGTGGTTCTGCTGTTCAGTGATTTGTGTCCTGCTTGAGCAGGACGGTTGGACCCAATGGCCTTTGAAGGCCTCTTCCAACCCTAATAAACTGTGTAAAATATGACCTTCAGAAATCCTATTTGTGAGTGTTTAAATAACAGGGTGTAATTGTATTAACAAAGGGTTCTCGGGCACTGGAATGGGCTGCACAGGGGGGTGGTTGAGTCCTCATCCCTGAATGGGTTTAAAAGCCGCTTAGATGTAATGATGGGGGATCTGGTTTAGGGGTGACCTTGTAGAGTAGGGTTGATGGTTGGACTCGATGATCCTGAGGGTCTTTTCCAACCTGAATGATTCTGTTATTTTATGATTCTCCAGTTTGAAAGAGTGCCTTTAAAATAATAATAAATATTGTTAATTATTGTTAATATAATTATCTTTTATTAGTATTGACTTTATTATTATGGTGTGTTTTCCTATCTCTTGCTTAAATGCAGTAAGTAGCTACTAGAACTAAGCAGCAGGCATTTCAGTTGTATTTGCTTTGTGTCCAAATGGTGTCTTAGGGAGTGCTAAATCCATTGTGCTTGTGCAGCTTGTTCTGTGTGACACAGAAGTCATTAACATGGCACCTTGTGTTGACAGTTCTCTTTCTGTTTTCTCTGAAGCCCATTCTTACGGGGACTGCAGCCGTGGGATCGGGTCTGACGTGGCACCGAACTCTGCCGCTGTGTGCAGTTGGAGGAGACCATAAAATCTTCTTCTGGGTAACTGAAATGTGAACGAAATGTCTGCATTTGACATGAAGCTTGACAGCATAGCCGTCACTTTCCCAGTCAAACAAAGGAATCTACTCTTTGTATTGGGATTTGTTCACTCTGAGAACATAAGGAACAAGTGGAATCTGAAACAGTTGGGTTTGACTTTGACCTTGCAAATACAAGTTTTGTAAAATCATTTCTCATACAGCTGGTGTTTGGTTACTTCCCTTAAATAAAACACACACTTCTGTAATGCGGTGCTTGGTGCGAAAAGAACTTTTCAAGCGGTTATTTCAAGAGGTTTGGAATCTGGCAGTCTCACTTGGTTAACACAGCTCAGATACTACCTGCAGAAGGAGCACCTGTTCTCATCTTCCCAGCTATCACACAGCAATGGACGGCTGTAAAATGCTTCCTCTGGATGCATGTGCTGAAGAAACAAGTCACCATTAACAGCTCCTTACAGTGTCGTCGTGGTGGTTATTACAGACACAGAATCATTCTGATTGGAAAAGACTCCCAACAAGTCCAACCATCAACCCCACTCTACAAGGTCACCCCTAGACCAGATCCCCAACACCACATCTCAGTGACTTTTAAACTCATCCAGCGATGGGGACTCAACCCCCACCCTGGGCAGCCCAGTCCAGTGCCCGACCACTGTCTCCACGAAGAGTTTCTTCCTGATGGCCACTCTGACCCTCCCCTGTTGGAGCTTGAAGCCCTCCTCTCTACTTCTGTCTCTAATGACCTGTGAGAAGAGCCCAGCACCAGCATCTCTGCAGTATTCTTTCAGATAGTTGTAGGGAGCAATGAGGTCTCCTCTTAGCCTCCTCTTCTTCAACCTAAACAGCACCAACTCTCTCCATCTCTCCTCATCACACTGATTCTCCAGGCCCTTCCCCAGCCTCGTTGCCCTCCTCTGCACTCGGACTCCCTTAGCCTGCCTTCACAGAAGAGCTGCCGGAGCCCTCTGAACATCCCTGTGGCCTCCTCTAAACTCAGTGCAACAGCTCCATGTCCTGGGTAGGTTGGGGACTCCAGAACCAGTCGCACTACTCCAGGTTGGGGGCGTCTCTAGAGAGCAGAGTGGGAGAATCTCCCTCCTGGTCCAGGTTTCATTCTCGCTCAGCACTTCTCCCCGCCCTGAACGCTGCAGCGGCCCTCCCGAGGGGCCGATCACTTCGTCCGCAGGTAACTTCCTCCAGCCATTCGAGCTTCTACAGAAGCTCCTCCGTGCAGGTCTGCTGCCCCTTTCGCCTGACTGTCCCTGACAGGGCTGGGCTGGCGCTGAGCCGGGCGGACACGGAGCTCTAACGACAACCCCCCTCCCGGCGGCCCGCGCCCGGCCCTCTCCGCCTGCCCTTCCCATGGTGCTTTGCGCCGGGTCGGCCGCCTCCGCGCCTCACGGCGGAGGGTTCACTTCCGGGTCGGGGGCGGGGCCTGGGCAGGGAGGTAGCGGCGGCAGCAGCGGCGGTTCACGGAAAGCGGCGGGGCCCGGTCCCGCGGGGATGGACGAGGACGGGCTGCCCATTGTGGGCTCTGGCATTGACCTCACCAAGGTATGGGCCTGGAGCTGCGCTGGTCCCGGGGACGGGGGAGACCCGGCCGGCCCGGCCCCGCTCGACGGCCCCTCCTCGGCCTGAGAGGGCCACGCTGGGCTGACGGAGCTGGGGGCTGCCCCTCTGCCAGCGGCGGAGCCTGGCTTGGCTTGGAGCCGCGTGTGCGGAAGCGCGGTGTCAGCTGTGAGGCAGCTCCCGGGCAGAGCTGCCTCTTCATGGCTTTTAAACGATGCAAACCCGTTTAAAAAAAAGTTTAGTTTCATTCGCAAATACAGAGCGTAACTGCAGTCTTCTCTGCTGCCCCATCCGCGTCTGATCAGGCTCTAAAGCTTGTCTGGCTGTCTGGAAGTGCTGAAAGTCTGAGGGAGCTGGGGCTCTTGAGCTGGGAAAAAAGGAGCCTGAGGGATGACCCCATGGATGTTGATCAATATGTGAAGGGTGGGTGTCAGGAGGATGGAGCCAGGCTCTGCTCAGGGGCACCCAGTGACACGACAAGAGGCAGTGGGTGTGAGCTGGAGCAGAGGAGGTTCCACATCAATGTGAGAAGGACCTTCTTGGCAGTGAGGGTGTCAGATCCCTGTCAGGGGCTGCCCAGGGGGGTTGTGGAGTCTCCTTCTCTGGAGATATTTCAAACCCTCCTGGCCGTGTTCCTGTGTGACTGGATCTGGGGGATCCTGCTGTGGCAGGGGGATGGGACTGGGTTGTCTTTGGAGGTCCCTTCCAACCCCTTATGATGGGATCTAGGGGATCCTGCTGTGGCAGGGGAATTGGACTGGATGATCTTTCAAGATCCCTTCCAATCCCTAATGACAGCATCCAGGGGATCCTGCTGTGGCAGGGGGCTTGGACTGTATGATCTTTGGAGGTCCCTTCCAACCCCTAACACTCTGTGCTGCTGTAACTGAGCGTTAGGAAACGTGTGTGTGGCCAGCTCAGCACTTCTGCTAGCTCAGCACTCTGGAGGGTATCTTCCGATTAGTGCCATTAGCAGAGCACTTCAGGGAAACCTTCGCTTCCTCTACAGGGAGCCTGAGCACCTGGATGTGTCACTGTGCAGGAGGAAGAGCGTGGACCTGCGATTTGGTAGCTGCTGTCTTGTAAGTGCCCTCGTAGATGCTCGTAACCCCCTGGTGACAGCCCTGGGGCTGATAAAAGCACCAGAGCTCACCCCCCTTTTTTTATTACTATGTTTTTATTTCTCAGTCTTGAGTGAGACGTCTGAGATGACTTCAGACAAGGCTGTGGGATTAGAGCTCATGTGCAGGCAGCCTCTGAAGTTACTATGGAGAAGACGACTTGCTGCAAATTCACCTCCCAGTGTATTTAGCGGGAACGTTGCTCACACAACCCTTCCCACTCCTCACCTCTAGTGCTGCAGTCCAGAAGCTGCTGTGGTGACTGCAGTGCTGCGAGGACCAGCACACCCAGCAGAGCTTTTCTGTTGGCAGCTTCTTACACAGAGTTTACACAGTTTGTTAAGGTTGGAAGGAGCCTTCAAAGGCTGTCGGGTCCAACCCTCCTGCTCAAGCAGGACACAGATTACTGAACAGCAGAACCCTTTATCATCCAGGTTGGAAAAGACCCTAAGGATCAGCAAGTCCAACCATCAACCCTACTCTACAAGGTCACCCCTCAACCAGATCCCCCAACACCACATCTAAGTGACTTTTAAACTCATCCAGGGATGGGGACTCAACCCCCACCCTGGGCA
>JAOXOE010000848.1:3970959-3990084 GCA_028565055.1 Phoeniculus purpureus | reverse complement strand
CCATCCAGCCTGGCCTTAAACACCTCCAGGGACGGGGCCCCAACCACCTCCCTGGGCAACCCATTCCAGGCTCTCACAGTGAAGAACTTCCTCTTCACATCCAGTCTAAATCTACCCAGCTCCAGCTTTGCTCTGTTGCCCCTAGTCCTGTCGCTACTCACCATCCTAAATAGTCCCTCCCCAGCCTTTTTGTAGGCCCCTCTCAGATACTGGAAGGCCACAATGAGGTCAACTCGGAGCCTCCTCTTCTCCAGACTGAACAGCCCCAGTTCTCTCAGTCTGTCCCCATAGGAGAGGTGCTCCAGCCCTCTGATCATCCTCGTGGCCCTCCTCTGCACATGCTCCAGTATTTCCACATTCCTCCTGTAATAAGGGCTCCAGAACTGGATGTCCTTATGATGAGGTCCTGGTTAGAGTCATGCAACCTGGAGGGAATCTAGCATGCTTTCAACCCACGTTGCAAACCCATGAGTAGTTGGCAAGTCCAAGATAGCAGAGTTGAATCAGTTCTGAGATAGATCGGTAGAGTTCTGGGTTAGCAGCTGGCACAGTGACTGCCCAAGCCATGGCTAGAGTTCATCTGGGACATCTCAAAGCTCTCAGGGGTGTCACCACGAGTGTCACCACGAGGTCTCTGGGGGCAGAAGCAAATCACTAGCTCTCTCCTGCCAGGCTGACTGTGCCGTCTTGATCGTGGCTGCTGGCGTCGGTGAATTTGAAGCTGGCATCTCCAAGAACGGGCAGACCCGTGAGCACGCCCTGCTGGCTTACACCCTGGGTGTGAAGCAGCTCATTGTGGGCATCAACAAGATGGATTCCACAGAGCCTCCCTACAGTGAGAAACGCTATGACGAGATTGTCAAGGAGGTCAGCGCCTACATCAAGAAGATTGGCTACAACCCAGCCACAGTTCCCTTCGTGCCCATCTCGGGCTGGCATGGAGACAACATGCTGGAGCCCTCTCCCAATGTAAGTGTGCCTTGTCTTGGGCTTTTCCTCCTACCCTGACCCTTGTGACCCAGGCTGAAGCTGACCTCCACATTCTGAAAGCTGCAGGCACGTTTCATGCCCTCGTTGTGCATGATGACCCATGTTGCCAGCATGGATGTGTCTGTCCGTAGCTCAGAGTGGGCTGAGTTGGCATGAATGAGTGCGCTGTTCTTGGTTACTGTACCGTGACCAGACACCCCAGAAGCTAAACATGAACATCTTCAGGAGATGATCTGTAGGGCTTTGCTGCTGGGCTATGATGTGGAGATTTTGCATTGTCAGAGCTGCGGTGACATAAGAGCCACCTGCAGCAATTGTTGCTCTCAGCAGAGACTGTGGGTTTGGGAGGGAAATCACACCATCTGGCCACGGGCTTGGAACAGCTCCCACTACGCAGCCAGGTTCCCACGTGGTGGGTATCAGGTATCTTTCCCTCACCTCAGGACTGAGATGTCACTTGTTAAGGTGACTTGTCTTGGGAAGGCACCAGGTTTCCCCTGTCAAAACCAAGGATTCCTAGAGCATCCACCTGGGGCTGCTCCCTGTCCAGTTGTTTTTTCCAAGGCACTTCCTTTGTCCATCACTGATGGGGATGGTGGGGACACCAAGGCAGAGTGCTTTGTGTAGGCTCTTGCCAGTGTTTCTTATGACAGCAGGGAAGAAAGAAGAGCTTGAACAAGGATGGAGGTTTCTTGGCAGAGAGGCTGCTGGTTGTTACTCTGGTTTAGGGAGAAAAACCACTTCAGCTTTAGTCTTCTAAAGAAATGATGGGCTGGAAAGTTCTGGCAAGAGGAAGGTCCCTGCTCTCCTGCTGCCTTCTGAGTGACCTTGAGCAAGTTGCTCGGACCAGAACCCTCTGCAATCTCTTGTGAAACTGAGGGAAACTTGATGCTTAAGAGGGTTTTAGGACTTCACTCATGGATTATGGGGTCAGGGATCTGTGACAAGAGAGGCAACACATGACTGTAGCAGCAGTGGAGGGAGGTGAGAGAACAGGAGCTGCAGCGCAAGCTCACACCACCATGAAACCCAGCTCAGACCTTGCACAGGACAGGCAGCTTGGGACTAGCTGGGAAGGAAGAGATGTTTTTGAGGTGCCAGGGATGTTCCTGTCCCCTGTAGAGCAGAGCTGGGATAAAGGTCAGTCCTGGTCATGCCAAACACGGCCGCATAGTTCTTGGGTGCCTCAAATCAGATGGACTCCAAATGTCAGCAGCTGCTGGGCTGGGAAGATGATACTGAACAATTCTCCTATTTATAGACTGCAGAGGGGAAGCTTGGAGCAGGTTGGGGCTCACTGGCCACCCTCCTCTGGGCTAGTCTCAGAGCATGTACTCAACAGGATGAACTCCCTGAGAGAAGACAAGAGACAAAATAGCTCACCCCTGTGCTGTAGGGAGGCAGTTTGGATCAGGTTGGGTCCCTGGGAGCTGCCTGGGCGGGGGAATTGAAAAGAAAACCTGGCCAGAGGTCTGGATCACCATGAGCTTTGCTGGAGAGGCTGCAGGGCCCTCTCCATGCTGTCATGCCCTGGAGGTCTCCATCCTTCCAAGACATGAGCTTGGGACAGATTCCTCCTCCCCATATTGCACCACATCTAGGGAGGCTGGAGCAGGAAGTTGGTGTACATACCTCAGCACTCATTCTTTGCCCAAAAAAAGCTCAGATTTTTCTCACTCTCAGTTTCTGGCAGGGTCTCACCAGAGCACGAGGCAGTCAAGTGACTTGTCTGTGTGTCAGGGTATTTATCAGAAAGTGGGGACTGGAGCCATGATGTCCCTGCAGCTCCTGTCACCTCTGGGCAAGGGGAGGTGTGGTGGTACATCAGGCTGGAGCAGGCTTTGTGTGGGAGACATCAGCCCATGTCCCACCAGTCTATCAGCTTGAAGTCAACTGCAATAAATGATGGTTGGGCTGCACTTTATCAGAGCTGGACATCTGAGAGGTTTCTTGGTTGATGGGGTTTTATGTGATCCAGCCAATAGGACCATTTGATGTGAGCTGGGACACAGTCACCCCTTGGGATGCTACAACCCAGATGCACCCAACTGCTATGGAAAATGCGCTTGGGGTGTTGGAGCTCAGCTCTACTTCATGAGGAGCTGGAGTCTGCAACTTAGCCTGGCTAGCTGTAGGGTTTGGACCCATCCTGCTTTTGCCACAGGTGTGATGGAATGGGAATTGCTCTTTGGGGAGCAGATCTGGGGGATGCAGAAGAGTTTTCTCTTGGGTGGCCTCAGGAAGCAGCATAGTCTGGGTCTGGCAGATGCTTCTTACCCTGGGGCAGTGCTGATGTTTCTCAGAGTCAATTTTGCTCCCAGGTGTCAAAGTGCATCTTTATCTCATTTTTGAGATGTCAGAAAAAAAGAAAAAGGATGTCTCTGACAGCCAGGCATCACTGGGCAGAGGTTACCATTTCTCCACATCCCCAAGCCATGAGGGGCAGAGGGATAGGAGATGGGGGTGTGTGGGTGGCCACCACCCTTGAGAGCAGATCCCATGGGCTGCTGCCCAGCAGCAGGTTGGAGGGAAAGATGAGTCATCCTGAGCATCATATGGGGCTCCGTCACTGCCATGTGGATGCATCATCCCACCAAGCACTAGGGGCAAGTAGCTGCAGTGCCCTGGGAAGGGTCTGCAAAAGTGTCCTGACACTTCCACCAAGGAGGAGTATTGGTGTCAGATGTGAGCCTTGGCATGGCCATGTCCTCCAGGGATGACTGTGAACTGGGGGGGCTCTTTGGGGATCCCATTTCACCCCTAACCCTAGCCTTATGCCCATTGCACTGTGCCAGTGGTGCTGGTGTCTGAGGGAAAAGCCACATCCATGAGATGTAAGATGGAGATGGGGCACATGGGCAGTGTCCTACAGCTGAGTAGGAAAATACTGTCTAGATGTCAGAAATGACCCTAAAGACTCTGATCTCTCTTTGCTATAACAGGTTTGTTTCAGACCCAGGACTGCGTTTTTCTTGCTGACAGGCTCCAAGAGTTCTCCAGCTTCCAGCATCACCCCACAAAAGCCCTGTGTTCCCTGTATCAAACTATGGCCTCTGCTGATCTTGTTCCCCTACCTCTTGACCTCCTTTCTAGCCAGTTTTTGCTTAAAGAGTCCAATTTAGGGCAGGAGCAGAGACCATTTGTGAAAAACAGTCCTGCCTCTGGGCACCCCTGGGCTTCCAGGGTTTGAATCCAGACCCTGGAGGGGTGATAGCAGGAGGGAGCAGGCAGAAGTATCTGTCTGGGACTCATCCTGAAGGAACTTGATTCCCAGGACTGAAAGTTGGGTGCTTTGTAGCTGGGACTTGGCTGGAGACCCTTTGGTCCCTGTGTTGGAGGCGCCGTTGCAGAAGGGCTGGATCCAGGCAGCACCTAGGGGTTGGTATTGGAAACTGGGGGCTGAGTTTGTGGGGTTTAACCTCTTCCATCCTTTTTCTGCTGGTAGTGGACATTTTGCACCTTTCTAGAAGAGGGTGGGGAGACTGAGCAAAGGAATAAAGATTAGTCTAGACGGATGTTGTTGTGGAAAGAGCTGCCAGCCCATGGATAAAGCTAGGACAGTGTTGGATTGACTCCTAAGTTTGTCCTAGTGGGACATCTCTCTGGGATGACCTCTGCTGAAGACACTCAGTAGCTGTTGCTGCTGCTCTATTTCCAGATGCCTTGGTTCAAAGGCTGGAAGGTGGAGCGCAAGGAAGGCAACGCCAGTGGAGTGTCCCTCTTGGAGGCCCTGGACACCATCCTGCCCCCGACCCGCCCCACAGATAAACCCCTACGCCTGCCCCTCCAGGATGTCTACAAAATTGGAGGTGAGCAAAAGCCCTGGTACTGTCCCTCTTTGAGAATGAGTCTTCATTCCATGGGAATTTGGGTATGACATTCCCAGATATTGGGAAAGCGGAGAGACTGGGTTTTTCAAACTCTGGATAATCATAGAATGGCCTGAGTTGGAAGGGACCTCCAAAGGTCATCCAGTCCAACCCTGCTGCATGGAGCAGGGACATCCTCAACTAGATCAGGTTGTCCAGAGCCTTGTCTAGCCTTCCCTTGCAGATCTACAGGGATGGGGCCTCAACTCCCTCCCTGGCCAACCTATGCCAGTATCAACCAACCTCCAGCTAAAGAACTTCTTCCTAACATCCCATTTCAGTCTGCCCTTCTTTAATTTGAAACCACTGCCCCTCATCCTGTCACTACGGGCCTTTGTAAACAGTCTATCTCCACCTTTCTTGTAGCCCCCTTCAGGGACTAGAAGGTCACTGTCAGGTGCCTCCGGAGTCACTTCTTCTCCAAGCTGAACAGCCCCAGCTCCCTCAAATAATGTTGGGGAGAAGCTCCAGGGAAAAGACCCTGTTCAAGACTGGGCTGTCTGGAGTGGAGCTGGACATGCCCAAAGGTCCTCATGGTTTAGTGGTGAACTTGGCAGAGTAGAGTTAATTGTTGGGCTTGATGATCTCAATGGTCTTTTCCAATCTGAATGATTCTATGGTTCTAGAAAAGACCATGAGGTTTGGGAGCTCTCCCCAGCGAACAGGTTTGGATGTCCCAGGGGTCACAGCTGGCAATGCAAGTTGCAGGCAGCAAAACCCCTGTGCTGGGACCCAGACAAGGGACAGGAGCAGCAGGGAAGGCCAGTGGTGGGGCTTGTGCACGGGCTTGGCTGTGCTGTGCCAGTGCTTCCCAAATGCTGGTGTCCATCAATGGCACCTCCGTCTGCTGAGCTGGACTGCAGCTCCAGCCATGTAGGGAGCAGAGCAGCCAGAGCATCTCCTGTTCCCTCTGGAGCGGTGATGGGGACACTCTGCTGAGCTATAAATACCCCATGAGTTCTCAGAGCTGCTGGCAGCAAGAGGCAGCCTTAGTGACTCACCTCAATGCCGGATTAGGTGGGTGCCACCATTTCCAGCCCTTATCCACACTTTTCCAAGGACACATGTGCTGGCAGGGCTTGAACATGGAGTCTAGCAGCCTTGTGTGTGCAATAGAGACAAAAGGTGTGGATTAGGTCTGTGACCTCCCCTAGCTCAACTGAGGCAAGGAGATTAGGTTTTGCCATGAAGCAGGATGTTAGGAAGCAGAGATACCATGCGATGGGGGAGATGCAGACAGCTTGGTGGATGTGGAGGAGTAGATGGCTCCAGCCAACCTCCTCAACGTCTTTTCAAGGGTGTTCCTCTTCATGGTGCTTCATGTGACTGCAAAGGTGAGTTTTCCCAAAATGTGGTGCCACAGAGTGCAAAAGGTCTCCTTCAGTTACTGAGCCACCCCCATTCCTTGGCAGATCTGTCCCATGGGGATGATGGTGTGGCCATCAGGGATGTGATGTGCCTAGTCCTCCATGCAGAAGATGCCTCGGGAAGAGCTTTCAGGATGTGTGGGTTGCTCAGGACCTTCTGGTTATAGCGTTACTCCCTTTCTACAAAGCACTGTGTGGGAAGGACTGACTCCTTGTGTTTTTGCAGACCCTCATATTGTTCTTACAGCTAAAAACTCTGGTTTCTTGGCAAGAACAAAAAGGGGTCTTTGGTGAGAACCTCTGGAGATGTCTTGATTTTGCTGCAGCCAGGCTCTGGCCCAGGGATAAACCCAGCAGGTTCCATTTTGCTGTGCTTTGTCTCTGCAGGGATTGGCACGGTCCCCGTGGGCAGGGTGGAAACTGGCATCCTGCGACCTGGCATGGTAGTTACCTTTGCACCTGTGAACATCACCACTGAGGTGAAGTCCGTGGAGATGCACCACGAGGCCCTGAGCGAGGCTCTGCCTGGAGATAATGTTGGCTTCAACGTGAAGAACGTCTCAGTCAAGGACATCCGCCGTGGGAACGTCTGTGGGGACAGCAAGTCGGACCCACCGCAGGAGGCAGCGCAGTTCACATCGCAGGTCAGCAGGGCTGCTGCTGTCACCATGCAGCAGTGGTTTGCTTCCATCCTCTGGCATTGTCCTCACACCTCTCTGTCCTCTAGGTGATCATCCTGAACCACCCCGGCCAGATCAGCGCTGGTTACTCACCGGTCATTGACTGCCACACTGCACACATCGCCTGCAAGTTCGCTGAGCTGAAGGAGAAGATCGACCGGCGCTCTGGCAAGAAACTGGAGGACAACCCCAAGTCCCTGAAATCGGGTGATGCAGCTATTGTGGAGATGATCCCTGGCAAGCCGATGTGTGTGGAGAGCTTCTCCCAGTACCCACCCCTTGGTAAGGGCATGGCTCTCTGGAGGGCTCCTGCAAAGGAGCTCTACAAGTGTAGAGCTCACTCCAGACACACTGAGCTTCTCCCAGTAGACCCACAGTTGGACTGGGGAAGGAGTTGAGGACATTCTTTTGCTCCCCAGTGTGCTGGGGGTGCAAAACTGGTGTGTGAACTGGGTTCAGAGCACTGGCACAGGCTGCCCAGAGAGGCTGGAATCTCCTGCTCTGGAGACTTTCAAAACTTACCTGGATGCAGCCCTGTGACCTGTCCTAGGGGATCCTGCTCTGGCAGGGGGTTGGACTAGATGATCTCTAAAGGTCCTTTCCGACTCCTCACATTCTGTGATTCTATGGTGGGGCTGGTGGGGTGGGATGGGCTCTGCTGAGCTAGGTTTCCAAAGGCAGGACTTTTCCTTCAAGGTGACTGAACCCTGACCTTTCTCAATACAGAAACTTTTTTCAGATTCCACATCTGTGCCCTAAACTGCAACTGGTCAGGAGGAAAAGGAGGGAAGATGCTCAGCCCCTACTTTTTAATGCAGGGAGGTGCTCTGCTTCCTTTTCCTGATGTTGCACATCTGGAAGCTTTAGCAGTGCTGGGAGCCTGCAGAGAGCCCATGTGATTTAAATTTAATAAATAGTCATTTAAACAGGGAGAAGCATCAGGGTTGTCAGAGCAAGAGTTGATGGCTCAAGGCTGGTTCCTGCAGGAACCTGCTGCAAGGCACCATGAACAGTGGGTGCAGATCCCCCCATCACCCACTAGCAGGGCTCAGCTTCAGGATAACTGCCTGCATTTAACTCACATTCCCACTCCACTCTCCACCCTGCAGGCCGCTTCGCTGTCCGTGACATGCGGCAGACTGTGGCTGTGGGTGTCATCAAGAATGTGGAGAAGAAGAGCGGTGGAGCTGGAAAAGTCACCAAGTCTGCCCAGAAGGCCCAGAAGGCTGGCAAATGAATTGTGGGCTCCCAGTGCATCGCGCAGAAACCATCCCTGACACCAGGACGCTGCCACCGTCTCCCCCGGGCGCATGTGTGCACATCAGCTTGTAAGAGTTTATATGTCAACGACTGGATGCTCACCATTAAGGTCCAGTGGAAATTCTTTAAAAGGAAAAGCATGTTCCAGCGTTTGTGAGGCTTCATGTTAATTTTACCAATAAAACTGGTACAACATCCACGGTGAAAAAAGGAACCAAAATGAAACCAAATCCAAACAAAAATCAAAAAAAAAAACCCCCAATCCCAAAAAAACCAACTGATCAAACCAACCAACCCAAAAGGTGTGGAGCTCTGTGTGTGCGTCTGGGGCGGCTCTAGTGGGGTTTGTGTGGTCCCACTGGTGGGGATGGCCACAGGGAAGGCCGGGGTGGGAATCTGGGAGAAGTAGCCTTGGGCATATTCACCCATATTTAGGGTAGCACCCAGTGCCCAGCCCTTACCCAGCTCTTGACCCTTGACCTGTGGAGGGGTCTGGTCTGAGCCCCATATGTATAGAACTGACCATCAGAGAAGAAGCCAAGTCTGCCTTCTCTCTATACCTTCATTCAACTCACACATGACAGGTCCCCCAGTCCTCTCCAAACCACATGATAGGGATGTTTCTCCCAAGCTGAAGCCATGAGCTAAAGCTCAGACATGACTCAGGACTCCCAAGAGTTCTGGTTGGACTTGATGATCTTAAAAGTCATTTCCAGCCAAAACAATTCTGTGAAGAAGCCTCAAAACTCATGCTCTTTATCCAGTGCTTTGGATCTCATTGCAAACTTGGAGCTTTGGGCAAGGTTAACCCAGCACATACTAGCTGCCCCAATCCCAAGGATTAGGACTGACCACAATGCTGCAGCCAGGAGCTTTAAGAGGGAATGGGTGGGAGCACCGAGCATGAGGAGGTGGTACGGGGTGGAGGGGGCAAGAGGGTGGAGGGAGGAGGTGTGAGGGTGGTGCTTCCACCTTTCCTCAGCAGTCTGAGGACATTTCCAAGGGACATTTCCTCCTCGAAGGTGGTGTGAGCAGCCTGCTGGGGCATCCTCAGGTTGTCTGGCCCATGATTCAGCTTTTAGAAGGAGCCACCCCACAATGTGGGCTTTGCAAAGTATGGCATCATGCAAGGTCCTTCCCAGGGGAGCCCCAGAGGCACAATCATCCCTATTGTTGTGTTGCAGGACCTGTTAATGACCCTAATTAACATGTGATGCTCAGCAGTGCAAACTGTACCCAGGCAGAGCCTCAAAGAGCCCACACCAAGCTGAGTTACAGAAGCTACCACTGCTTGCTGCTGCCTGACAGCAGATAGACATCACCTCATCAAGCTGTGTTGACTAGAACTGTGCACACAGGTCACTGAGGCTCCTTGTCCCTTCCCACACCCCCAGCAGCCACCAACTTCCTCCACAGGAACCAAATGGATGCCCAAGGTCTTTGAAGCAACAAAATTGGGAAGAGACCTGGGGATCCCTCCAGGCTCATCTGCAAGAAAAGGCTGTTTCCCCACCGATAGTTAAATCCCCTCTTCCAGATGCTCCTGCACGTCATCCTTGAGCCAGCACAGGGGACTTGGCCCTTTCCTAGCTATTTCCATCATCACTTGTGCTTTTTTTTGCTCCATCCCTAACAAGAACAGGTCAGCAGGAGAGGGAACAACCTCAGAATGAGGGGAGGGACAGAGCAGAGCAGGTGCAAAATCCACACCTGGTCCCCTAAAGCTTTTAAAGTGAAAACCCAAGTTCGACAGGACCACAGCCACAGTTTCCATAGAGATGTGCCAGGGGAGCTGTGGAAGATGATCTGGGAGGGAGGCGGTAATTAACGGTGGAGCTGCAGAAAAGGGAAAACAGAAAATCCCAGAGGATTTGACTCAAACTTGCTACCAACAAGTCCAAATTTTCAGCCTGATTTCAGTGCTGTTGGTAAACCCCAGGTAATCCTCAGGATCAGAGAGAGGAGACAACACTGGGAGGGAGATTGCAGCAGCAGCATTCCCTGGGTTGGGAGGTTTGGGTTAGGCTCTTTGTAGAGCCACAATAAACCAAAACACTCTAATTTAGACCCTGTTCAAAGCATAAGCCTCCCCCCAATCAAGTACACTGTATTTCTGGGGATCTTACATCAAAATCACATGAAGCCATGAGCTGCCTGCATCCAGCGCTTGGGTTTGAAGACTGATTGTGGATCTGGGTTTTGGGATTGGACTGATGACCCACATTGGGGGTTCTGCCACCCTGAAATGGGGCCACAGGTGGCTGCTGGTGGCGGTTGCAGCAAGCTCAAGTGGATTCGAGAGCTGTCAGCATCGAGGCATAGCAGGTGGCTGGTGGGTGCTATACAGGGCTGTGCTGGGGGTGTGCATTTTAAATCACTGACTTCTCCTCCAGTTCCTCTCTGCCACGGTCAGGTGCGGTGGGACCTCACACCCGAGAACTTTGAGGCATTTATTTCCTAACAACTTTCTTTGTTTTAGAGGCATTTCCCACAGTTCTTCCCCCCCGCAGACCTCGCGGTGGATGGCTTCCCCTCCGTAGGCAGCCTCAGCGATGCCATCTCGTGGAAGAAGGGACAAAATCCTTCTGGAGCTGCTGCCAAGGAGAAGAAATCCAGCCGCACGTCCCACCTCTGCAAAGGTTGGTTCTGGCAGGCTGCACATCCACAGCGACGCTGCAAAGAGCTTATTGTGGATCCTTTGGGGACTGGAGTTTGCAGATGTGGTTGGTTCTGTTACCTGAAATGTAAATCTCGTGGCGAGGAAAATTGCTAGAGGTTGTAGGAAAGTCATAAAGCACCAGGGCTGGATTTCCTGGGGTGCTGCATATCAGCCCTTCAAGAGATTCCTTGAGAAACCAATGGATCTGGAAGAAGAGGGAAGAAAAGGGAGGTGTGTTGAGGGGCTGGATGTGGAGCAGCCTCTAGTTTCCAAAAGGTATACCATCTCCTTGATGCCACCACACCCCACACACAGTGTAGGACCGGTGCCTCCTTGAGGTTTCCTGATGGAGAAGGATAGGACTCCCTATGATGTGAACGGGACCATACTTCAAGGTGTGAGCAGACACCTCTGCCAATGCCCACATTGGTGCTGGTTGTTCCCACTGGAGAAGCAGGAATGAGTGACTTCTCCTTTCCCACCTCTAGCCCACAGGCCTCGTGCCTGGCTGTGCGCTGTTAATTATTTAAAGTAACTTTCTTGAACCCACTGGAGCCGATTGGCTGAATCAGCAGACACTTGGGGCTGCTCTAAAAAATTTATAAGGCTTTCGAGATGCTGTGAGTGGAATCCAGGCTGTAGATGCTGAGCTGGGTGAATTTGAGCCTCCTGCTGCCCTTCCGTGCTCAGAGATGAGTTGAACCATCAGTCACAACCCCTCGTCTGCCTGAGAATGTCCCTGCAGAAACTACACACAGGCAGCAGGGCATTGCATGGCAGCTTGCACATGTGAGAAAACCTCTCTAGTTCGTGCAGCTGCTTCTCCATTGCCCCCTTCATCTGTCGCCAGTCTCCCAGTATGGTGTGCTGAACCCCACATGGGCAGTGAGGCCTTGCCTGACACTTGTTGACTCAAGAGGGTCCATGAAACCAACTTGGGGGAAGACCAAGAAGGGATCTCCTGACCTTCCATCCCATTCCTGCTGCCTAGGAGGCAAATGCCACTGACTTCCAGTGAGGCCAATTTACGCTCCAGCTCCATGAACACCAGAGGACACCACCCAAGTGGGTCCTGCCATCCCCTGCTGCTGATGGAGATACAGAATCCTCTATGGCAGAGGAAGGAATGATGCAGATGCAGCATGAATTCCATGACCACACAACCTTGGAAAGGGAGTTCATCACTGCCTGGGGTAAATCTCCTTGTGAAGCAGATAATGGAACAGATCAGGAGTGGGGGAAAAAGGCTGATCAGGGCAGAGAAGACCCTCCCACACCTTGGTGGGTCTCATCCCTCTATCCTGTTTCCATCATTGCACCTTCACAAAGAGCATCAACTACCCTCAAACAAATCCTGCCCCAGAGATGTACAAGCCCCATCCTTCTCTTGGCCTGTGCCTTCACCTCTGTGCAAAGATTGTTGATTTGAAGGAGAAACTGGAGCTGTAACCCAGCCCAGCACTGAGATCCCAGCCAGATCCCCACTCCTGCCTGCTTGGCTATCATTCGTCCACAACCATTTGGAGATACAGCAGCATTTTCAAATCTGCTCGACTCCATTCACAAATTCTCCTTCATGTGTCAGGCTGCCTCCAAGTTTAGGATGGCCTGGTTCTGCTCAGTCTAACTGATTCCTGGTAACCCCACACTAGGCCCTATTTTCATGCCTTTATCTGTTACATGGCTTCAGCAATCCCAGCCAGTGCCTGCCTAGCCAGCACTTAGGAGTGATGCGTTGGGAAGTGGCAAGAAAAGGAAAGAGGGGAGGGTGACCCCCAAATATCATCTCTGCAGGGAGATGGTGGGTGTGAAGGCTGCAGGTTTGTGAGCCTGTGTTTGGGGATACAGTGGGGATATGAGGGGGTCTGTTGCCTGTGACAGCTCTTGCCACCACCAGACAGGTGGTGGCCTGGGCAGCTGAGCCACCACCAGACAGCTCACTGGCAGGCTACAAGCTCAGCTTGTGTTTAACCCCCTTGCCCTGCTCTCACACGCAGGCAAGTACACAGAGATGCTGAATGAGATAGTTTGTGGGCACAGCCAAAGCACGCTGATGCCCAGAGGACAGGAACATCCTTTGGACCAGCACAAGCAAGACAGAGTTGCAAGAGAAAAACAGGGGCTGCATGAAAATTAGCTGGAAGCAAGGAAATATCACTGTGCAGACACAGCATCAGCTGCCCCTTGGGCTTGCTCCTGCAGCCTTGTCACATACCCAAGTGCAGAGATGCTCAGCAGAGACTCACTGTCCCTCCAGTGCTCCCATATGGGATCCAAAAGGAGCCCACAAACAGGCACTTGGCATGAGCAGCAGAACCAGGGGGTCCAGATTCCCCATGGATTTGGGTTGTGACAAGTCACAGATGGGTTCTTTGACATCCAGCAGAGTTGTGTGTGTTCATCACCATCTCAGTGGGGAGATTTTAGGGCTTCTGCCCTCTAGAATTTTCAGTTGTGGCAACTGGAAATGCTAACCCTGCCTTTAAGGAACCAAGATAAAAATCACCTCTAAGCTTTTCAGCTGTTAAAGGAGGGAAGAGAGACGCAGACACACGTTCACCAGCTTTCTTTACAACCTCAGGTTAAAGATAAATAAATCATAACCCCTGTCCCTTTATGTTCTTTTGATTTCCCAGGCATCCAGGCTGAAAGACTGGAGCAATCCTACAGCAAAAGCTCGTGGTGCAGAGAAATTTGGAATCTTTAGGTACTTGAGGCAGGAGCATGGGGACAGGAGGGTCTACCTGGAAGTTTCCCATTTATCTTGCATTTTTTTTACCTGAACCATGGATCAAAAACAACCTTCTTAAACCCCAAACCTCACCTTCTCTCTTGAAAACGTTGTATAAAAGAGGCAAAAATGACATGAAAAAAAAAGAAAATAGATTTGGAAGGGCTTTGGTTTGGGTTTTTTTAATAAATCTCTCTTTCAATAATGAAAAGGTAATATAATTAGGCTTAAAGCTTTCAGTATTTTAGTGACTGGGTTTGGCTCTTGCTCACCAAACCTGGAGATTTTGAAGAAAAAAACCTCCAAAAACAAATGAGGAAAAAAAAAGACTTTGAAACAAAGGAAAAATCACTTTTTCTTACACGGCGTTTTGGAGCCACAGGGACCATCACTCCCTCCCTCCTGCTTGCAAGGACCCTCTAAGTAAGGGCACTGAGCCCATTTCCCCAAAAGCATCCCCCTCCCCAGGATGGGCTGGTGTCAAAGGCCTTCATGATGCAGTACAGCTTCCCTCCCCAGTGCTGTCACAAGAAGACAACAGAAAGCACAACCCCAGAAGGTCCCAACCCAGGACTCTCTGGGGCCATTTGGAGTTCGTTTATCTCAGGGGGTTCCTACCCGCCCTCCACCCTCCACTCCCAGCAGCAGAAGGAAGCAGAGAGCAGCCCAGTGTGCTCCTCCTCTCTCAGGGAAGATGTGTCAGAGTTCTTAGCTCTTCTCTTCTGCTGCCAGCCTCCAGGCCCTAAATATTCATGCAGGTTTCAATTCAGCTTTGGAGCTGGTGGGAGGCAGGTGCTTGAATGGGAACAAAGCGCCTAATGGGCCTAGGCCGCAGGCGGGCTGCAGTTACAGCCCTGGAAGGTGCTTCACTGGGAGCAGAGGCGATCCTGAGCTAGACCCCAAGTAAGGCCCCGGCAAGGCTAGACGAGTGCCTGTGCGAAACCAGGTGAGTTTTTAGTGCTATAAAGTTTTGTGTTGTGAGGAGTAAAGGATTTGGAGCAACTGGAAGGGAACTGTTGGTGGGAAGTCTTGAGTCAATCCATTGCTCTGAGGGGTCACTCCCAAGGCCATGGTGGCCTTATAGGTGGCAGGAGAAGGTCCTGGAGCACCTTTGTCTCAGGGCATGAGGTTTAACAGCACAGGGGTGATGGAAATCAGAGTTGTGTGGCTTTGGTTGCTGCGGTGCAGGAGGTAGTAGAAAAACAAGGAGGTCAGGAGGGAGAATGTGAGTGCTGGGAGGTGTGAGGGATGACTAAGTCAAGTTCACAGAGTTTGGGGAAGGGAAGGTTCAGGGGAAACGTGGTCACAGGCTAAAAATACCTGCAAGGTAGCAGCATAAATGAAGAAAGGGAATTTCATGTGTTCTCAAAGGAGGCTGAAGTGAAGGCTGATGAGGGAAGCATGTGGAGACTGGGAAGGAGACCTGGTGGGGGGTAGTTTGTCTGGAGAGGGCTCAGCAGGGCAGAAATAGAGTGGTCATAAGAAAAAAGAAATGGGTGCTTATGAAACCACGGGGGGTTTTATTTCACCTTTGGATTCTCCAAGTGTAACCCAGTTTAATTTAATATTATTGACCTTAATTTAGCTGTTTTCCCCTTCCATGTGCCCAGACAGGTAGCTGGTCCTCCCACTAACTGGTTTTCTCTGCATTTAGCCAATGAATATTTACAATGAGCCAATGAATATTTAAACCTCAACAGTTTTAATCATTCTTAAGAGAAACATCAACTTTCTAGCTGAGAAAGGAGAGGGTTTGTCTCCTTTGGAGTTAATTCAGTGTGTCTAGGGAGATTTCATGTGCTCAGGTTTTTCCAGTCACAGCTCTAGCCAATGTCAGTGGGATTCACTCTGGGTTTTGCAGAAGCAGCTTCCAGTGAGGAAGGTGCTAAGAACAGGACAGGAAGATGGATGGTAGCACAGAGATTCTGCATCTGGTAAATATGGAGTATTAAATAAGTAGGTCTTTCAGCTCCAGGAGGGAGGGAAATTGGCTTTTGATCACTGTTTTGGTTGCAAATTAGGGTTGAAGTGTTTTAGCAGCTGGGACAAGCAGCCTCCTCATGCACACCTTCTCTGATGTCTAGTAAAGGTGAGATGATGCTTTAGGGTCCCCTTTGGAGTGGAGGAAGGGGTTGTCACTAAGGAGCCTCTGCCTCTCTCCAAGCTTTCAATTTTCATTCAAAATGACTCAAATTTAATTAGTGTTGAGGCCTGTAACTCTCAGATTTGGTTGAAACTGGTCAATCCTCTCGTGCTGTTCATTTTAGGTTGGTAAAAACAAAGATTGACAAATCAGTGATGGTACTGTGGTTGAGTGTTGAGAAAGGCCTTTGCTATTGCCCAGTGCCCAATTTGAAACCCTCTTGATCTTGAGGTGGTTTCTCTGTAACAGCTTCATAGTTTCTGGTCTTTGGTTGCTGCAGCCCCAAGGGCTCGAGTGACCATTGTCAGTGTTGCAGCAGGAGGTTCAGGATAAGCCATGAGTAGCTTCACGAATGAGATGTTTGGATCAATAAGATAAGGCTGTTAGATCTACTGTTAATTCCATGCCCTTTGATTCCACATTTACAACATTCTTTTAGGTCTTTCCCTGAACCCAAGAGCAGATCACGGAGCTTCAATCTAATTTTTGCTGCACATTGCCGTATGTTCTAGCTCAAAGTACGGGTTTCCATGCCACGCTCATCTTTCTCCTTTGAAAATGTGCAGATTTCTCCATTTATGCACAAGGTATTTTTTTTCACAGCATTTCACTCTGTAGGGTCAACCCCTAATGCTGGAGAAACATCCATCACCTTCCAGGCTGAGTTCCTTGTACAAACCTCTTCTGAGTGAGGGCTCCTGTTTTCAACCCAAAAGTAGTTTAGCACGCGTTGGCAAGAGTCCCTATAAGGCAGCAGCAAAGATCTGTGTGTAATCAATAAACCAATACATGTGGGTTCCTGGGGGCTGTTTGCTGCTCAGAAGAGGATGGATGGGGTAGTGAGAGGTGAGGGGTAGCTGGGTGGACTATGGGAGCAGAAAGACCGAACTGTTCATGCTTTTTCTCTCAGCAGGTTAGTTTTGCTGGGGTGGTGGAACTTCCTCTACAAGGGCAGCTAAAACCACCTGCTTTCGTTGTTGAAAATATCTCATATGTGGATGAGAAAACCCTGGCTACTGGTGGCACAGTTCGCACAAACCACCTCCTGGGTGGGCACGAAGAAGAAGGGCTCTGGTTCAGTGTTTCAATATCCCTGGAGTCATTCTTCATATTTCACACCAGTCACTCCTTACTATGTCTCAGAAATTGCAAGAGACAGAGCATGGACTTCTGAATCTTGACATAGCTCGATAGATTTCCTCTTACCTTCAGGGCCTGAGCTATCTTACCAGGTATTTGTGTTTTGAAGCCATCAGTAGTGTTGAAAACAAAGAACTGAGTCAGTAATTCTGTTTGTTTGTGGAGACACAATGTCCTTTGATCAGATAAAAGCATCTTCCCAGTACTGCTTTTATATACCTCATTAATTCACAGCATGTGAGTGGCTATGTCTTTGTTTCCACCCCCCCAGCAAAAGTAGCAACACAACGACTTTATCTTCACAATTACTCACTGCAGACTTGGTGGCAGGACCAAGCAGTCCTAGCAGTGTTTATGTCCCCACTTGTTCCCAGGAGACCACTGCTGCTCCTCTCAGGTTGCAGCTGGCTGGGTACCAGCAAACTGGACCAAGAGAGAGAGGTCCTGGGAGCTAGTGGACTGGCATCCAGGGTGAAAGCCATGTGCTTGTGGGAATCAATGTGATTTGGTGCAGGGACCCCAAACCTGCTCTCTTGCCACTTGAGGCAAAGCCCTCTCCAAGAAGCCTTGCTGCTGCTGAACACTTAACTGCATCCCTTAGAGCCCAGAGTGAGGAGAATGAAGAAATGAGCCTACAGTGGATCTTCATCCACAATTTCAGGCCTTTTTCACCTCCCATGGGCTGCTGCCTCCGTTTGAGGACACCATTCTTAGTGCTGCTTGCTCACAAGGTCTCACTTGTCTGAGGTTTTACCTCCCTCCCAAGTGAAGCCCCAAGCCCTAACAGTTGCTTAAACCACCCCATGGTGTTTCCTCAGCTACCCATGGCTTAGAAAAGATGAAATCCCATCTCTTCCCTCCTATTTCTTGATGCTCCCAGAGGTATGTGATACACAAAGCTGTGCTGCAGTGTGGCACCACAAATGACCAACTAATTAGGCAAAGAGGAGTGCAGTGAATTTAGATTCTCCTCCAGGGCTCACAGACCATAACTAATCTTGAGTTTGTTAATTGAAAATTGCTTCCTCTGTTTGTTGTTGGCCTTTTTTGTTTGTGGGGGGACACTTCCCGCTTTTGGACTGCATTGCTGGATCTATAATAATGCACTTTGTACATTAGTGCCAGGCACATTTGTAATTGGCCACCCTATTAAAGAACACTAATGATCTTATGAGTGTTCACAAATAATGAATAGAATGGCCCCTCACTGAATTGAGTAATTTATTTGCTGACATGCTCACGGATCTGTTTTCCCAGCATTGAACCCAGCCTGAGTTTTTTCTGCTCGCCTTGCAGAGGTGACCTCTCCTCTAGCCCATGAGGTGGAGATAATGAAAATGTAGAGCTGCTCCATGCTGATTCTTCTTGTAATGTCCATGGTAGGATCTGGAGACGACGTGGCACAAGTTTTAATCTCGATACTTCTGTTGTCTGTTAGTTGTTGCTGGATTTTCCTGAGGTACAAGGACAAAAGGCCAGCACTTGGGAAATGCTCCCTGGACCACAGTCAATAGGGTGGGTTAAAGGGCTGGCTTGGGTCAGCACATGATGATGGACTTCCTATGCTGGAAGCTTGTTCTCTGAAGCGTAGTGACTACGTCAAGGTAGAGTGAAGCTAAATTTGGGCTTTCAAGTCTTAAGAGGGCAGGTTGAATCTTGGGGAAGTGTGGGCACAAGGAATGGCTGTGTACAAAGGGACCTGTGGTGAAGGTAAGCAGATCTGGTGAGCATATGGAGATGGACTTGGGTGCTTTGTGCGAACCTGGAGCAATATCTGTGCCTGCTGCCAGTGGGACCATGTTGAAGCCACAGGGCTGGACACTCCATGGCAGGCTGTTGCCCAGCCCTTCTTGTGGCATTTTGCAGAAGGATCCTACTTCAGACTGGACATTAGGTAAAGGTACATCACAGAGAAGTTGGTCAGTCTCTGCAACAGGCTCCCCAGGGAAGGAAGTTGGTTAGAGTCTGCCAGAGTTCCAGGAGCATCTAGATGATGCCCTTGGTTCAGTCCTGTGAGGAGCAGGGTGTTGGACTCCGACCTTATAGACTATTTGGAATAGGAAAAGACCTTTAATTCTCTGATACTGGAATCCAGCTTGGGAACAGGGAACACATGTCAGACCTTAATTTTAGAGGTGGATGCCAGAGCTTGCTTTGGAGTAGGATGCCCCACCCCACATTTGCGGGGACACGATGCCGGACCTGGATGTCTTCTAGGGAGAGAGGCGTTTCGTTAGGAGTGCGGGATATCAAACCCTAATGTTAATTTGGGGCTTGGGGTGGTGG
>JAOXOE010000848.1:3948265-3965257 GCA_028565055.1 Phoeniculus purpureus | reverse complement strand
CCCCCCCCACCCCACCCCCCCACTGGTGTCAGGTACTAGATGCTAGATCTGTCACATTTGGATTTTCATTGTTTGGATGGGGAGTGGGGGTGCTGGGAGTGATGTTTTTCTTGTGCTTGTGGTCCTTAGACCACCTAAAGGTTGATCTCAAAGTACTTCCTGCATAGCAGTATGATTCAGTGTTGAGGTAGACACTTTCTAACTCACCTTCCTTTATTCTTTTAGTTTTAGTGCTTCAGGAAAACAGTTGAAGATGGGAGGTGCGGTGAGTGCTGGAGAAGATAATGATGAATTAATTGATAACCTGAAGGAAGCACAATACATTCGGACAGAGCTGGTAGAGCAGGCGTTCCGAGCCATTGATCGAGCTGATTACTACCTGGAGGAATTCAAAGACAATGCCTACAAGGACTTGGCATGGAAGCATGGAAATATTCATCTCTCGGCACCATGCATTTACTCTGAGGTGATGGAAGCTTTGGATCTACAACCAGGACTGTCATTTTTGAATCTTGGCAGTGGCACTGGTTATCTGAGTTCTATGGTTGGACTCATCCTGGGTAAATACCTTTTCAATCACATTGACTGTTGACATTAGATAAAAAAAGTTTGAGATTGGTTCATTCCCAACCTTGAGTAATCAAACTGAAAGGTAGCTGAGAAATCAAGGAAGGCAGTGATCCAACTCAGCTGGTTTATCAGGATTCTCACAGCCTTCTCTGTGGAATTAAGTGGGATCAAGAATTCTGTGACAGTCGAGAACAGACCATGTAATTGCAGTGGTGGCTGTGCTGGGTTCCTGCAGGACTGGCCCCTAACTTGGTCCTTCCTAAGGACCTTGCTCAGGGGCAGGAGTGCCATGTTTAAATAGAAACCTGTGGCTACCCTTGCCTACTCTTTCTACACTGTCCTGTCTGAAATACATTTGAGATCCAATTTTGACTCTTACTGGAGGGAACAGCCTCTGGAAGTGCATCAGAACTGGCTTCCTGAGTACTTTTAAATGATTAGATGGCCTTTGTAGGTCCTTTCCAACCCAAACCATTCTGTGATCTACAGAAGGCACAAAGCAAATCAAAGTGTGATTATACAGTCGAAGTTCACCCTAAAGTATGTCAGTCAGTGAGGATAGGTAGTGAATGGCCATAGGCTAAAAGTTTTCCTTTTGTATGGCTGTCAAGAGTTGTCACTGCTGGAATCTTTTGGAGAAACTGTCACTCCTGTCTCCCTTTGACTGGCTGAAATTTCCCAGGTTGCCAATGTATAACTCCTGGGCTTTTGAATTCTTTTTGGATTTTGGTAAAAGTTACCATTCAGCTCTAAATAAAAGCTGTGAGTGCTGAACAGCTTCTTTATTTTGCAGTTGATTTTTGCTGTTAGTTGAGGTACAAAGTATGAGGATTGTTGCTGATTCCTTTGAGGAGATGTATAGCCACCAGTAATGGGGTATAACAATAACAGAATGATATTTTTTGAAGGGATGATTAAAACATGCAGCCTACGGTTTGACACTAGGGGTTTTTTCCGGGGGGGTCAGTTTTACAGCAGCAGTATCAATGTTTCCCTCCTACAGAGGAATTTCCTGTGCAGTTAAGAGCAAATGATTCAAATGTGCAAAATCAGCCTAATTTGCTGCCAGAAATTGCAGGCAGAGGGCTGTAGTACTGAAATAATGGACCCCGCATGAGCTCCAACTGTGACACCCTTATAGGAAGTAACAAAAATGATTCAGTCCTGCTGGATTTTGTTATCATTATCCTCGTATTCTGAACTTGCAGGTCCTTTTGGTGTTAACCATGGTGTGGAGCTTCATTCTGATGTGATTGAATATGCCAAGCAGAAATTGGACTTCTTCATTAAAACAAGTGACAGCTTTGACAAGTAAGAAAGCACTGAATGCTCCTCTGGGTTTCGTCAGTGCTTTGGTTGTTCCTGTTGTTGCTCCAATGTGGCAGCTCTGGATTCAGGTTAATCTGAGGATTCTGTCTCCTTAGCTAGCTGAGCTGCAGTGTGTGACCTCTGAAGCTGATCCATGTGGTGGTGGGGGGTTCAGAAACCTTTGCAGTGTTTGCTGCTGTAGAGCTGAAGGAGGTTTGTTTTTAAATACATTTTCAGGCAACGACTTTAAAACTTGCAAATAACAATAATAGTTGCATTTGTGGTCTGAGAGCCTGCTTGGCTATCAGAAAAATACAAACCTATTTCTGTGGTGGCCTAATGCCACCTTCTCCTTTATCTGCAGAAAAGAAGGAAAAATGATGTTTTAAAGTATTATGGCAGTTTTATGGTGATTAAGTTGGTACTAAAACTGCTTGGGATTTGATTTATGCTCTTCCCTAGAAGTTCCATTTTGCTGCTGTCACATGTAATAACTTCCCAGCAAGGCAAACACTGCCAACAGTAACCTCAGCAATAAAAGCCTGTAGCTGTCATATTTTTGGATCCATCTTGCAGTTTGTTCAAACAAGATAATAAAACATCTCTGGATACCTGGTAGTCCTCCCCTTGTGGGAGAAATCAAATTAAAGTTGTTACACACTGGAATTTAAACTCCTCAGCCTTGTGCTGTTACTGCGGTGCAGGAAAGCTGCTGCTGACAGAGGCTGGGCTTTCTTAGTATTGGCAGCAGCCTGAAAGTTTTTGGCGTGGAGGGTGCTTGTACAGAGATGCCAGGTTATTTTTGGCAGAGCCACATTGCAATTGTTTGAATAGGTGTTTTAAGGAAAACTCTTGTTTCCTTCCTCTCCTCTGGACAAATACAGTGAACTGAATTTTGATGTTAACATGCCTGGAAATTTGGCCATTGCTGAGAGAAGTGTCTGCTGGGTTATGTTTCTAGAACAGGGTGTGCAGGAACTCTTAGCTGGCTGCTCTGAATGTATTCAAGAAGTGTTTAGGAATAAATAGGTGATGTATTGAGCTGCCTCTCAAGATACCAGTAGAGTGCATATGTAGTACAACTTCTGTTGAAATCTGCCTTTAAATGTACAGCTGAAGGCTTACGTCTTTTCTGTAAGAAAGCCAGAAGCATCATAGAATGTTTCGTTTTTCTTCTAACCTGAAGCAGGAATGCTGTATTCAACAATTATGTTCATTTGGGGTGAAATCACAATTCTTTTGAAGCCAATGGCAAAACTTCTGTTGGCTTCAGCAGAGCCTTTTCCTGAAGCATCAGTTCCCTACAACATCTGAAAACAATTTAATAGCTTTTGAAAATGCAAAAAGAATGAATAACCCTATAACCCTGCTGCAGTCCTTAAAAGACCTTAATATTTGGAATTGGAAGTCTAATATTTATACTTGCATACTATACAGTCAGCACCAGGGGACTGAAAGCAGCTCATTCTAAAGGGCTATGTGCCCTTCTGTCATGGATGAACTGATGCATCTTTAAGCTCCGGAGATGAATACTCACCTCGTTGTTCTGTGGTCTTTTGACTTTTAGCTGTGTTCTTTGCTAATCATGCCTAGAATATGTAGGCTGTGGAGGAGAAATCCTTTTGGTTTTAGGCATTTTTAATTATGTCTGAATCTCAAAAACAGTTAAACTGGTAAGTTGGAATGGACCCCGTCCCTGGAGGTGTTTAAAACCGGGCTGGATGAGGCTCTGGCCAGCCTGATCTAGGGTGGGGTGTCCCTGCCCATGGCAGAGGGGTTGGAACTGGATGGTCCAGTGGTCCCTTCCAGCCCTGACTGATCGTATGATTCTGTAGTGACTTATGATGGGGAAGGTACTTTCATATTAAAGCCTGTGTTGCAGATGCTTAGCACGTCTAGCAAACAGTATGGATGTGTTCCTGTGTGACTTGGTCGAGGTGATCCTGCTGTGGCAGGGGAATTGGACTAGATCATCTTTCGAGGTCCCTTCCAATCCCTAATGACTCTGATTCTACGATCTTCCTTTTCAGGTTTGAATTTTGTGAGCCATCTTTTGTTACTGGCAACTGTTTAGAGATCTCTCCAGACTGTACCCAGTATGACCGTGTTTACTGTGGGGCTGGAGTACAAAAGGAACATGAAGACTATATGAAGAACCTGTTGAAAGTTGGGGGGATTCTTGTCATGCCTCTTGAAGAAAAGGTTGGTTGACTTTCTGTCCATCTTTGATTTATTCTCAATTCTTCCTTTAGTTTGCCCTTCTTGTAGCAGGTTGAGGACAGTGTTAGTGCACCATTTTTTTTACAATGAATTCATAGCTGGTGTTAACAGCAGATTCACTTTCATACTGTAGGAAGAAATGAGGCTTTGTTCAAGCAAATTCAAAATTTAACACCCCACTGGCTGATGGAAGATGCAAGTTGTCCTGTTTCCAAGGGTTGATGGATTGTTTTTAGCACAGAGTGGGTAACTGCCCTGTGCATGCTCAAGATTATTTTTTTGGTGTAAAGGTGGGTTGTTTTAATGAACTGAGATATGGGGATCTAACCTTCACTGCTGTCAGAGTAGCTGAGATGAGTCTAGTGTAGAGCTTCTTCCAAGGAAGATGCTGTATATTGGGTTAGCATAGAAGAATTGAGCTGGCATAGAAATCCCACTTCTGCAGACCCTTCAGGAGTGAATGTTCTGGTGATTGATGTGTTTTCTCTGTGATCAGACCTCAGAATGAGAAAGATCTGGGAAAGATTTGGGAAGCAGTGACCCAAACTGTCAGACATCAGACAATTTTACTTGATGCTAATCCTAGTTATGGATTTCCTCAAAAAAAGCCCAGTTTCTTTAACTCTTGTAGCTTCTAGTGCTTTAACTGCTTGTCCAGGCACAAAAGTCATCTGTTCATTTTCATGTTCAAAAATCTTAATGTCGTTCACACAATGTACAATCATCTCCTTGTTTTGTTTCAGTTGACTAAGATAACTCGTACTGGTCCTTCTGCCTGGGAGACCAAGAAGATTCTGGCTGTTTCTTTTGCTCCTCTGATTCAGCCTAACCATGCAGATTCAGGAAAATCGAGGCTTGTTCACCTACGTGAGTATATTCTTGAACATGGGAGAAATTTCTTCTGTTCTTAGGCTGTGAGCTGCACTTTGTTTTAAGGAAACAAGGTAGATGTAACACCCCTATGAATCCTTTCAAGGGAAATAGCTCCCAGCTGCTTCTACCTGTGTACAGTTATCTAAGGCTTGTGTTGGCCTTGAGGATATCTTTGGAGGCCTTGTGCAAGAATCACATTTGCATAAAATAGATTCTAAATGCAAGAGGTTTCCTGTGAAATTGCACCTAAGCTTTGTGGAATGATTGGTGGTTGATTTTTGTGTCTGTTTCAGGCCTGAATTCCCTAGTGTTGTGATGGCAGCAGTGCCTGTGAGCAAATGTACTCAAAAGCTGTCACTGCCCAGAAATTCCAGTATCCCAATCCTGAAATGCTTGAGGGACAGAAGTTGTGCAATTTTTGAGTTGGCTGTTTGAAATGCAGGTCATGCATGGTGGCCTCAATCTTTAGATTAAGTCTTGGGTGTAGAGGCCTCTTAAGAGCACATGAAGACAGAGATACTTCCATAAAGAGATTAGTCAGGCTTTGTTCTTATTCTGGAAAGGTGACAAGAAGCAGCTCAGGAAAACAGTCCATGCAGTGCTATAAAGCCCATTAAGTGCCAATTTCAGCATATTTTGTGTGGTGGCTTTGTAGAGAGACCTGTATTACATGGAATTTCTTTATGGATCCTTTATTGGAATCCAGGATTGAATTAAGTAACAACTTCTTATTTGTCAGTAGAAGACACAGCTTTGTATTTCCATTTTAATTCATTTTAGTGTGTGTGTGTGCGCCTCAGCACATTTTAATTGCTTTTTTATGTCTTTCACTTACGAGCTGGCAGCAGCTAAGTGCAGAAGGCAGAACAGTCTCCAAACCCTTAATGTGGGAAGTATTTTAATACAATAAGTTACTGTATGTTTCTATAATTACTTCTACCAACTAGTTTCCACCCTGTCTTCACTCACTGAGTCTGAGGCTGTTTTTGCAGAGCACAACTAGTACTTGCATTTTTTGGAGTGAAGAACTTGGCAAAGGTGGAGCAACTTCACAATTGAAAAATCATTTTATAGAAAAGTTCAGTAGATTTCAGGTCCATAGCAAAGTATGGAATCTTTGGTTAATGAGAGAAATGCATAATTAAGTATAGGTTGGCAAGTTACAGTACAGTTTATCCGAGTTGACAGGACCTGAATAGAGCTGGTTTTGTAATCACAGCAGGGAATTCCAGTGGCCTGGTTTAATTTGAGCAAATACAACTTTGCCTGTGGAGTACTCTTGAGGGAAGTTTCTCTGTATCTGTTGATGCTTGTCCTTTCATTGCAGCCCCCGTGGCTGTTCGCAGCCTCCAGGATCTGGCTCGCATTGCCATCCGCGGAACCATTAAGAAAATTATACATCAGGAGACGATGAGCAAAAACGGAAACGGGCTGAAGAACCCCCCAAGATTTAAACGCAGGCGTGTGCGCCGCCGCCGCATGGAAACTATTGTTTTCTTGGACAAAGAGGTCTTCGCTAGCCGCATCTCCAACCCATCAGATGATAATAACAACAGTGAGGATATTGAAGATGAGAGACGAGAAGAGGAAGAAACGAAACCCTCTGAACTAAAGCCAGATCCTCCTGTAAACTTTTTGAGAGAAAAGGTCTTGAGTCTGCCTTTGCCTGATCCCTTGAAATATTACCTGCTTTATTACAGGGAAAAGTAATTTCCTTCTTCTAGACAGTGGGAAGTAGGCAGAAAATAAAGTACTACTTAGGGCTTGACAAATGTTATACCACTTGCTTGCCTGCTAATATGACCACCCGAGGCAGTAGGCTAGCTGGGGAATGTGGCTGCTGTACCCTTAAACATGACAGCTTTTTACTTTTCTTTGAGGTTCTTCTTTCTTCTCAGTTGTGTGCTCTAGTTTGATCCTACAGCAGGGATTCCTTAGGAAGCAAGTTGGTGAAACGCTCAGCTGCTTATGGAAAGGAGGATTTAATTCCCTGAAACTAACTGCACAGAGGTACTCTCAGTATCTCCACGGCTGCTCTACCGAGTTGCAGTTCTTAAATATTCTTAAGCAGTTCCCCAAAGGCCTTTGTCTGTGCTGTCTCCCACTAAACCTGCCATGTGTTTAACCATGGTGTGTGTTTAACAGAGGATGAAGATTATTGGTAAAAATCTGGCAAATCTTGTTTCTTCTGGTAACCTGAAAAAAGCACAAACTTGTACAGGAAGGAAAGAATTTTTGACATTACCCTCGTGGCATCCAGGTTTTGAATGAGAAGGAAAGCATCAGCTCCCCTTGGTTGGTCTCAGTTTTGCTTGTAAACTAGATACAGTTTCTCAGTAAAGGTAAAAATGTTTTATAGACTATTTGGTTTATTAACGGGAAACACTAGTTGTAGTGAATTAGTCTAATAGAGATGCAAAATTGTTTGGGGTCTTTTCTTCTGAAGCAACAGAGACAGGTGAGGAATGGCAAAGCTGCTGAGCTTGGATAGGATGCTGGGGTAGTGATGGCTGGGGCTGTTGACTCTGGAATAGGGTCATTCTGAGTGGAGAAGAGGGTAGAAAGGAGATGTAGAACAATGAATGGGTGAAAACAAACTGAAAGCAGAATTTGCAGGCTCTGCTGTTATGTGAGGTAACTGATGTCTGTTGAGCTGAGCAGAGAGAAGTGCGGAACCGTGGTATGTGTCCAGGGAAGTCAGCCATGTATGGCTTTGTGGAGGGAATTACAACCTGAAAACAGTCTAGGAAGCCAAAATGACTCTTGAAGAGTTCTGTGTGTGGACACCTAGCAGGTGGCTGAAATCCAACTTGGGCACACACGGTCTGCAGGTGGTAGGTGGAGTGAAGTGGATAGACTTGGTAGATTACTTATTCCTGCAACAATTAAGTAGATGTTTTAACAGGTTCATAGAGGATTTCATGCTCCACAGTTCTCTGGAAGTGAACTTAGGTTTTTTTCCCCAGCTCTTCCCGTAACAGTGATGGAAGGAGCTGCGAAGTTCAGAAGGGAAAGTTCTCTTGGTTCAGCCTGCGACAGAAACCCTGGAGCTTGTATTGATGTAAAAGTACTAAGGCTGGAAGGGTGAAAACCCCCATCTTGGTAGATACTGGTTTAAGGCATTGTCCCATCAGAAGCACTTATGTCAGTATCGCTTGGATATCTTTGTTTTTTATGCCATTTCTTCATCCATTGAGGAAGTCTGAATGAAGATTTGTCTTGCCAAAACCATGCTAGGTTGGCGGTTAACGGTACCGAGTTGTACAACTCATTTTATGACAAATAGTGTTTTGAAAATAAACAGAACTCTTGTATTGTGGAGCCCACGGTGGAGAACTTTCTTGCTTTGGAGGCTTTTTGTAGATACTTGAGAATAATATGTAGCTGCTGGCACTCTGCAGTCATCGACTGTGTTTTGCCTCTGGTTTCCCAAGTCTCCACTCCTGGTGTAAACGTACCCCAAGCTGTTGTGCTCCCTCAATTTTTTTATTTATTTATTTTATAAACGGGGCAGTTCTGTGGCCACTGAGCTGATGGTTTCCTCTAAATGCGCAAGAACCCATTCTTGTCATTCCAGCAACTACAGTGAATTTCTTTCTACAAATGAAAATCCTGAGTGTGGTGGTAAATGGAGGTTAACAGAATCTACGTGTAACATTACTCTGGGCTTCCCCAGGTCACACCAGGTATGTGCCTTTCTCAGTTGTGGCACAATTTTCATGGCCTTCCACTGTACAGGGCTTCTATGTTTATTATTTGTTATAATAAACACAGTTTATTATAATGAAGCTGTTTTAAAAATTATCCTGTTTGTGTTAGGAAGCCTTAGATTCTGTTAAAGCTGACTGGTATTGAGGGAGAATTCTCTTTCAATTTATCCTGTTTACTTTTATCCTCCTTTGGTTTTTATCCCCATCCCACACCCCTGACTGTAAAATATGTTTGACCAGATTTTTCACCAGATTTGCCTTTTTTATTACATTGGCTAGTTTTTGTAGCTTTCTATAAGATATGCATAAAATAGTGCTATTTTTCCCAGACACGGTTGAATAAATAAAATATATCTATATATACAGGAAACGTATGTTCTAGCTTGTTCAGATTATCTCTTTTGTCCAAACTCCCAAACCAAACTTTTACATGTAAATTAATTGTGAGATAGAATTGCTCATACCCTGTCAGTGAAGGGGAGCTGATAATCCATTTCCCCTGTGCAGAAGCACTTGCACTGTTTTGTATGGATTTCTACTGGAGTGACTGTAGCATCTGTTCTGCTATAGTCTGGGAATTGTACCTGCTCTGTTCCCTGTCGTGTTCTAGTCTTCTCTTTAAAGGTATGCGACTCCTTTTAGGTTTCAACGCTGCAGTAAACTTGCAAAGAAAGAAGTGAACTTCAAGCCACTTTAACCATTAGCGTGTAAGCTGAGAAATCTTTATGTAGAAGCTAGAGTTAACTGGGCCTTGAGGCATGTGAAAGTGTTATGCGATTGAAACTTGAGATTAATGAGTGTTTCTGTATCAATAAATTCAGTAAAGACTTTTTAGCCTTCTTACTACGGTTTTGCGTCACATCGTGATTGGATTCCTGTGCCCTTATTGAAGGTTAAGGCACTAGAAAATTCACTTAATAATGCGGTGCTGGTGCATAGTTTCAGGAATGTAATTCGCCTTGGAGTATAATCTCTCCAAAGGAACCTGCCTCGCTGATACTTTCTAAGCTTCGATGTCATGAGTTTGTGCAAGCTGTGATTTGGAATTAGCATGCACAGAACTGATCTGGATTTAATACATTGGAATGGTTCAAGAGCGAGTTCCCTTACCAGGCTGCTAGACCTGTAGACAGCAGGTAACCAGAGGCTGCTAAGGTAATTTCTGTACTTGAAGGAATCACCTAAAATTTCTGGAGATTTTTAGTGCAGTGGGAGCTGCTGCTCGCTTCTTGCCTTTTGTGCTCTGGCAGAGCTTAATACAGATTTTGACGAGCTGGTGGCCAACGTTTCTATGTCACTGGTGTTGAGAGCAGTAATTTGTCTGTGGCTGTAATGGGAAACCAATTGCAACAGCAAATACAGCTGCTGCTGACTAAATTAGTCTGTTACCCTTTATTCTACAGAGCAGTAGACAACCTGTAGTCTGTGTTTCTTCCTGTCAGCTGTGTATGACAGATGTCCTGTCTGTTTTGGAAAGTTCTGGATGTTTTATACAAATGGTATTGAGGAAATTAGATTTGTCAGGTAACGTGTTTTTTCATGTCATAGTAAATGTAAAACATCTCGCTTCCCTAGGAAGCATTTGGTGAGCAACTCTGGGTTTATTCCAGTGGAATCTTGCTGCTGGGGCAGGAGTGAGAGGTGAAAATAAAAAGAAGGGTGGTGGGGGGGGAAACCCCCACACCTGGAAAACAATCCTATGGGTGTGAATAAGTGTGTGCAGCAGAGGCTGGAGTCACTTAGGGATGAGACATTAGTGTTAACTTTGATTCCTGTGCCTTTAGGGGTTAAACAGTTTGTTGTGTTGATGGAAAACAAGATAAATTAGTGCACAGTAAGGGAACAGAGATCGCTGGTGTTTTATAACATCCCATTTGTCATGAGCAGGAGATAAGCAAGGTGGAAACATGGCTCAAGTGGAGCTCTGTGCCCGGGGATGTGAAGGCTGCAGAAGTTGCCTTTTTGCACTCATGTTGTTCCTTGTGGTAGGACCACTGGTAAATCTGCAGACTTGGCTAAAGATCCCATAAAGTGTAGCAGGCAAATACCCATCAACACAGCTGCCACCTGCTGCACAGCCAGAGCCTGTGTAGAAGCGTGACCTGTGCCCAGCTCTGCCATTAGCTGTGGAAATCTACCTGGAAGGGATTTTGCGGTTCTTGAGATTATTGCTGTAGAGCTCAGAGTCTTATTCCCCAAGATGTAACTGTAGGCAGAAGGCAAAAACCATGTATTTGTGGCTGGACGTGCCAGGGAAGATGCTGAGGAATGGCCAAAGACTGGTTTGACAGCAGCTGTTTCTAGAAATACTTCCCAAAGCAGCTCCTAAGCGCCTGTGTTAACAGAACACGGGGTGTCTTGGAGAGAGAAGATATGGGGAGTAATCAGGCTGGAAGAATATCACTTGGGTCTTGAAGACCTGGACATTACCAGCTTTACCCAGCCTGATGCGCCTGGAGGATGCACTTCTGGTGCACTTCACTTCCCAAAAAAAAGCTGCCGTGGACCTGGAGCAGTGTGCCCGCAGCAGCCGGTTGTAGGGCAAGGCTGAGCTGGGTGGCCACTAGAGGACACTGTGCCCCAGCCATGAGTTGGGGCCGCGCTGGGAGCGGGGAATGAGTTCAGTAAACTTGTTCCGATGTCAAGGTGGTGTCAGGGCAAACCCAAAGCAGATCTGAGGACCAGCTGTCCTCCACAATAGTGCCCTTTGAAAGCTGCAAAACCCCACAGCTATTACCAGCTGGGACGTGCCAACTGGTAAGTGAAACCTCAAAACCTACCACTCTGTCCCCAGAACGCTCAAGGGTGCAGAGTACACAGGAGGTTTAAGTGCCTTAGAATTAGAGAATTGTTTAGGTTGGAGAGGACCTAAACATTGAGTCCAGCCACTAACCCAACCACTCTTACCGAGTCCAACCAAGCCCACCACCCTTATTAAATGCTGTTGTGTCGTGTTGGGTTGGTTGTGACTTACAGTGTAAAGCAGGATGTATGTGCAAGTTGATGGAAAACATTATAACAGTAAAAGGTGATTAATTCAACTGGAAACAAGTTGCCCCTTCTGCATCTCACTTTTAGCACCCAATGGGAGAAACAAACTGAGGTCTACATTTCCTGCAGTTCAGGCTCAATTGATTTGATTTCTTTCCTGTTTCACCCTTTAATTGCATTTAATTTCTCAAAAGTCCTGACATGTTTCCAAATGGACAGCCTTGTAGGAGGAAATTAGATCAGCTAAAAGGAGATTGAAATGAATCAGCTTTTACTCTCTATAACAAACGTTCCAGAATGCTGCAGTCAGGGGTAGTTTTTTGTCTTAATTTGTAGGTTATTTAGTGATCTCCTTTTTAAAACCACTTATCGATAGTGTTCTGCGCTCCTGTCGATGACTGGAAATGCCTTTTTGCTATAACAAGAGCCACCCTCTCTCCTAGAGCTCTTCCTGCCTCATATGTTAGATAAGGTTCTGTCCTGAGTGTGTGAAGGCAAAACTTTCACCTTAAAAATCTTGACCCTGGGCCAGCTGCATCCTTGCTCAGCCCTGGAAACAGAGTGCTTTTCTGCTTGCTGTCCAACGAGGGTTCAACCTACGTGTTCAGAGAGATGCCTGAGGAGAAGGTGAGGAGTTAACTTGCTGCTCGAAACAAGAAAGAAGGCCAAAAAGAAATTAATCAAAACGAAGGGTTTGTATTTCAGCACCGCAATTAAAGAGGGGTGGGAAGAGGCTGCTCTGCGCTGCTGTACATAACAGCAGAGAGGGTGGGCGGTTGGACTGTCAAACCGCCTTAATTTAATTGCGAACAGATGCTGATGAGTCCCCTCCTCCTGGACCTCACGGCTGGGAAACTTCTTTCTTTCTTTTTTTTCTTCTGGTGTCAGCTCCCTGCAGCTCAGGATTGAGGCAAATGCACTCCAGCAAACACCATGCTGCTCAAACCTTCAGCTCTCCCAGGTTTTTTGTGCTTTCTCCTCCTGCCTAGTTTTTCCTGCTCATGTCCTAGCCGCTGCCTGTGCTTCAGGACGACAGTGAGGTGCATGCACCTGATGATGGAATCCATCCCCGAGATCCCACCCCAGACCAGCATCCTGTGAGTAACCACCTTGTTTTACTGCCTTTTTTACCTGCTCAGTCTGTAGAAAGGGCAAAGAAAAGAATAAGGCTTAAGGCATCTCTTTTATCCTCCTTTTCTTCTGCACTCACAAACTTTTAAATGTGTGAACCAGAAGCTGCTTCTTTTGGCATCAGCTAAATTGTTAACAGGACTATCAAGGGAACTGAAAAGTCAAGAAAGATGGTTCTGGAGGATCAGAAGTCGCAAGTTTTAAACTGAGCTTATAGGAAGGTCACAGATTACATTTGAGGTGGGGGAGAGAGGGTAAAGCAGCTCAGGTTTTGTCTCTATGAAAACAACTACTTTTAAAAATTCATATACCACTCTGTCTTCCCTGAGCTTTAAGTACTGGCTTTCAGTTTCTATCTGAACTCTACAAACCAAACTTAAGGCTTATTTGGAGAACAGCAGTGGTGGTGACGCACAGATTCCCTGAGAACTAAAGTACCTGTTGGTGAGGGATCTGCTGGCCAAGTCCATTGGAACAGAAAAGGTAGAGGAAAAGGGCAGGTATCGCTTGGAGACCCCAAACAGCTCTTCCTGGTAGGTCCAGGAAAGCACTTTGATGTGATCGCTAATCCTGAATTTAAAAGTGCCTGTAAGCTACAGTGGCACGTGACAAAGTGCCTCTCCTTGTGCTACTCTTAGCTGATCCCTTAGAAAAGGGATCTTTGTAAAGAGTAGGGAAGACTTGTCAAAAATTTCTCTCCTTAAAGTGCTGCTGAGTATAAAACTTCTTCAACACCACTCTGAGAAGCCTTTTCCCTGTGTCTTAACAAACCAAGTTTACACCAGCATTTCTCATCTCACCTGTACTGCTGATGCGGTTTCTCTGCTGGATGGTTGTGTTTTAATTGCTGCCAGCCAGACTTGTCTCAAATGGATGGAAACCACGTGGAGCAGGTCAGAACCTGGACTTGCTCTCTGCCTTGGCTGGTGGTGCAGTGGTTATTGTCCAGTGTGGCACTGGTCAGTGCTGTGTGGCTTGCTGCACACGGGTTACCTGCTCTATAGCAACTTGCAGAGCCTAACTCACTAAATCGTCACCAAATTTCTTGTTCCTTTGTATTCCCCTGCATCTTGAAATAGTAAAATGTTTAAAATACCCTTAAGCTGTTTGAGTTTAGTGGAAGAACTTGTCTCTCCTTGTTTAAACACTGGGGGTTTTTTTGCTGGGGAAAAGTTTGTTTTGTTGGCTGAACCCAGATAGTTCTGAGCTCAGTAAACTTTAATCTCTGTGCTCTGAAACGAGCCATTTGCTGTCACACTGGGCAGCCTCAGCATGTTTCTGGTGGAGGTTCTTTGAGTGCAGAGGGAGGGAAGTTCCCTGTGGTCACCACGTTTATTTCAGTGCTGGAATGGTGCATTTCTCAATCCCCTCTGGGAACAGCACATTTCATTCTCCAAGCTGCTGGGGGCAAAACCTAACTGTGGTTCATGGCTTGTCCTTGCAGCTTCAGTAAAATCCCAGGTAGTGCCCTTGATGTAGTGCAAGTGGCATCGAGTTGTCTGTAAAACTCAGTGTAGAAAGGTGAGAAGGTTTTCCAGTGCAGCGTGTGTGGTCACTCTGATTCCCTGTGCTCTGCTCTAGCTGGTTTGCACACACACTGTATGTAAATGGTCTGAGCTTTGCCTGTCAAACTGTTTGGAGAGCTGGTTTATTCAGCTGAATGTGACAACCAGAGCCTGGAATGGGAGACAGAGGTTTTAAACCTAAACTAAATGATACAGGTGCAAGATAGAAAAGTACTCGTATTCCAAAGTGAGATGACTGCTCCTACTGACCAGTGCTTGTCTGCCTTACTCCCTCTTTAATTCTACATAATTGCAAGAGAAATCCATGCAGATGAGCAGAGATCCCCAGGGATGTAGAGGCAGAGCAGCCTGGTGAGTTTGTTCCTGTTGGCAGATTGTGTGCCTTTGTATGGTGTGTGGGGAATGAAAACCCTGACTTTCTGGCTATCTAGAAGATCTAATGTATGGAACTGCATTTGCCAGCCAGGATCCCGTTGTGTCTGTTATAAATAGTGTTTGAATAATTAAACTTGTTTTTAAGTGTGAAGGATCAAAGAATTCTTCTTAACCAAGCCCCTGACTACTCCAGCTTTGCGGTATGTTAATCTTTCTCCTGGGAGGACCGTTGTGTCAGGGTGAGCATTCTGAATTATGGCAAGAATAGTCTTGATCATGGGGTTATTTTGGGTAGAAAATGTGGGATTGTGATATTTTCCACATTTGCCCTTTGGTTTGAGTAGGACCAAGCATGTAAGTGCAGATACAAACACCAATCCCAGGCTCCAGCTTGGTTCCCTCACGGAACAGCTGCAGTTTCCAGATGGAGTTTGCTTTGAAGTTGGGAGTTTGGGACTTGCTGACCTCTGTGATTCCATGCCACCCTCTCTCTAACAATCCTTGAAGAGTAGGGAAGTCTTCTAGCCGGCACACGCTGTGCTTCAACAAGCCCCGTTGGCAGATGGCCCCCTCGGGGATGTAGCCAGCTGGCGGAATTTAGAGCAGCCCATGGCCTTCTCCAAGTGATGCTGGGATTGGCATGAAACCAGTTCCAGGATTGATGAGCTGTTACTGGCTCCTCTTTGGTCGCCATGTCCCTCCTCCCTCCCTGATCCCAGCTGGGTGCAGCTGAGGATCTGGCCCAACGTCTGGTTTCAGCAGTAGACGGTTACTCTTTGGTAGTGAAGCCTAGTTGGTTTATCCTGAGCTGAGAACGGGACGGCAGGGACGGCCACACGTGTACAGATAAGTCAGCTATAAAAATCCACCGCGTAGAACTGCAAACGTATTTTGGCTGCAGTCTGCTCAACTGGAACGTAGTTATCCAGATGTGATCGGCTGGTAACCGCTGGGATTCAAGCGGGTCTTTCAGGCAGCAGCCCAAGGAAGAGAACAGCTGTTAAACATACACTCAGGAAATTTCAATAGGTCTTTAACCTCCTGAGCCATTTGTTCTACAGTGTGACATTTAAAACAATAAACGTTGAAACGTGCCGGCGCCAGTAGAAGAAACCCATGGAAAGAAGCTCCCTCTGGCTGTGGCAGCTAATGGCTTGCAATCCAATTATCCGTGGGTTATTCCCCTTTCCGCATGATGCAGAGCACATAATGAACCAGCACTTCCAGCAGAACGTAGCTGAGGGCACAGGCTGCACATGCGGTGTCTGGGATCTGAATGCGTTTCTGGCATCAGCTGAAGGTGACCCAGTTGCTCACGGACCTGGTTGCTAATAGGGCAGCGTGAGCACGGCCAGCTTGGCAAGTTCGGTTTCCCTTCGTGCTGCTCAGTTCTTTTCTTCCATCCGTAGGTTGTCACGCTGCTTAGGGAAGTTGTAGTAAGATGAGGTGCAGCTCTCTGAGTCCGTCTCAGAGTATAGTTTTGAGAAGGAAATGTCTACATCTGTTAGGGAAAGGTTTACCGAGAAAATGAGTTCTTGGAAATGCTTCTCCCTTTGTGGTCTCTGTCGTGTGCTCTGGGTTGGAGAGCGGATTACTCATTTCCTCTCATACGTAGCCAGTCAGTGCACACCCGTGTTCTCCATGTGCCAGGTATGACTTCTCTCAGACCTCTTTTGCTGTAATATTTAATCCTCATTAAACCTTTATAGAGGTGACCACAGTCTTCTGGATGCTCTGTTTGTAGAAGTTCCTAGAAACATTCCAGCACCTTTTGATGAAACATCCTAACTCTAGGGATTGCAGCTACCTCAAAGCTTGTCTTCTCTGTCACTGACCTTACCACATCCTTGTTCCCTCGGGTATACCAGGATCTTTCCTGCTGCTCTTTAAGAAGTCAGTGTTTGTTGGTGAAAGACTGATTTAAGTGTCAGCTGTTTTCTTTTTTGGAGGTATGACAATTTAGTGCTACGTGAGGCTCGGTGCCAAAGAATGCCCCAGCAGGTCATTTAAGCTGGCATGGTGTCTACTGCTTCTTGGACTCCATGAAGAAGAAATATTTATCTTTACACTCTGAAATTTTCTTTTAGTCCCTCCAGACTGGGGTCAGAACATGGTTCAGCAGGAGGGAAAGTTGTCTTTGTTTGCTGTGGGTTATACCTTGATGGCACAAAGGAAATAACCACTAGGTGAAGAGGGTCCTGCTCCTTCTTGACATCACAGAATCACAGAACATCAGGGATTGGAAGGGACCTCGAAAGATCATCCAGTCCAATCCCCCTGCCACAGCA
>JAOXOE010000848.1:3888613-3948165 GCA_028565055.1 Phoeniculus purpureus | reverse complement strand
CACACAACCCTACCCCGAACCCTCTGCTATGGGGTGCAGCTTCCCAACTAGGCTGCTGGATGGAGCATGTTGTTCTTTGCAGGGTTTTGAGGGAGAAGTGCACCCACAGTTGGCAGTGTACCCTAAACAGGCTGAATGGCAGCTCTTGGTGCTCAGGAATAGGAACTCTTCTCCCGCTTCCAGACCTCAACATGATTCTGCACCGGGGTGTGAGGAGGGTACATGGGTTAATGCTCCTGACCCCGCTCAGAATCGGCCTGTGTGATGCAGAATGGCCCTTTGCTTGCTTTCCTGTGTGAGATACAGCCCTCCTTTAGCAACCTGGGGGTGCTCTTTTAGCAAGGGGTGCTGGCATCTGCCCTATTTGAAAGTTGGGGGGGGGGCCTTTCTACCCCCAACCCAGAGCAGAGCAAGGAGGGAGAAGTGGCAGCTTTACAGTAAAGACTGGAGCGAGGAGATTGTGCTGGCTGGGCTGGGCTTCCCAGAACACATGAAATGATCCGTGGGAAGGGGAGGGAAGATAGAGTTATCGCTGGGAAATCGGACACGAGAGTTTAATGGCAAAGTGGGGGGGCAGGATCTCATGTCTCCTTTGCTTTGTATGTGCGTGGGGTCACTTTGTGAAGGGGAAGACTTATTTCTACAGCTGTAACCTGTGTAGTTTACTTGCTAGAGCCCTTTCCTTAATGACAAAGGACATCTCCTGCTGTCACTTTACAGCTGCTCCTCCAGCAGCTGACGATGGAGGATCCAGGCTGTAAACTTCCCACACGGGGAATGCACCACTACCTGTTACCCTTCTTCCCCCAGCAAATCCCCTTGGGAAGTTAATTCTTCGTGCAAATGGTGTTTGCTCCCTGGCATCCAGGAGAGAGGCAGAGATATCCCCAGACTCCAGGTTTGTTTGTCTTTTGGGGCAGCAGCTACATGAAAGGGATTGTCAGGCTGGGATTAACTCCCACCCAGCCTTTTAGTTCTCAGGTATTTCTAGGATTTAGATGGAGCAGAAGTTGCAGTCGGAAAATCTCACTCTTTCCACCTTCTTTTCCATCTGTTGCCTGGATTTTGCTGGTTTCTACAAAGAATAAACCCACCACCCACGTACCGGTTCTGGTCTCCTTGGATGCATGATGCAGAGTCCCACGGTGTTTCTGACATCCTTCAGGCTGGTTTGTGTGAAACTTCCCATCTCAAAGTATTCCACATGGCTTTTGAGGGTGGTTTACCTTTGCAAAGTAGAAGGTTGGTCTGTGACCTGAGTCCTTAGAGTGGGGATGGTGGTGTGAATAGAGAAGTGGAGTTATGAGCACATGCTGGGGAAAGTTTCTGGGAGAAACACCCCACACAGCCTTGATCCTACAGCAAAATGAATTTACATGAGGTTTCTGCTCTGGCATCTGGGAGCCAGGTCATGAGTAATGGCAGAGAGTACAGCTGGAGCATCCTCCCATCAGAGAAGGAAGGGAAGTCTGTCACCCCCTACTCCCTACAAATGTTTCCACCAAGGAGAAAAGGGCTGTGTGTGTTTGATGTTTGGAGGAAGCAAGTTTCCCCTCTTGGCAGGTTAATCAGTCAAAGGGCATTTCTGAAAGGACAGTGTTTGTCCTTGCAGAGCTCTGGAGCTGCTTTGCTGTGAGCAGCTGCGCGGTGCCTTGGCCCTTTGGGACAGGGCTGAGATACAGAAGGTGAAGAGCAGCTTCCAAGTGCCCCACCCCAGCCCTGCAGGTTCACTGGGTTTCCCCCATGTAAGAGCAGCAGTGCAGAAGAATATCCCTCAGCTTCTCAGAGCTGCTTTGGTACAGGGTCTTGCATGGAGTGGGAGAATGTTTCTGCCCAGGGAATAGCTGGAGGTGGTGGGCACTGAGGTGCCTCTCAACACTTACATTCAAAATAGATGAATTTTAAAAAATCACCAGAAAGGAGCATCTCCTCAAAAACCTAAAGCATTTGTGGATTTTCTGTGGGCTCTTTGCTAGAGGTCACACGCTGGGGTTCTAGGGGGAAGTGGACAAATACAGCAACACAGAACTAGTCGTTTTCTCTTACTGAGTTTACTCACCCTTGCAACTCTCCTAGGTGGTCTTGCAGATGGGGGTGGAGAGGCAGAGATTTCTGGGACAGGAAGGTGCAGGTTCATAGCCTGGGATCTCTGTGTGTGACATCTTGGTCCCTTTAAGCAGGATGTTTGCCCTTTGGGGGCTGTATTTTCAACTTTGCTGGCTGCTTTTTAAAGGAGTGCCTCTGCACAGTGCCGATATGAAACTGGTCCAGTGGTGCCTTGAAGGGATCTGGCATGGGGTGATGTGGCTTTTCAGGCAGATCCAAGAGAGTAAAGATGTGTGGCTTTAGTTTGGTACCAGATGAGTGAGTGGAGGGGATATGGGGTGTGAGCATGTCCTCCAGGGCTCTGTCCTGCTGGATCAGAGCAGATTGGAGCATCCCGGAGTATCGATAGTGTTTGGATGTGACTCAGATGCCTGGTGGGTTTTGTATCAGCAAGGAGATGAAGGCTTGGCCAGGGAAGGGTGGTTGGATGTGAAAGGAGGTCAGGAAAGGGAAATAGGGGATTTCCAGGCATGATTTGGATGGGGTAGCTAAGATAACTTTGTCCTGCAACAGGGTTTCCCACGTATCACTCAAATGACATGACGGAGCTTTGAATAACGAAGCGACACACTCTGCTTTTCAGCTTGGTTTCTCTTTTTCTTAAAAAAGAGATGAAAACCTATAATTTTTCACCTGAATTAAAATACTTTTGATCTTTGTCTTTCATTTGAACTTTTTGCTTCAGAGAGAAGAGATTGATCAATACTTTCAAATGGGGAAAAAAAACCCCCCTCGTAGTTTAGGAAATTCCCCCCCTGTAGCACAAGAGCTTTAGTGCCAACCTGGCTGTGGGCTGGCTGCCCCTCTGTTCCTTTAGTCATGTCCTATTATTTTTTTAACCTGAACAACAATTCCTTTCCTTTTATTGTGGTGGTGCTGGCCTTTACCGATCACTTTTAAAATACTTTTTAAATTATTTTTTAAAAATTTTTCTAATTCACTGCATTTATATAAATAAATAGCTGCGACGTTATTTTAATCAGACCAAATGAAAGAGCAAATCAGAGCGAGAATTTTAATCTGCCCCAAGCAAAACTGCCTTGTACATCTGTCATGTCGGGATTAGTGGAACTCTTTAAAGAAGCTGAAGACTTTTTAAACAAAGTATTAAACATTTGTGACCTGATTTCCATTCTTACAATATTCTCATTAATAAGAGTGCAGGCTGAAAGACATCTGTTGGCTCCTATTTGTTTTAAGAATATTAAAGAAGAATAAGAATATTGAAGGGGGGTGGGTGCCTGGAGGAAATCTGCATGTAATATTGAGAGCCAAACCTTCAAGCTGTGGTTTTCCAAAGTGATTCTGTGTCTAACTTGAGGCAGGGTGGGGGGGAAACACAAGTTTTGGTGGAAGTCAGATGGTCTGTAACGGCTTGTGCTCATACAGTTTTGGCTATTGGAGAAGCCTCACCTGAGCTCAACGGGCTGGGAGCTCAGTAGTGGAGAAGGGGCACCTCCACTTTCCTGGGATAAAACCTAATCTGAAAGGAAACCCAGGCAGAAACACAGCCTTTGGTTATGCACAACCACAACTCATACAGGTGCAGCATCCAGAGCTGCCTCAGACAGGGAGTGAAAATATTGTCCTTGGGTCTTCTGCTTGTGATTTGGTTCGATGCTGAGGCAGTTAAAGTAAATGGCCCAGCTCAGACCCCTAAGGAAAATAAAAAACCCTAAAAGCCAGGCATGTCCTCAGTCAAGTCCTTGCTGAAAGGAGCGAACGTGGGTATATGGTTTTAAGAGAAGGTTGCTGTCGACTGCAATCTTTGCATCTTGTTTATGCTTGCTGGGTAAAATATTAACTAAAGCATCTGAACATAAAGTTCTGGTGTGAAAGAATATCAGCAGGGGAGAGCCATATGGTGCCAGCCTGCTAACAAAATACCAAACGCCGGAGATTCTTTCTTTTTTTTTTCTTCTGCAGAAGACTGAAAACTCTCGTTCCCATCCATAAAACATGAGTTCACGCCTTTGATTACTCCAAACATTAGTCCAAGCGGTGCAGGAGGCGTCTCTTTGGAGCTAACACAACTTAGGGCACGCCGTTCTCTTCCCCCAATGCACCCCCCCCCCCCTTCCTTTACATAAAAGAAATCGATGTCGGGCTGTTAAGATACAAATATCCAATATGCTGTAAGACAATATGTTTCTGAAACTGCTGCGTAAGCTGCCTTCCCTCTAATTAAATATAAACTGCAGGAGAGACTCAGCTTTCTCCGTTCCTTCGCTCGCTAGCGTGTGGCTCTCGCTGGGATGGGATCTGCAAGCCAAGGCTGACTCTGCTTTGGGGCAGCCTCTTGGTTTTTGCAGTTGTGATCAGTGCTGTGTGGTCAATGTCAAGGTCCATCATAGAATCCTACACTGGCTCAGGTTGGAAGGGACCTCAGAGATCATCTACTCCAACCCCCTGCCATGGGCAGTGACACTTAACTAGACTTGACTGCTCAAGACCTCATCCAGCCTAGCTTTGAATGCATCTGGGGAGGGGGCAGCCACTGCCTCTCCAGGCAGTCAATTCCAGAGTGTCTACACCTTGGCACTGAGGAACTTCTTCCTAAGGTCTAGTCTGAACTTCCTGTCCTTCAGTTTCAAGCCACTTCCCCTTGTCCTGTCACTAGATCCCCTTGGGAAAAGTTGCTCTGCAGTCCTCCTGTAGGTTCCTTTCAGGTGTTGGAAGGCAGCTGTAAGGTCTCCCTGGAGTCTCCTCTTCCTAGGCTGAACAACCCCAGCTCCCACAGCCTGTCCCCACAGCAAAGTGCTCCAGCCCTTAGATCATCTTTGTGGCCTCCTCTGGATTTGCTCCAACAGCTCTATGTTGTTTTTAAGCTGTGGATACCAGAACTGGATGCAGGATTCAAGGTGGGGTCTCACAAGAGCAGAGTGAACGCAGAGAATGCCCTCTCTTGCTGTGCTGCCCGCGTTCTCTTGATGCATCCTAGGAACTGATTGGCCTGCCAAGCAGCAGCTCACGGGTGACTTCGCTTGTGAGTCAGGTGGATTCAGCAGCAACAGATTCAAACCCCACGTTAGGGGGATCCCCTGGTGACTATCATAAGGCACAAGAGGTGGCTCTGGGGGAGCTTTCACACAGGCTGTATCTAAAGCCCAAAGTACTGCTGGTAAGATCTATAGGTTACACCAAGCCATTTTGTTTTTTAAATTATCACTCAAAATCAACAATTTGATGCTGAATGACTCTGCCTCGTGCTTGCCACTGAGCTCCCTGAGAGTGGCTTGTTAGGTTTTGTGTCAAGGACCCAATTACCTGTGTGGGGTAACCTCCCCAGCAGGTGCTTCTCTTGACCTCCATCTCAGAGTCCAAGTCTTTCCCTACCCCTGGGGGAGGCAGCTCTAAGGACTAGAAGGGGAAGTCTGTCTGTCTGGTAGCCAGGGTTTGGGGCCAAAGCCTGCAGCTGAGTCACCTGTTCCAGCTCTTGGACATCTAAGCCCTCTTGGAAGAACATCAGGTTTAGCACCTAAATCTAGAATTGGGCTTTTCCATCCACACAATGCAGGAGGGAAATAAAGTCAAAGCCCAAACTCAGTTGGCTGACTGTTCAGTGAAAGGTTTGGAGCAGGGCTAGGTCTGGTTTGTGAAGCCATGCCCCGGTAGGAGGCTGCTGCTGGGAGAAGTTGGGCTTTGAGAGAAGTTGCTTGGCTTTAGCCAAGAGATTTTGAAAACTTTCTTCTGCTGGAGCTTGAAGCCTAGGCTGGGTTGGCTGTGAGTGCCTCTGGAGCTTCAGCTTCTCCTGCTCCTCCATCATCCTGAAGTCTTGCATCTAGCGAGCTGCTGGCAAGTGGAGTTAAAGGTTGGTTTGTTGCCCTCAATATTTTGATGTAATTAGTCAGCGAGCAACTCGCCGCTCTTGCCCAGAGAAACGCTCTCTCCAAGAACACAACTGACAGGAGAGGATTAATAGCCTTCTGGAGAGAGATGCTCTGTAGGGTTTGGGTTTGTTGGTTTGGTTTTTTTATTTAAAAGAAAGAAACCACGTGGCTGGGAGCAATGTTGTTGCTTTAAAAACAAAGTCTGAACAGTTAACTCTGCCTGCAGTGTCTCAGAGGGAACACGGAGCTGTCAGCTCCTCTCCCACAGCCCCTGGTAACTTTTGGCTCCCTCTGATGCTGCTGCATTGGCACAGCAGCTCTGGCAGGTTGGCTGCTCCCCCACCATGTGAGGGGAGCAAGGACACCTCATTGAGGAGAACTGGGAAAAGAAGGATTTGGAGGAGAGAGAAACTTTTCACTTATGGGATATGAGCTAAATCTTGGCTGTGGGAGCCAGTGCATCTCTGGGACTTTGGGCTCAGCCCATATGAGGGGGGAAGGTGCTCGGTGAGTCTTGCCTGTGGGCACCCAGCTGCTGCCCCATCCTTCCTTTGTCCCCACTTCGTGTTCTCCAACAAGCTCAGGTGCTGTAGGCAGGACAGAAAAGGTATCACTTGCCTCTGTTTAATCTCTGTTACGTGGGGCCTGCAGAGCGCTAAGAGTGGTGCCAGCAGGGCTGTAGACTTGAGGGAGTTCATAGGATCATAGGATCATAGGATGTTAGGGGTTGGATGGTTCTCCTTTTCAAGCAAGTGATGCGCAGCTCCACACCACTCCATGGTGATAACCCTGGGGGCCACAACATTCCAAGTACTGTGACAGAGGCTCCTGACGGAGACTAAGTTCAGACTAGATCTTAGGAAGAATTTCTTCAGTCCAAGGGTGCAGAGACTCTGGAATCAATTCCCTGGAGAAACTGTGACTGCTTCCTTCCTGGAGGTGTTTGAGGCCAGGTTGGATAAGGTCTTGAGCGACCAAGTCTGGTTGAGAGGTGCTGCTGTCCATGGCAGGGGGTTGGAGCAGATGATCTCTGAAGTCCCTTCCAACCTGAGCCAGTCTGTGAAATCTGTTTGAAGGGTCACCTTAATCCTATCACTTTGTGGCAGGTAGTTTCCTACTGATCTGGGGCATCTGGCAGGGCAATGGGTTTGGGTTTCCCCATCGTGTGCCACGAGCCCGGTTGCTGGTGTGGGGCTGAGAGCCAGAGCTGCCTCTTACCCCAGGGGAGATGTTGCTGCACAATGATCTCACCTCCTTTTATGCCTTATTGCTTCTGTCTCCCTGACTCGGTATGACACACGCTTACGTGTCAACTTTTCACTTCTTATATGGCAGCAGAGAGGAAAGGCTTAATATCAGAAAGACAAGCTGGCAGCTGGGAAGCAGCCCACTTAGTCATCAAACTTTGCATCAGAGGCACTGCCAGCCTTTTCCCTGGCTCTGCCAAGCACTTTCTCCCTCCTCTGCCTGACCTGGTGTCAGATGTGGTAGAAATCTCCATCCAGAAAACCAACATCGTCTGCCCAAGTAGGTGGTGGACCCCAGCCCTGTGCTGTGAGGGTCCCTGAAGCAGCTTGGGGGAGCAGCAATGGAGGGATTTACAGTGCGAAAGTCCAGAGCAGATCCAAAGTCACTTGGGCTCTGGCAGTCCAACACTGGGACATCTCTGGGGGTTTGGAGCCCAGTAGGAACTAAACAGTTATTGACAGCTAAACGTATAGATGACTGACACAGGAAAGATCAGTTCATATCTCACCTGTTCCTTTTACTCTTTCCCTATGCACTGAGTAAATCAGCACATACTCGGGGCCCGAAAGACCTTCCCGGATCAGAAAAGACCTCAGGTGGGGCAGGACATCAGTGTCCAACCCCAGCAGTGCCAGAGGATGGACCTACTCCTTGTGCCTGCTGTGTTCCTTGCTTTACATGGATTGTTTTCCCCTTCCTGGGGGCTTCTGTGTGCCAGCAGCACCACAGGAAGGGTTTTACGAGCTACAAGATGCTCTCACATCCTCACCCTGAGCCATGGGGTTGTTCCCTTTGGCAGCGACAAGTCTGGAAGCCGCATCCTTCCCGCTGACCCAAGACCGAAACCATCTCAAAAAAATTCATCCGTGTGGAATTCTCCTGCCGGTGTTTCTCCACATCGGCTCTGCGGACGCTTTCGATTTGGTCTGAGAAGTAATTATTAGTGGGGTGCAGTTGAGCAGTTGTGTTCTTCAGCGCCGGCGAGGTTAAAAGAAATAATAATAACAATAATACGAGAGAGCCTCTGCCGGAGGAGCAGCTCCTCGCAAGGTGCTATTTGCATTTTTAAGGAAATACTTCTTTGAGACAGCCCGGGTGAAAGGTCGGCATTTGCATATAAATGGAAAAGAAAGTGTGTGATGCTGGAAGTTACATCTATATTATTTTCTCAGCGGTGAGCTGCTGGTTGGGAGATTAAGGGCTGTGCTTTGCATTTGGCTGTTACTGAATAGGGAAGGGACCAGGAAAGCCAAATTAGAACAAAATAATGAGGGGAAGTGTGCAAGGAGAGAGAAGTGGCTTCGTGTTTCTCGGAGATGCTCCCCGGTGTGACAGACACGTTACACAAGCAGGTGAGTGGTGCTGAGCTCCAGGAGCACAAAAGGGTGGACAGCAGAGGTGAAGCTGGTTGACAGGAGCTCTCTGTGGGGTGGATAAGCCTGGCAAGGATGTTGTCATGATAAGCCAGGGCTTGCTTGACTTTTCTTTCTCTCTTTTTAAATATCATTGTTGTTATTATTACTTTTGTTCAGGCTCAGGTATGTTTCAGGAGGAAGGAACCAGCTGTGACGTTCCTGCTGTTGCAACAGGAAAATCCACACTTTGGGCAACTCTTAGTGTTTGGTGACGTGAAGGCAGGAGGCAGAGAGACCTGTGGCTCAGGTCTTGCTGTCATCTCTGAGGGGGTCAGCATTGGCTGAGGGTTTTTTCCAGGCACTGCTGTTGCCCTGGGCCTTGGAAACCCCAAAGAGATTCTCAGGTAGAGAACCTCACTGCTTTGTTTTGCCTCTTGTGGTGCCCTGCTCACAGTTTGACAGCTCCCGCTAAGAGTCGGGGGAAGATGGGATGTTGGCCAACACTTGTTCTTCCTTCTTTTTGATCAATATTCTTCAACGGTGCTCATCCAGCGGTGCTGCTGTGCAGCATTTCTCCCTGTCTTGTCTTTCCATCACTTGTAGTGGGTGATGGAGGGTGAAAACCCCTGTCTTTCCTGTCTTGGGCAGCACTGTGCAACGTGCTGCTGCCTCTTTGTAGAAAAAGAAAAAAGACTCTAATAAAAAGACTTATTAACTGGCTGTGAACACTGGAGCATGAATATTGCTCTTAATGAGGAGAGGCTGCAGCCTCATTTGCTTCCTCTGCATCGTAGGTGCACTGAGGGCTTCAGCTCCTGTAGCGCTGGGGGATACGGAGAAGCTGGATCCCATTGTAAGGTGATGTCCCTGCCTTGCTCCTGCTGGACCTTTAACCCACTGCTGAGGGCTTTGCTCCGACTCCAAAGATCAGTTTTGGTTCTCCATCCCTTCCTATTGCAATGTGTCCTCACGGTGGGGAGATCTGAACCTTGCTGCAGTTCACCCAGTCACTCTGTGTCCTGTGCCTGGGCTGTGGGATGGGGATGATTCTTGTTTCCCCTCAAGGACCTGGCAAAGAGAGTTCAAAAGCAGCCAAAGGTGACAGAAATCATGAGCTGGTACAACTGCAGTGCCCACAGGGGCTGACGTGGCAGCTGATGGCATCAAAAGCAGGGTGAGCCAGGATGAGGTGACCCAGAGCTGGGCAGAAGGATGTTGAGTCACTTGTGCTTCATGCAGTGCTGGGGGAGGTAGCTGGAGTAGGGACTGATCCCTGGGCACTGCAGGGACTGTTGGGAGGCAGGTGGCAGGTTCTTGTGCCTGGAGATGGAGAACAAGCCACATCGTGCTGGCAGTGATGGGCTCTCTTCCCTTTTGCCCAGCCAACTGGAAACCCTGGTGGTTACCTCACTGCGTGCCCCAGGACCCCCAGAGTTGGGCAGGGCTGCACTCGGTTGTTGGTGAGGAACTCCTCTGAGACACTTGCTTGGTGAGTTAGCAACGCACATCCTGCGCTTCAAGCATCTGTTGGGCAGTGAAAGAACTAGAAATGCTTGATCCTGCTGAAAGCAGAACCCAGCATTCTCTTTGGGAAAAGGGAAAATAAAAGGTCAGAGTGCACAGCACAGATTTTATAACTTGGGATGTCACAGTGTGAGGTTTGGTAGTGCGGAGGGTTAAGGCAGTATTTTGTGTTTGTCACGGCCGTGGAATCAAAAGCTCAGCTCACTGCTGTGATGAATTGTTGGGTCTCTGAATGGCTGCACGGAGAAACAAGGCGCCATCCAGCTCTGAGCTGCAGCAAGAGAAGGCAGGGCTGGGATATGTGTCCCTCATCAAGAGCAGTGGAGTCTGTCATAGAATCATGGAATGTTTTAGGTTGGAGGGACCTCAGAGATCCCAGAGTTCTAACCCCTGCTGTGGACAGGGACACCTCTCACCAGACCAGGCTGCCCAGAGCCCCATCCAACCTGGCCTTGGACACTTCCAGGGATGGAGCAGCCACGATCTCCCTGGGCAACCTATTCCAGTGCCTCAGCACCCTCATAGGGACAATTTCTGCTACAGATCTCATCTAAATCACCCCTCTTTTAGCTTGAGCCCATCCCCCTTGTCCTGTCACCAGCTGCCCTTGCTAACTGGCTTTAAATAAGGGTTGCTGTTAGAATGTAAGGGTCACAGCAACCGCTACTGACTGTTGGGAGGTGCTAGGGGAGAACCATCTCGCACTATTCTCTTGGTAACGAAGGTTCTCAGCTTTGCACTTGGTGCACACAGTTGTGGGGCCAGTTCCCTGCAGCTCACCTCCAGCTTTATAGGAGGAAACTGCTTGTGGTTCCCCTGTTTCTCCTTTAAAAGAAACTATAAACTCTTTGGGGCTTGTCCAGTTAAGAGTATCCCATCATCTCCTTGGTGTCCACCAACCTCCTCTCTAAACACCCTGAGGAAAAGCATCGTTAGGTCAGCAAATGAACAACTGACCACCCGTCCAGCCGCGCTGTGTCTCCTGTCCACATATCCCACCCTAACTGATTATTAAATCATATTTGCTGATAAGTATAAGATGTAATATCTATTACACAGCTGTTAAACCTCAATTATTATGTTTTAATGATCACTCGTTTACTGTGCAATATACAATTAACATCCCACTTTAGATCTTAAATTAAATCCATGTTTGGGAAGCTGAACTTGAAGCGCTGCCTGCAGTGATCAGGAGTGACTGCGGTGAAGATTGCAGTGGTTCAGTGCCCTGAGAGAGGGTTGAACCAACCTGGTGTCACAGAGGAATTGCTGAAGTTACTGGGTTTTGCTTTTTCAGTGTATTTTGATCCCTACAGAGATTTTAATTCGTCTCCCTTGACAAAAAGCACCCTGATGTGTGGGTGGAGGTTGAACAGGCAGATGCTCATGCAGGAAATTGCCTCAGAGGAGGCTGTTGTTGGAGAGGGTTGGGCAGGAGTGTGAGGTGACTAGCTGTGGGGTCCAAAGGGCCAGTCCCTCCAATCTGTGATGCTGCTGTGGTGGTTACTGTGAGAAGTGACCATGTGTCAGCTGGTAGGACGCTGGAGGTTCCTACCCTGCTAACACAGGGTTCACTTTTCCCATGGAAAATGTGCCTGGACAATTAGGAGTAGAACTCTTCTTTTCTCTGCTTTTTTCTTGCACTTGGGGGAGCAAATGAGGACTGATAACACTTTTCTTCTAGTCTTTTGGTTTGAACATGCAGTAATGCATCTTATGAGGAAACAAAACTTTCACCATCCCCACCTATTCTGTAAAGGACCTATCTCTCACCCCATCACTTTGCCTTAGAAAATGGAACCTCTGGTTTGGTTTGGGGACAAGTTGACGTTGCCTTGTGGGCAGAGCAGGGACACCCCGCACCCCCGAGCATCCTGCCTCGTTGTCTGTTCACCTCCTTCTTTCCAAAGCTTCCTTTGAGGTTGGTTTGGTTTCTCTTTGAGGGAATTTTCAGCTGTTCATTTTTTTTTTCTGGCCAGTGTTTTCTTCTCCTTTTGGAAAGGGACAGTAAAAGCCACCCAAGCCTCATAAACACCCTGAACTGTGTGTGGAATTCCTCCCACATTCCCAGATCTTGTTTGGAGTTGGTGAGGGTGACCCAAAAGTTTCACAGAACTTGGTTGGGTTTTTTTTTGTGCCAGGATTCTGCACAACTCTTGGTGCTCCTGGTGACAACTGACCTGTGTAGGTATTTCTGAAGGGGACGACCTGGTTCAAGGTTTGGGAAGAAACCTCATTTGGAAGAGGAGGTGGTGGTGGTGGATTGTCATAAATGTTGATAGGGAAAAGCAGCTTAAGGAGAGACCATAGTGTGATCCAGTCCTGACCAGGTGGTGGGTTCTGAGGATAGAGTGGGTGGGGAAAAGCTGTCTGTGAACATCAGGTTGTGATCTATGAGACCAGTGAGCATCCAGGTTATTTTTCAAGGGCCAGTGGATACAAGTGCTCCCACCTCTGAGCTTTCCCTGTCCCAGCTTGGTGCCAGGAGGGAACCCCAGGTTATACTGTTCCCTACTGGGATCTGCTTCCTATGGGCAAAACCTTGTATTTAAGGTGATGTCCTGCATCTCCTCTTTGGGTGGTCATGGTGGGGGTTAAAAGAAATGTCCTTTACGTAAGCAGTGAGCTGTGTTCCTGCTGAACCCAGGGTCTGCAGGCAAGGTGGGAAGGGCACAGGCAGCAAGCAGTGCAAGCTGATCCCTTTCGGAGACGAGATGCACTTAAGCAGCACAGAGTAGAGGTAATTTGATTCGTTGTTGATGGAGCTCCCTTGGCCATCTGAACCAGACTGGGCAGAGGGACAGGCTCTGAGCTGGTGCAGCCAACACACCTTCAGCCTGGCCAAGCCTCCTCAACCCCACACACAACCCCTTCCCCTTCTCTTGCTCACCAGGGTGAAGGCACAGGAGGTTGGGATGGGGCCTGGGGCAAGGAGATGCCCAAGGCCAGACTTACCACAGCAGCTTCTGGAGCTCACCCTTGGCCCATGGCTAGGGCACCCATGAGCAAACGTGCCCAAAATGCAAAAGAAAAACTTGCTATTTTTTCATCTCAAGACTTTTTAACCTTGTAAGCAATCCTTAGGGTTACTTTGCATCCAGGATCTATTATTTCAACAGTTTAACCCACTCCCTGCTCCTGCATCCCAGCGAGGATGCTCCTGCTCCAAAAACCCTGCCTGGGGCAATGATGCTCAGGGAGATGTTTTGGAGCAGGGGGCAGGCTGTAATGTCCTATAAAAACATCTTTTATTTCTTCTTATTTGATGTGTTTTCCCCCTTCGGTTCTTTTCGTTCCTGTCCCTTTCTAGCTTCTTTTCCACGTCTTGCTTAGTGCGCATCATCTGCCTGACCATCTGTGCCTCCCCACTCTCTTTCCTCAGAGCAGAATAACATTGCAGCAACTTCTGGATTTTGTTTCCTAGCCCTGTGCCTGTCCTGTGGGTCCAGGCTGCTTCAGACAGGATTTGGAGTGGAGCCTTAAGCACAGATGTTTCTCCTGTGAAATCTAGACAGGTCCCCCCAGCTGCCCTCATGGCTTTGGAACAGCCCTGGCTTAGGACAAATCCATGAAGGTGACTGTCATGGCCATCTCTTCAAGACACTACCCTGGATGGTGCATCACCATAGGATTGAATTTTCCCTGTCTTTCAATGTACTCCTTCTTGCAAGAGCACTGCAGGTCATACTGGATGTTCCTTAATGTCCTGTAGGTGGAGAATAGGCACCGTCAGAGGAAGAATGAATTCCCCAGCTGTTTTTGGTGCGTTCTCCTGAAAGCTGCTTTGTGGCAGAGCAGCCCCAAAGTTGCTTGGCTGGTGTCCTACACACTCAGCAAGTTTTCAGTTGCTGGAAACAGCCACCTTCCACAGGTTCCCTAGAGCATGTGTGAGCCCCTTCTGATTTCCCTGTCTCTGAGACCACCCAAGCAAGAGAAATATCAAGCAAAGGAAGCTCAGGAGCCTGTTTGGTAGAGGCAACCTCTGCCCTGGGCTCTTCCCCAGGCTACTAGCAGCCCGAGATGAATGAGGCTGCCAGCGCGTGTGTAGCTCCTCACGTGCCTTGTTCTGGGGGATGCTCTCCTTTTCCTTTGCGCTGGCTGTGGAAGATGAATGGAGCAAGACATTGAGAACAGGCAGTAAATTATTCAGTACCCAGTGCCGGGGGAGCCGCAATTAAAGACAAGAGGGAAAGGCTCGAGGTGGCAGCACCCAGAGTGACAACAGTTTGCCAACGTGAGCTGTGACACTGCGGGGCCTGGAGGACAGAGTCAGAGTCAATGCTCCTGATCTACTCACCACGAGCAGTACTGGTGTGGGAGAGAGAAGCTGTGCCATGGCAGCTCCTCTGCAGTGGCCCAGCTGCTACAGATCCTTCTGTGTGTCACAGGCAGAGCTGGCTCCTTCAAGGTGTTTGAAATGAGAGCCCACCTTGAATACGGTGTCCAGTTCTGGTGTCCCCAGCATTGAAAGAATATAGAACTGTTGGAGCAAGTCCAGAGGAGGCCACAGAGATGATCTAAGGGCTGGAGCACCTTTGCTGGAGCAAAGAGGACAGGCTGTGGGAGCTGGGGCTGTTCAGCCTAGGAAGAGGAGACTCCAGGGAGACCTTACAGCTGCCTTCCAACGCCTGAAGGGAACCTACAGGAGGGCTGCAGAGGGACTTTTTATGAGTGGCTCTAGTGACAGGACAAGGGGAAATGGTTTGAAACTGAAGGACAGGAGGTTCAGACTAGATCTTAGGAAGAAATTCTTCAGTGCCAGGGTGCAGAGACTCTGGAATCGACTGCCAGGAGAGGCTGTGGCTGCCCCCTCCCCGGAGATGTTCGAGCCCAGGCTGGATGAGGTCTTGAGCAGCCAAGTCTGGCTGAGAACCATCACTGCCCATGGCAGAGGGTTGGAGTAGATGATCTCTGAGGTCCCTTCCAACCTGAGCCAGTCTGTGATTCTGTGAAGTTGTACTAGATGAAGGGAAAGTGCCAAGAATCTGTTTGTAAAGTCTGTTTCCCCCAGCCTTTCCTCTTGGGTGGAGGCTCCTCTCTGCCTGTTCTCCCTTGCACCCAAAGCAGCTGTGACTGGGAGATTTCACTTCAAGATCCTTGTTTGATGCTTTCATTCCCTATGATTTAGTGGGTCTCTCTCTGGCACTTGGATCAGTGGGTGGACTTGGTGGTCTTAAAGGTCCCTTCCAACCAAAATGATTCTGAGTCTGTCACTGTGACTCATGGAAACCCGTGTGGGGGCCCCACTTAGCTCTCAGTGATGCCCAGCCAGTGGGTTCCATCCACTACTATAGATGTCGAATTGTAGTGAAAGATCAAAATAACTTCACCTCTGCAAAGAGAAGAGGGTGTGAAGCTGAAGCTCTTTGCTAGCTGTCTTGGGCACCTCCAGGCTGTTGGGCTGGTGCTGGCCACTGCCTTGCCCAGCCCACCAGTAACACTCACTGTTCACACTGTGTTTTCCAGCTGAGGACTGAGCTGAGCTGCACTGTGGTGTTTGGAGTAGGCTGAGGATGCACTTGTAGAGTCTTTATAGTTGGGGCTCTTGGCCTTGGCAGGGCACCTTGGGGTTCTGCTCTGGGCATGGAGACCCTTAGGCAGGGTTTGTATGGCCACCAAAGCAAGCAGGCAGGGGATGAATATTGCATTTTTCAGTGCTGGTTGATGCTACTCCTTGTCCTGACCCCGTGTTCCTCTTCCCCTCCCCAGAAAATGAATTTCGGGGTGAGCTGTTGAATCAGAGGTGGACCTGCGGAGAAAAGATCAGCAGCTGTGAGGGAGCCACCAGCCTGCACGGCACACACATCACGGTGAGCACAAAACCCTTGGTCCTCCACAAGTGGGTAATTCTTTGATGTGGTGACCTCCCACCCTACGTGCTGGCCACAGGATATGGGCCATGGGCTGCTCCAGCCCTTATGGACCAGGTTGTCCTTGTGGGGGATGGAGCCTTTCCGGTACCCACAGGACTTGGAAGTCTCTGTCTCCTTGCTACAGCCAATTCTTCAGCACATTGAATACAGACAGAGAGGGCTTCCAGCTGTCGGAATTTGGCTTTGAGTCCAGATATGTAAATCTTTGCCTTCCTCCCAGTCCCATCCTTTAAGGATGGCTCAGATTTGGCTATTGAGGTCAGTCCTGAGCCTGTTAAAATAGACCCTTTCTCCAAGGCGCCGGCTGGTCGGAAGAAACTCCACATAGGCCAAGTGAAGCTGTGGTGCCTCTGGAAGAGACAAGCAGGGCATTCATCCCCCCTGGGACCCCAGGACGCTCCTGAGGCTCCACAGAGCCACACATTGACTCTGCAGCTGTGGCCGATGAAAGCCCCAGCCAAGGCTGTCAGGACTCCCGGCAGATGCACTGCTGGTGCTAGGGAGCTTTCATTGAGCACAGAACTAGGCTGCTCATTACACAAATGATGCTTCCTGTCCCATTTTGGCTCCTCGCAGCAAAGCACCATCTCAGATGAGTGCATACACCCACCTGGGTGGTGGAGAAAGCCCTTTGTGGGTGATGGATGTTACCGACTCTTCCTGTATCCCCAAATAAACCGAGCCCTGGGAAAGCCCCAAACCAGCAAAAATCCACCCTGAAAGTCATCTTTCTTCACTAACAAGCTGTCAGCTGTGAGAGTCACCAGGAGAGCTCACACCTTCTTAGAAAGCAGCGTAAGCAGTTGTTGCTATATTTAAAACGAGCTCAATTGGGGCTTCTCTATTGAAGCTGCCAAATAAGCACTTAGATGAGATTTAATAAGATTGTTGTGTGTTAATAAAGCGATGATTACTAAAAGGTAATATTCCTGCTACCTGGTGGTCATCTAGTGTTCTGCCAAGCACTTTGCTAACTGGTTCTTGCCATCCCCCGCCCCCTGCCCAGCTCACCGGTGATTTAAGGAGTGACTGGTCTGGGTGAGAGGAGGAGGAGGAGGAGTTGGGGAAGGTGCAGGATTTGGGGAGCTGCAGCTTGCGCAGGTGGCGGTGCTGGTCCTGCAGAGGTCCACAAAGAATGCCAGAATTGTTTTGGTTGGAAGAGACATTGGAGCTCATTCAGTCCAACAACTGAGGTGGATGAGTGAGTGAGGATAGCTGGATGCTGGTCCTTGGTTGTAAAAACCAAATGAGACTTGGATGGGAAGAGGGAAGGAGGCTTTGCCGAGGCTGTCACCAGCAGTCGATGAGCGGTTCCCCCCGGTGCCTACCAGTGCAGCAGCATATTTATTTTGCTGCCACTATCCAGGTAGATTTTAGGGTAGTTCAGACCTGGATGTTGTGTGTGTGTGCAGCTGTCTTACCTCGCAGTGGGGGAGGGAGAGGTCTCAATCCCTCTCTGACCTTCGGATCCGCACGCCCGCGTGTGAGCTCATAAATACTTATTGTATTTAAATGTGGTTTTTCATGCCGGTTACAGCTCGTAATCCCCAGGATGCTCAGCGCTGAAGGACAACGGGATGTGGGGCACGTTTTACTTACTTATTTTTGCCTCTAAAGGAGTCTGGGTGGCAGGATAAAATTTCCCATGACAGGTCTGAAATGAGATCTCTGAAGAGCGTTGGGGCTCGAGGCCAGCAGAGAGCGGCCACGGTGCCTGGTGGAGAATTGAATCCTTCTCTCCCATTTGTTTTCTCCACTCTCCTGTGCTGGGTTGAGCTAGCTGTGGGTACTGCTGAACGTAGGGCAGGCTGTTGGTGAAGGACAGGTGGGGCTGATGGTGACGGGGCTACAACCTACAAGCACTGGCCGCTCCAGTCCTCTCTGGAGAGAGGCGTGTACAGGCCACTTCATCCATCACCTCACTTGAGGATAACCTCATGAAAAAGGCAGCTTAATGGGGAGCTCAAAAACAATGAGGCTGAAGAACTGTGTTTTGTTTTTTTTAAATTATTATATTTTTATTGGTTTTCTTTTTCTTCCCTTACCCCTCCTCTTTGTCTGTAAGAGCTGTTTGTACATATTTCACCAGAGACACACTTAGGTGGAGTTTGGATGGGATCTTGTAGTACTTTCCAACAGTCAAGAGGAACGTGAGGTCAACTTAAACCAGAGCACAGGAGAGACCACCCCCCCTCCCAGCCTGACACTCGCATACTAGCGCTGCAGAGACACATGCTCCAGCTGCAGCCACCGTGATGCTCGAGAGCATCTTTTCTGCTCTGCTTCACTTGTGCAGAGGATGCCTCTGCCTTTCATTTGCAGCATCGGGCTGCTGTTTATTTATTTCATTATTTATTTTGTTTTTCTGGAATGGGGGGAGTGTCAGACCCTCTCTGCAAACGCAAAGTGACAGCACGGCTTTGGGAGGATGTTTGCGATGCTGCTGTGATGTTTAATTTGAGGTGGGTACAAGCTGTGATTTTGCATCTAAAAATGCCAAAGGAAAATTATCCCTCACCACCATTTCCTCCTCCTCTGCCTCCCTCCCCGGCTCCGAGCCTGAGAACACTGCACAGAGTGTCCTTTCCTGGAAGCAGCATGAGAGCAAAAGGCAGACGGTGGTTTATTCAGCCGAGGACGGAGCTCACAATAGGTGGAACGTCAGGAGGATTTAAATCAAGCAGCAAGGAAGACCCTAAAGGAAGAAGGGAAAAAAAAATTATCGCTAACCTCAGAGTGTGGTTATAAAATAGCAGTTGGAAGCTACTCTGGAGCCTTTTTTAAAAGTAGAAACCGACTCCTGGTGAAGGGCAATTGTAAAATCTAACAGGCAGAGAAAGTCCAGCAGGGCTTCACCTTTTTCATCTGCTGCATGACCCATGATTCCAGAGTCCTCTGCAGAGAGCAAGCAAGAGAGATTTAGACACTCAGCCCCAGATCCTTCCACCCGTAGAATCACAGACTGGCCTGGATTGGAATGGACCTCAGAGATCATCCAGTTCCACCCCCCTGCCGTGGGCAGGGACACATCAAACCAGAGTAGGTTGCCCAGAGCCCTATCCAACCTGGTCTTGGACTCTTCCTGGGATGGAGCAGCCACAACCTCCCTGGGCAACCTGTTCCAGTGCCTCAGATCCAGTGTAGATTTCTCCTCTTTTAGCCCAAGTTCAGCCTGCAGCACCCGATGTGGGATTTTTCTTAGGGTGGGGAGAACACCTCCAAAGAAAACCAACAGAGGGAGGAAAACCCATTCAAACCCATTCTCGCCAGTTGTTGGGTACCAAGTGTCAGCTTTTCTGTGTGGCTGTGATTTGTCCCATAGTCTACTTCCAGTTGGACCTCAGGGTTTGGTCCCTTCACTGGTTCACGTGGATGAAGTGATCTTCATGTAGGAAAGGAGCAGTAGGGTAATAGTGCAACTTGACCAGCAAATTAGTCTTCCCTGGTGACACCGTGAAGGACTTTGCTATGACAAGGTTGATGATGGTGGATATTTCTCAGACAGCATCCTTCTCCCTTCCCTTTCCTATTCCTGGCTTTGAACCCAGCCTTGAAACAGGGTTGTGGGAGCTGGACCAGTCTTTCTCTACATGGCTGGGATAGAGTGAGGTGTGATGCGGTCCTACCTCATTAGGGTGGCCAGGGAGCTCTTGGGGCCTCCAAGAGGGGAAGAAACAAGTAGAAAACCCCCTTTTTAACAATTCTGTGGGGAAAAATATAGTTTCTTCTGCCATCTTCCTCCTGCTGCTTTACCTGCCAGTAGGCAAATGTAGGTTTTAGGGTTTTTCAATTAAAACTGGAGGCTTTGTGGGTCCGTCTGTCCCTCTAAAGCTCAGGCACAGCTTCTCACAAATGGCATCTTGTTGGATCCACAGATTAGCTCTGCTGCTTCCAGAGTAAAATAACTATCTCTGCTGAACCCTCCCCTCCCTCTGTCTAGATGAAGGCTTCTCCAGAGAGTTTATTTTCACTGAGCTCCATAGTGCTCTTGAATACATAGAAAGAATCAGCGCTGACGGGGGGATTTCAGCACAGCCCTTAGTGGCACCTTTGCATGGAGCTGTGGCAGCCTGGGCACAACTGGGCATTTGCACGGGATGCCCCAGCTTCCATTGGGAAGGAAATGGGTATTGGGACAGGAACTGAGAAGAAAATATCGACCCTGTAGATGCTCCATGGGATTCAACTTCCCCACCGTCTACAACTACCCGAAGAGACACTGTAGAGAGGTGGGTGCTGGTCTCTTCTCACTGGTTCTCACTGGTAATCAGTGATAGAACAAGAGGGAACAGACTCAAGGGGAGGTTTAGGCTGGAGATTACAGAAAGTGTGGTCAGGGATTGGAACAGACTTCCAAGGGAAGGGGTTGAGTCACCATCCCTGGATGCTTTTAAAGATAATTCAGAAGTGGTGCTCAGCGATCTGGTTTAGTGGTGAACTTGATAGAGTAGGTTTAACAGTTGGACTTGATGATCTCAAGGGTCTTTTCCGACCAGAATGATTCTTATGACGTCTCAGTGCTGTAGAAGGCAGTTGTTAAAGATCATACTGTACTGGGGTTAAGCTGTCTTTTGGGTTTAACTGCCTTGGAACCTCATTGATTTAGATTTGCAGCATGGGGACACCATCAGTAGAACTTGTGTTATGGTCAGAAAGCTCCTCAGTGCAGAGCACACACATGGTGAGAGACAGCTGCTGCCCCACGGCACCTTTAGAGGGAAGATGTAAAAAAGGGGCTCCTGGAGATGAAGTGATGTTCTCAAGGTTATCCTGACTGCCAGTGGCAGATCTTGGAGCTGTATCCTGAAGATCTTGAGATCTATCACAGAGCTCTTCTACAGCATCATCCTTGGGTGCTGAGTTAGGAAACCTGCTAGATGCTCAGTTTGGTTTCATGCGAGAGAGAATCCAGTGATAAAATGAGGAACAGCTGCATAAACCTCTGTCTTTTCTAACTGCTTCCTGACTTAACACGCTCTGAGGCTGGCATCTGGCAGCAATCATTTATTTGCAGGATTCCTTTCAGATTGGTTTGTTTTCCAGTCAGGGCTCGAATAATAAGAGCAAAATCTCAGCCTGGCTTCATGTGAGCAAATGGAAATCCCCTGCCAGTCTGCAGGAGTGCAAACATGCACTGTGTGACCCCAAATTCTGCATTAAAACGATCTGTCCAGAGGGCTTCTCGCTGAGGAGACAAACAATAAAGGACAGTGGTTTCGTGTAACCTTTGTGCATCTGAGCCTGATCACCAGTGAGGCTCCAGGAGTGCAGGTTGGCCACAGCAGTTGATTTGAGCTGCCTGGGAGGAGCAGGGGCTGAGCTCAGAAATGGGTCTTTTTACTGGTGTTTCTGTACTTTAGTGGGAAATGAGGGTTTTTGGAGGATAGTGCTATTGAGGTAAGCTGAGAAAAGGAGCCTGATGGAGTGTGGGAGTGCAGAGCCCATCCCACCCCTCCAGTGCCGTAAGCAGAACGTCATAAACACACAGTGGTGGGGCTGGGTCAAGCTTTTTATCCAAGTAGTGGGGTTTTCCCTATGGGGAAAAAGCTAATCATTTGCTTTAGGGTTTTTTTTGTGGGTTTGTTTTTAAAAGCTGCTTTTTCCTTTAAAGGAATGTGTTTGACTTTTCCACCCTTTGAACCTCAGCAAGGTCAGGTCCATCCTTGCCTTAGGTGGCTCCTGTCTCCTTTGTCCATGTGGTGGAGTGTTCTTCCATCTTCCCAAGGCACTTGATCCTGGCTTGAAAGAGGCAATGAGAGGAATTGATTTATGAAGTGGTTCCTCAGATGTGATCCCTAATTGTTTTAAGACACATGCAACATGAATGGGATCTCCCCCATTTATGGATGAGCAGCTTGAGCCCTTTCCACCTGCCTGCCTTCGAGAAAATTGAAGTTATGCTCTGCTTTGTCCCCACAGGCTCATCTCAGCCCTTCATCTCTTTTGGCCAGCTCTGGCACGATGCTGGTGCTACCCGTTCTTCTTCCCATAGCCTGCCCTCCGCTGTGAATCATTTACCCATGGGAAGCCCCTATTGCCAAGGCACCAGCCCAATTCCCTGGGAATACTGTCAAAAAAAAAAAAAAAAGGAAAAAATTAAACAAAAAATTAAAAGAAAGAAAGAAAAAGCCCCTTTTGAAATTCTTTTTGGTGGCAGGCAGGCAGGCTCCCAGCAATCAAACGTATTTAGTCGTATTGCCGGTGTTACCCGCTCGCTCGGCGTTGAAAGGCTCATAAATGTAATGAAGTCCTTTTGACACCTGCTCCTCTCCACGCTTTAAACGGGAGCCATTGGCCCGCAGGGAACCGGGGCTTTAAAAATAGGAATTATAGTAATTGTCTGCTGTGTTATTGGGAAGATTGTAATAAACGTGGAGCACAACACCGCGGTGCCGAGAGCCGAGCGCTGACACGACGCATAAATTGCTCCAGGTTTTGGTGTTTCACACACACGTCCCCTGGTTCTTTTTATTTTTTTCCTCCCCATCAAACAAATCCCGTAAATCCTTTTGTGCACTTCTGGAGGGGGGTGGTGGCAGGGAGAGAGGTGCTCAGGGGATATTTCATCCGTCCCCTTTGAGGGTGTTTTCAGCTGCGATGTCCCGTCTCTTGGGGATTTTGTCTCCTCTCTCTCTGCCTGCCCAGCAGCCTCCTCCATTCTCATGACCCCAAATCCTCAACTGGGGACAAGAGAGGCTCAGACCCAGCGGTGCAGCCTTTAAGGGTGATGGGTGAGAAGCTCTAGTCCCTTCTGCTGGGGACTGTGAGCAGCAGCCATCAGAAATTCCAGGGTGTATCTGGGGACATGGTGGGACATACCATGTGTCCGTCCGTGCTCTGCCTGTGTGTCCCATCCTGCTGCTCAATGGGTTGGGGGGCAGGGGAAGCAGCTAGTGTTCCCCATTAGTTTTGGGGTGCCAGATGGGAGCCTCTTCCTTTGGGGATGGCACAGGAGCTGGTTGCATCCCTCTCCAACTAGAGCTTGTAGAGGATGATCCTAAGAGAATTTGGTTTTATGATGTCCAGTCTCACTTGAAAATGGTCCTTTGCCTCCAACCTCCCTGCCCAGACCCCAAACCCGTGCTGCACCCCAGCGGTGGCTGCACTTCAGCCTTCTGCTACCCTGTGGCATGTTGTGATGTTTAATTAATATCAGGCTCTTTGAAGTCCCCTATGTTACTTATTCATGCCCATATTCCCCACAGACCCTCCTGTTTGATGTCCATGTTGCAAGGGGTTATTTAGATGCAACCCTTCATGGCAAATTTGAGCAGAGAGGAGATGTTGCTCTACATGAAAAGATGCCCTTCCCAGACACGAGGTCAGCTCGGCTGCATGTTCAGAGATTTCTGGATATGATCTGGATACTCGCCCTGGTGCTCACAGCACTTCTGTGGTGTCAACCTAGAGAAATCAGTCCTGCCCTTAACAAGACAGAGCTCAGATGCAGCTATCAGAGGTCATCATGCCTGGGGAGTTTGTCCCTCTGTGGTACCTGACCAGCTGAAATTCATTCGATGTCACTACATTTGGCTGTTATGTGTTCAGCAATAAAATCAGTATGAGGAACCCCCACCTCATAAATGCGGGGAAACTTTTCCCTGCCACTCAGGAGTTTACGTGGAGCAAGAACACATGAGATTGTCCTTTAAGAAAGGGTGGGGTTTTTTTTTCCTCATTATCTTTCAACAATTATCTTTTCTTCCCATTCCAGATGAGTTTAGAAAATGATGATAAGAGAGCACGGACGCGATCGAAGTCTATCAGAGGTGAGCAGCCACTTATCCCACAGCGTGGGGATGTAAAGACCTCAGCTCCCTGCACTTTGCTTCCTCCAAATAGGCTTTGATTTTTCAGGTCTGGCTTAACTCTTTAAGTTAAGCTCAATTCCCCTGCCTCCACTTCCACCAAAATGTGTGTGCAAACCTAGAAATCCCCCAATCACAAACCTTTGCAGGTCCTTGTAGTATTTAACGCTCATCCCCTACACCCAGGAGAAGGGGAAAAAAAGAGATAAAGCCCCTTTGCCTGGTTTGCTTTAGGGGAATCACAATTGCTGGAGCTTCAGATCAGCTCCCAGGGCTTTCATCATGCACGTTCTGCCAGCGGCTTTGAAGTTGCACATCTGAGAGCGCCTGGCAGAAGGAGTTGAAGGCTGGAGAAGCAAATGGGGCTGTCCCCTGGCAGGGATGTGAGGGCAAGTGACTTGTTCATGCGAAGCTGGGTTGCTGTTTATTTTGACTTGGGGAAAACGCCCAGTGCAGGTCTGGGTTTGCATGTTTGCTCCTTGGGACAAGGCAAGGTGCTGTGATACAGGGCACAGGGTGGCACCTGGAGTGCTCCCACAGCCACATGTGATGGTTAAAGACCAACCTCTTCTTTTTGTGGCCATGGGTTCAATGACTTGCAAAGGGGGCTGGAAGTGAGGAAAGAACAGGGCTGAATGGATAAACGTGATGGCTACAGCTCTTCTGGACTTTTGTCCTCACCCACCTTCCTCCCTTCCTCTACTCAGCATCCACACCTTTTTAAAGGCAAAACCCAACCCAGATGCTGCCAGCTGGTCTGGGTCAAGCTTGGATATTCGAGTTTCATTGCTTTGTTGCTCAGGTTGCTAATGGTAGTACCCTGATCATATTTATTTTCTCACACCCTGCCTTCCCCACTCTCATATCTGCGTTGCTTGATGTGAGAAGGTAATTTATTATTACACATGCACCCTGGGACTTGCCACTGCCTCCAGTTTGTTGAAGCTTGTGAGTCATCCCACTGGGAGCTGGATCCCAGGAAACCCAATTAGCTCAAACAAATTGAGCAAACATGTTATGGGTTTTAGCCTGGGCAAATGTAGACTTGTGTTGTGGGTTTGGATTTCTTTTTGTTTTTTTAGCTCTGGATTATTTTGCTGGATGTAAGGTTTGAGTAGCACTGTCGTGGTGCTGCTGCAAGCAGTGGGATGTCTTCTTCCATCCTCCTCAGTGTTGCCTTGTTCACAAGTGGGGAATAATCCCTAAAACCCTTACAAACCTAAAAGCCAAGTAGTCCATCCGCTACCTTGTGCCTGGGCATAGACTGGGGTTTCCACATCAGACTGGTGTGACAAGAGGAAAAGGAAAACGTGCCTGTTGGTAGGTGGAGGGTGAATGTGGCCATGGCAGCAAACCCGTAGGGAACTGTACAAAAAGTAACTGAGGAGAACACTTTGAAGGCAAACAGAGAGCAGAAGGCAGGAGAAAACTCAGCCTTCAGTTAAAAGTGTTCGTGTTATCTGTGTGATACCAGTGCAGCTCCACTGACTTTAAAGTCGTTGTGTATTTAAAGAGATAGGGGTAGTATCTGCTGCTCATGTGCCTGGAGTTGAGCACAGGCACGAGGATTTACAGAGCAGGATTATGATTACTACAGGCTGGAGTACAGGCAATGGGGACAGGATGGATTTGCCCCATCTTTCCCCATGGGATGCCCAGGAAGGCAATAGAAACCCTGCTGCAGGCAAGGAAAGAGCTCCTAGAGAAGGGGGATGTCTCACAGCTGGGGTGGCCCACCTCTGTCTGTTTTTGACCTTGCCTTTGTTTCCTTTGCTGCATCCTGCCCTTCAACCAGTGCCCACGGAGCTCATCGGCCAGGAGGTGAGGTAAGGACCCTGCTCCTTCTCGGTGGTGGGAGGGAGGGGCATCCTGTACTGGCACTGGCTTGGGTGAAGCCCCCAAAGCTCCTTATAGACTTGGGAACCTGTGTGAGGAGAGCAAGTCTGTGGGACTAACAGTGTAGAGGTCATGCAGTGGGGCTTATATTGGTGAGCACCTTATGTGCAAGTGCTTGGGGCACCCCTTGACAACACACGTTATAGAAAGCAAAGGAGTTAAAGGGATGTAAACAGGAGCTGTGGATAAGTCACATCGGAGCAAAGACCCTCCAGCATTCCTCTGTCCCACCCCAGAGCTACATCCCAGCAAAACCTGACACCCACATCGTATTTTGTGGATCATTACAGACAACATCCTGCTAACTAGAGTTCCTTTTCAATACACTTTCCATCCTCTTTTTGTCCCTAAAGAACGTGTTGCATCTCTTCTTGTACCAGATGCTCCTCCCTTGGCTCTCTGTCCCGTCAAGCCGCTCAGTTCCTGTTGTCACTGCTTTAGCAGCGCTGGTATGTGAACAGCAGCAGCCAAAAGAGCCAGAGCAAGCCTCTGCAGCCCTACAGAGCTTCTCATTATAAATAACAGCCTCCCCCACCCCTAAGCTCCCTTTAAACCTCGCACAAGGGCTTACGCAAGGGGTAGAAGCCTTTAACCTGGACAGGAGCTAATAGCAGGGGCCGCCTCTCCTTGCAGCCCAACGGGTGTCGCCGAGTAATTGGACCTTAACCAACCCAGTTTCAGAGCACTTCTGCTCCACTCTCCCATTAAGGGAGGAGCGAGTGGTGGCCATGCCACTTCTCCAACTTTTATTGCTGAACACTCGAGTGGAGGTGGTAATTGGAGCAGGTGATATATATAAGGGGCAGGACAAAGTGCTCCACAAAGCCATCGCTGCAGCTGTCACCTAATTGCCTGACTAACTGGACGATTAATCGACTAATTGGAAGCAGGGCATCGTCTGCATAACAATAATGAGGCGTCTTTGTAGAGCTGAGGAGAAGGGGGAGAGCAGGTCTGTGTGGTGGTGCTTGTGGGGAAGAGGAGCAGCTTTAAGAGACCTCGAAGCCCCTTTTCCCTGTTTGGGACTTCTGCCAAAATGTGGGAAACCCCTGTGGAGGAGAGCAGGGATGGGGAAAGCCCATCATGGGGAAAGCCTAGAGTATGGTGGGCATCACCTCCCCGCTGGCATGTTTTAAAGGGATTAAATCAACACACCAGGGGCAGAGACACCCCAAATCCCCACCTGCTTCAGAAAATCCCAATGCTGAACCATTTGGCTTTTTCCTACTTAGTTTTTACTGCAGGATTCTTTTCACCACATCAAAAATGGGAAACCGGCTCTTCAATTGAAAAAAGGAAAAGAAAAAGGAAAGCTCATAAAAGCCTGTAACATCTCCGTCAGAGCCCCTCTTGTTTCCTACTGAATAAGACCTTATCCAGGCAAGTCCCTGGTAACATAAACCCCGCTCTGTCCTTTTGGTGCTTGGTCCCTTAAAGCAGGTCTGGGGCTCCTTAGGACAGAGCAGCCTCAGTCGTGGCTGAGGGCAATTAAAATCAAATCAAGTTCAGATTGTCAGTGTAGGAAGCAGCAAAGAGGGGAGCTCCCTCTTCCCGTTACACACATATGAGATGTTTTCATATGTGACCCCAAGTGTTTTCCTCGAGAAGGGATGTCTCACTGGCAGGGAAAAAGCTGGGAGCCATCCCCCAACCCACGATGCTGGAGGATGCTCAGCATCTCGGGTTGAAAACAGGCCATGAGGAGAAACAACAGCAGAAACGGAGGACTCTCTCTTGGAGGGGCCAGGAGGAGCAGCTCCTACCCAGACCTTGTCTGGAAAGCTAAAGGGGATGTGATGCCATCATTTACCCTCTTGGCATGAGCTTTGCTGAGCTAAAACAAGCCAGTCTCCCCCCAGGGAAGGATTCCTCCTCTCCTGACAGCTCAGCAGCCCTTTTCTGTCCCAGTTTTGGGTTGAATTATATTCTTTGGACACAGTGATCTGACTGGGCATGGTGTTCTGGGGAGCTGAGCCATTAATAACTCACTGGTACATGCAGAACTGCTGCATCCATTAGTGTGCTCAGACCTTCCCGAGCTTTCTGCAAGGGCTCAACTCCCTGCTGAGGACGGAAATTCTGAGTTCCTAAAGCCTGACTTGGCACTTGGTACTATTTAATATTTTCTGTGTCTCTTACTTCAAGAACGACAGGCTGGCCAGATCCGCTCTGGGCTGGCCACTGCTCCTCCCTTTGCACTGCCATCAATTAGTGCTACTGACTTCCCAGGCTGAGGGTGATATGGTGCTAAGTGAGGTTATTAGTCCTACACAACTCCAGGATTCTTCAGATGTCAGGCAAGTCACTTGGGCATCAATGCCATAATCTGGTTTTGCTTTGATGCCCCTTATCTGGATTCCTTCTAGCTCCTGGAGTTGGGACTAATTACCCCTTCTGGGGGGTTGTGTGGCCCCTTGAACAGGCTGTGTCACCCCAGCCCATGGCTGAGACTTCCCTTGATGTCCTTGTCTTACCCACTGCTGCAGAAGTGTATAGGTTTGAGAGATCTGGTCACCTAAACTCCCATCCATTTTCCCCAGAAGTGAAGCTCTGGGTGCTTTTGAGGATTTTTGTGCTGGAGATCTCCACCCAATATGTAGAAAAGCTTCGGCTAAAGCAAACTCTGCCCACTCCCAGCCTGCCCTTTCCACCAAGCCACCCAATTCTTCATGAAAAGAGCCCCAATCCCCTGAATAAGCCATCAACTAAATTACAAACAGCCCGTGTTTTTCTCCTGCACGAAGGAAGAAGCAAGCTGAAGAGGGGAGGCAGTTGTCTGCTTTTTAAAAGCTTGCTCTTACACATGCAAATCTTTAATTAAACATCGTCATAAAACTATAATGAACCGTTCATCTAATTAAACGGGGTGAGTCATTTCATTAATTTTTAGCAAACAGCTAGGCTGCTCTCCTGCCCTTCTCACTCAGAATTCAAAGGGGGTGAGCTGAACCCTTTGAGGGAAATTATCTTCCCTTTTGAGGTTATTTTGTTCTTTGCACCCAGGACCTGTCCAACTGACCAGATTTTATACCCTTCAAATTGAATTCTCTGAGTCCCATTGCTTGTTCCTGATGTTTGCTTCTTTCCCTCTCAAGCTGTCCGACCCCAGGCTGTAACGGCTCAGGACACATCCGTGGGAAGTATGCCAGACACAGAAGGTGAGGCTGGGATGGAGAAATACTAGAAAAAAAACCTCAAAACCAGAATATTTGATGGAGGGAGGCTGGTTCTGAGCAGCAACCCAACTCACCTGCCCCAAATCTGCCTAACAAAGAGTTGATTTCTGTCTCTCCATCAGTCCATGAGGGGTCCTGGGGGTTCTGTTTCACCAGGCTGACAGTAGCCTTCCCCCACAGCCAAATCATGGCAGAAGTTGGCAGGGGGATTGGACTAGATGATCTTTCGAGGTCTGTTCCAATCCCTAATGCACTGAGATACTGTGAAGTTCCTGGCTCAGGTACCCAGGGTTGATTGGAGTTGTCATCAGGCAGTTTGGTGTGTTCACTGACTCTGTGGGTAGAGTGGAGAAATGAGAGCACACTGGTGGCCTTTGGAGGCCATGGCCATCCTTTATTGATGGTTTTCACCACCCTGTAATGATAAGACTCAGACACCTGCTGGACATGGCCCAGGTCCTGCATCTGTTGCCTGGTTTTATGGTGGCCATCACCAACAACGGTGCTGGGAGCTGTTGGTCCTGCTGGTCCGTCCGTGGACAACAACCCACAGACCAGACTGCTGGAGTGATCCCAGCATCCTCGTGCTGGCTTCTGACAGAAGCTGGTATAGCTGCACAAAGTCAAGGTTTGAGATCAGGCTTTCTGGCCACAAAGGGTTAAACCAGATAAAATCTGGGCTGCTGGATGACTTGGGGTTTTGTTCACATTTGTATATTTGTCCCAGTTGCCGCTGTCTAACCAGTTCCAATGCCTAGCTGTGCCGTTCTCACCCGGCAATGCCTCCTCTCTGCTCCTTGATCCCATCTGCAGTTTGCAGAGCTGCCCTCTGGCAAAGAAGAGGAAACTTCAGGACGCAGAGGCCGAACATCTGGTGTCGAAGAGAAAATCCCATCCGCTCAAGTTGGCCTTGGATGAAGGCTACAACATCGATAGTGACGGCAGTGATGAGGCTGAGGTGAAGGAGGATTCTGGCTCCGACGAGTCGGAGGGAACGCTGGAGGAGGACGAGGTGGAGGCGGTGGAGCCGGAGGAGACCCACAGCCCTGAGCTGGCAGAAGGTGCTTCATCATTATTGATTGCAGAGCTGTGTTCTGCAGATGAAGGAAGGGCAGGGAGTGTTAATAACCAGGAGTTATAGCTCCTCTGAATTATCTACAGGATGGGTCCTTCAATTACTACATTTGGTGGAGGCAGGACGGCAGAGCTCTGTTAAGTGGAGAGATGACACACATAGATTGTCTCTGTTGTCTTACAAATGTAAAGGTTTTCTGTCAGGGATGCTTCCTGGGGCAAGACCCATGGAAAGCATAGATGAGCTGGCTGTGGGGCTCAGATGGCAATGGGGAAGGTAGCTGGGGGTCTGCACTGGTCCTTTGAGTAGCTCCATGGGTTCCCCCAGGGCAGGAGCCATTGGCCCAACCACTTCTGAGAGGAGGGGTGATGGGCAATGAGCCAGGGGTCCAGCCGGGGTTCTGGCACAGTGTCTCTCCCCAGTTTGGAGCCCTGTTTTGGGGAGCACTGGGACTGAGAGGACCAGGTGGCTGCTGATATCCCCCTTTCTACCTGCTATTCCCAAGCGCAATGAACTGGGCTGCTCCAGAGGTGGAAGAGCAAGGCACTGATTTCAATTAAACTTGAGTGAGACAGAGATATTTATGAGCTTAGATAATTACTTTTCCCCCCTTTTTTTCTTTCTTTTTTCTTTCCTTCCTTATTTCTTTCTCTTTTTCTCCTTTTCTCTTTTTCCTCTTTTTGATTTCTCTTTTCCTCCTTTCCCCCCTTTTTTCATTTCTTCCTTTCCCCTTTTTTTCTTCTCCTTTTCTGCCTTTTCTCACTTTTCTTTCTTTCCCCCGGCTCAGAGAGAAGCCCAGCAAAATCAGCCCATTATGGACAAAACACGGCAACAAGTACGTCTGGGGCCAGCAAGGCCAACTATAGCAGCTACCAAGAAATAATTGCCAACTCCCTCCTAAACCTGGGCCAGATAGCCGAGGAGACCCTGGCCATTGAAGGGCAGCTGCCTGAGGCTGAGCTGCAGGTCTCCAAGCCACCAGTTGTGCACCTGGTCGATGAGGATGTGGGAGAAGAGCTGGTGGAGGAGGAATGTGATAAGGAGATCATAATCCAAACAGAAGACGCGGAGGAGGTCATCGAGGTCACCAGCGAACGCAGCAGCGAGTTGTGTCCGGAGCACCGGGATGATGCGAACTGCGAGGAGTCCTGCAAACTGCAAAAGGCAGAGGCAGAAGAAGATGATGATGAGGAAGAGGAGGATGAAGATGATGATGAGGAGGAGGAGGAGGAAGAGGAGGAAGAAGAGGAGGAGGAAGAAGAAGAAGAGGAGGAGGAGGATGAAGAGGAGGAGGAGATGGCTCCTGAAGTGATCTGTGAAGAAGCTCCTCACACTTCTCAGGACACCCAGAAAAGCCACTGTGAAGGGCAGTTCAGCCCAAAGCCCGAGTACTCGGTCATCGTGGAGGTCCGGTCAGATGATGACAAAGACGATGACGCCCGCTCCCAGAAATCAGCGGTGACTGACGAGTCTGAGATGTACGACATGATGACGAGGGGGAACCTGGGTTTGCTGGAACAAGCCATCGCACTGAAAGCCGAGCAGGTGAAAATCGTGCGGGAGCCCAGCCGGCTGCCAGGAGAGCATGTGAAACACTTCCAGGTGGATGAGAAACAGAGCAAACCCCTGGACAGCATCCGAAAGAGCTACTATGGCAAAGGTATGGGCATGAGCCCCTGCATCTTGTTCCTTCCCATCCCCAGTGAAAGAGCTGAGACTGGCTGCTCAGCACTCCATGAAAACCAGGCTGCTAGGAGGGTTCACAACCCACAGAGAGAATGTGGCCACAAACCCTCAGTGCCCAGAGGACTGGGGACGTCCTAGAGGTCAACAGTGAGTGCACAAAGTGATGGTGTCCTCTACATCTCAGCAGGGGAAATGCCTGTCTGAACTGCCCCTTGGCCTTGAAAATCTCAGCCTGAGCCACAGGGCTGATTTAAAATCCAAGTAGGTTTTAGACCAGTGGTAGGAGGGAATTTAGGGACATAGTTTAGCAATGGGTTTGGTACAATGAGGTTAATGAAAGACCGGGTTGGATGGGGCTCTGGGCAACCTGGTGTGGTGAGAGGTGTCACTGCCCATGACAAGGGGCTGGAACTAGATGGTCCCTGACGTGCCTTCCAACCTAAACCATTCTTGGAGTGTATGAGTTGACAGGAGCTGCAGAGTCCCCCTGAGTGCTCAGCTGGTGCCTGCTTGGTCACTTTGAGTGACTCCATGCTCCCAGCTACTCTAATTGCTGATTTTACTTTTTAAAACTTCCACTTGCAGGAAAGAATCCTCCAAACCCAAAGGTTTCTCCCTGCTTGACTGGAGAAGTGGTGGGAAGCATCCTCAGCAGTTTTTCTCTCGAAATCCACTTATCTGCTTCCCACTGCTCTTTCCCCACAATCTCTAGATCCCTCAAGACCCGAGAAGCGAGAAATCAAGTGTCCGACTCCGGGCTGCGATGGGACCGGCCACGTCACAGGGCTCTACCCTCACCATCGCAGCCTCTCCGGTTGTCCGCACAAAGACAGGATCCCTCCTGAGAGTGAGTACATAGTGGGATAACAAGGGTTCCTTCCCTCAGGCTGAAGCCCTATTTCCCAGGGGTAATTTCACACCTGATGGGTAGAGCTCACGAGGCCAATGGGGACTCCAAATGGTCCTAAATGATGTGAATTTGATGACAGAGTCACAAGCCTCCTGTTAATCCTTGGGGTATATAAGAGACTTTCTGGCATGGGATGGTCCTTTTCCCAAGTTGTTGTGGGATGCTTCAACTCACCAGTGCATTATCGTTCTTCATGGGAAGCACTGGGGAGATGACGAGGATGCCCTAACCCTTCTTAAAGATTTTTAGCACCATCCTGTGGAGAACGAGGTCCCTTCTCTGACAACCACAGAGGTGCCTTAAAAATGACCCTCTGAAACAGTTTCCATCTTCATACTGAAAGTCGTATTTCTTTCCTTGTTTGGGATATGTGCTGGGAAGAAGGGGAAAACCTTTGCTCCTAATATCTAAATGTGCTGAAGGAGAAGAGACAGTCAGGATGTGCAGAGTAGAGGCTTCTCCTGTGCTCTCATCACTTTAAAATTCACAGCTTCCATCTATTCCACAGCAAATATTTAGCATCATCATATTTATATATTTATATATGCATAGAGAGAGAGATTTTATTTCTACCTCTCTACCAGCATCCTAATCAGCCTTCCCTGGCCATATACATAAAAATCAGTGGTGTGTGTTTAGAATAATGGCAGAATGGACCCAACCAAGAGTCCATCCTTATCAGTCATTTCAAAGGTTGCAGACCTTCCATGAACAGAGAACTGCAGGAAACAAGGAGGGAGTTGAGCTATCTTCAGCCCAGCTGTCTTCACGCGAGTTTGAATGCAAGAAAAAAATATTAATAACTAACTAAACCCAAGCTGGGTGCATTAGAAGAGCTTGTAAATCAAATTACTTTCTTTTACTTTTAAGGTCAAGCGCTGCAGGAACCAATAATCCTGGAGATTAAAATAAATAAAACAAAGACTACTCCTAAGGATAAAAGCAGAGACACAAATTCAGTCGCTTAAAACTACCTGAAATTGGGCGACCCAGCTCCAAGACGGAGATGGATGGGAGGGGCTGAATGGGGGAAACCAAACTGCAAGCAGCAAATGAGGAGAAAGCCCAAGATCTGTGTGGAGATGCTAATGTAGAGCTGACCTGAGTGCTGCTGCCTCTTTTCTTTCTCCACACAGATGAATTCTAATTACAGCATTTCACGTCCCCTGATTTCTAGGAAACCAATGTACAAGACTTGATTTTGTCTTCTTCTTTTTTTTTCTTCCTTTTTCTCTGATTTTTATCAAGTTGTTTTTGCTTCCCTTCCCCTCTCCCCTTCCCCTTCTCGCTCTGAAGTCTTGGCGATGCACGAGAACGTGCTGAAATGCCCCACGCCAGGCTGCACAGGACAGGGTCACGTCAACAGCAACCGCAACACGCACAGGAGGTACTGGCTTTCATTTCTCCTCCCTAATGGCCAGGGTGAGGAGGGCAGCAGGGCAACCAGCTCCTAAAGCCTTGGCTTTGCTCTGGCACAGAGAGATGAGCAAAGCAGGGATGACCCTAAGACAGAGAATAATATGGGAAAGCAAGACAGGGAACTGATTTCTGGCTGGGCAGTTAGGCAGAGGAATGTTTCTGGGCTCATAGGTGGGATTGTGGATGGGATAGGTGCTGGTGGGGGTTTGAGGAAGAGGTGTTTGGCACTAGGGAAGCAGGGAGACTGAAAGAAGGGGATGGTTGTGTTGGTGCCGTGGCTTTGAGCAGCATTTCTAGGAGTTCCCACAATGATTGATTTGCTGGGAGTTGAGGACTTCTGCTGAAGGACGTTAACCCACATGTGATGAGAAAGGGACAGGGTTGTGCTTTGAGACCTGTAATTAAACCCTGTGCACTGGCTTCAGTTAAACTTGAGCACTTTCATAGAATCATAGAATGGCCAGGGTTGGAAGATTCATCTAGTTCCAACCCAGTTGCATAGGCAGGGACACCTTCACTAGATCAGGTTACTCAGGGCCCCATCCAACCTGGCCTTGAACTCTTCCAGGGATGGGGTAGCCACAACCTCCTTGGGCAACCTGTTCCAGCACCTCAGCACCCTCACAGGAAAGACTGTTTTCCTAGTGTCTAACCTAAATCTCCCCTCTTCAAGTCTGTAAAGCTTCCCCCTTATCCTCTCACTATGCACCCATGTAAAAAACCCTACCCCAGCTTTCTTGTAGCCCCTTTCAGACTTTTACAAAGGGGAAAGCTGCACATGGAGGGGATGGTGTCCTTCAGAGCTAGAAAGCTTCCAAAAAGCCAGAGTAACTTTTGCTGCAGGGGTGTGCTCATGAATTTCTGATTTACCATTCACTGCACTTGAGCTGAAAGGGCAGAGAGTGGCTGCTCTGCAGATGCTGATAGGTTTGCAGGCACGAGATGAGTTTGTGTCATTACTCATCCATCCGTGGAAGAGGCTAGTGGATGCTTCATTGTAGCTGTAGCTGCTGCAGAAAAATGAGAGAAATCTGCTCGGCTAATAGAGAAGCTCAGTTGCATGTAATCATTCAGGTTGGAAAAGACCCTTGTGATCATTTCAGTGAGGTTGAAGTCACCTACTGGTGCTAGTGTTGTGGAGGGAGCTTTGGGCACAGTGCTTTGAGCTGAGACCTGATAGGGTGATTCAGGGCTGGGCTGCTTTGGGGATGGAGGTGCTCACGATGGCTTGGGTTTGGCTGGGAGCCTGCAGGCTCTGCTTGTGAGGGGTTATTACTGTCTCTGAGCAATCACTGTAAGAGCTGAGCGGTCCCAAAGAGGCAGAGCCAAGCTCACACATAGAGAGTGTGTGAACAAAATCATTCCAGCCCCCAGCCTCCCCCGAGCACCAGCTCACTGGCAGCTGTGCATATCAGAAGTGCAAATGTTCCCCTGCAAGTGCCCCTCAGAAGTTTCCCTTCAAATGGCCCCTGCAAAAGGTCCAGATAAACACAAATCAAATATGTCACTTAACTGCCAAATCCACTCCAAGACACCAGCCGGTCCTCTTCTGCCCCTGCTGTGCTCAGCCCCAGAGGAGCTGCCTCCTTCTTCTACCTCCCGGCCCTGGGGATGCTCCTGGAGAGGTTTGGCACTTGGTGTTTGGCTGCTTTGCTGCTTGCCAAGGCTAAAAGTAAGGAACAATAATGATAATAAACCCCCCCCTTTAAATGCAAAAACTTTTCTCATGGGCTCAGGGCAGCTCTGGGTTCCTGAAATGAAACTCTTCATTGCTCACTCCTCATGCTTGGTTTCCTTCTCTCTCTTTTATTTTCTTCCTCTTTTAAAACAACCTCCCACAGTTTGTCTGGGTGCCCCATTGCTGCTGCCGAGAAATTAGCCAAATCACATGAAAAGCAACAAACCCAATCTGGGGATCCTTCGAAGAGCAGCTCCAATTCCGACCGGATACTCAGGTGAGTAGGTTGGAGAAGACCATCATCCTGTAACTACATCACCCCAGCTCTCCCAGGAGCAGCTGTCACAGCTCCCTCCAGCCATATCCTGATCCTACTGAGTCCCGTTATTATGATCATAGGGCTTGCCAAGGTGGGGAGATATTTAATTGATGATCCCAGCGAGGGCATTGAGGACAATGAATTGCTGCTGTAGCATCAATTAATGCTGAGGCTACAGGCCAAAGGGTTCCAGCAGAAGGCATTTGTGCCGATCACTGCAATGCAAACTGCCAGGGAATGATGATTATTATATTGGTGGATGGTTATTATATTAGTGTTATAAGGAGGGTGGGCTCAGGGCAGAGGTAGGAAATTTAGGCTACAGATAAATCACTCGATGGCCGTTTTGCATCAAATCCACCCGCTTTCCTTCCTTAGCCCACGCAGAGATGAACCCACTGCTCATTTCCAAACCAGTTGCATCCACTTGTCTCTATAATCCTGGATGGAAAGGGCTGTCCCACATTCAGGGTGTCCCTGCTAGATGGTGGCTTCTGTAGCTGATGTGATTCATGAGCCCACAGCTGGATTGTGATGCTGTTAGTTACCCCATAACCAGAGCGGGATCAGAACTGCACTATGAGCCCCGAGCAGCACCTCTCACAAAGGCACTGAGGTTGGGTTCATTTATTTATTTACTCCCCAGGATGTCTGAACCAGCCCAGTGCAACAGTGCTCAGTGCTTTGCAAAGGCCATTTAGAGCCATTACTTATTTATTTGCAGCAGAGCCCACACCGGGCACAGAGAGCTCTGAGTGCATCACAAGGTTGGTGCTCCAAGGAGCTCCCGTTCCGAGGACTCACTGGTGGAAGGAGGTCACAGGAAAGAGAATAACCACAGGCCATTTATGTACAATTTATATGCGAGACAAATTGATTCACTATAGGCAGACGTGGTCTTGGAGAGGGGCTCTGCAGGCAGGAGGGAGGCTCTGGTGCACTCACGATGAACCAGCAGTGGGGAAACGGAGCTAAACTGGGGTCCTCACACCTTCATGTGCCATCTCACACCTTTGTGTGCCATCCCACATCATGGGTCCCATAAGTGAGCAATGCCCAAGTTTCTACTGCTGTTGGAAAATGCTGCCTCACAGCCTGGAAGGATGGTGTTTCTCGTGAGCTCAACACCTTGGGGTTTGCTTAAAAACAAAAAATAGGTGAAATTTTAAAAGGGATCTAAGAGAGTAAAATCAAAAGCTGAGGGAGAGCAAAAGGGCTGTCGCTGCCTCCTCTTCTTCAGTGATCTCTCACAAGGTGCAGCTCCGTGTCCCTGTCATGTCCAGTCCCCTCCCAGCAGCCATCTCATAAAGAAAGAGAACTTACTGTTGCTTTGTTTCATCCCCAGGCCTATGTGCTTTGTGAAGCAACTGGAGATCCCTCAGTACGGAAGCTACCGGCCCAACATGGTCCCAGCAACCCCCCGGGCCAACCTGGCCAAGGAGCTGGAGAAGTACTCCAAGGTCACCTTCGATTATGCAAGTTTTGATGCTCAGGTTTTTGGCAAACGCATGCTTGCCCCAAAGATTCAGACTAGCGAAACCTCACCTAAAGCCTTTAAATGTAAGTCGGGAGCAGGGATGGGCTGGGGTTTGCATGTTCAGCCTTTTTCTGTGTGTTGTGAACGTTATGGAATGGTGGCTTTGGCATGACGGGGGAGTCTGGGGGCTCCTGCTGCTGCAAACCGGGGAGAAATGGCACTGGGGAGGAGGCTGAGATGGGTTGCAAGCCCTGTGGTGCCAGTAAAGCTTTGCCTGGGGCAAAGTCACTTTGGCTTTGAGAAGAATCACATGGCGTGGTGGCACCATTAATCTAAGTGATGTGTCTAGGTGGGATAAGTTACGCAGTTGTCCTCAGTTGGTCCCCATTGCTTTGCAGTTCATATCTATTGATCTGTATCTCCTCATCCAGCTAAATGGATTACAGTTTTCTTCTCTTCCATCTTATATACGACCCGCTTCACCCATTTGTCTTCTCTGCCGTGCTCTGCTCTACCAGCTCTGCTACCTATCGATCACCCAGCTTCCAGCTCTTCTCTATCGTAGCCACCCACCTCCGCTCTGTACTCAGGAGCCTGCACTGGTTACAAACCCATGCAGTGGAGGTGTGGTTGAAAATGAAACCGATAAATAAAAATGAAACAGCTGAATAAAACTGAAATGGCTTAATAAACCCTTAGGAGCTGGGCTTTCAGCAGCAGGAAGGGAGCTGCATGATGAACCAAAGTGACCTTAAACCTTCCCAATCCTTTTGACACCAGTCGTGCACCTGAAGGCATCTTGTCAAGGCAAAACAAATTAAGATTTAGGAGCCCAGTTTGCAGAAGTCAGCAGCCTCCAGAGGGTTTTCTGGCTGCCTAATCCCACTGCCCCAATCCTGTTTAATCCTGATGCAGCTGCTCTCTAAAAAGTGCTTGTACTTGAAAGCATCCCGGTTGCTGCACTACAATGGAAGAGGCCTTTATTACAGCACTAAATCTGCACAGGATCAGACAATGCACTTGGATGGAGGCCAGGGAGCACAACTGCCACTGTCATCCTGGGTTAGGGCTGATGGAAAAGTAATTTGTTTCCCAGCGCAAGTGGTTCTCTCGCTGAATAGATTGTGTTATTTGCAATATTAGCAAAGAATTTTCAGGGTAATTGTACTGACAAAAATAATTCCAGCAGACCCACCAGGATAATCCCTTCTAGTTTATTTTTTTCCCTCTCTCTCATCACTTATTTTACTAATTTGCTGATTGCGAGTCTATTAGCGGTAAAAATACTTAGGAAATGGAAAAGCGACGGCTGAGCCGACGGTGTGAAATCGCAATTGGCATCTCACGGCAGTGGATGTTGTTGGGTCGGGCTGGCAAACGCTCGACACGGGGTACAGTGGCCCCGTGTACGCACCAGAATAACCATGTGGGCAAAGCTCCAGCGAGGGGTAATCAAAGCGATGAGATGAATATGATTGCCAATCACGGAAGGAAATCTGGTCCTCTTGCAGAGAACTTGTTTTTAGAGGCCATCCTCACGCAGAGGGATTTATGGTCCCTTCCTGCACAGTGTGTGCGTAGCTCCCATTAATGTCAATACGCATTATCTACCCACACGAGGAGAGGGACGGCGGTCCTAGGCAAGATTAGAATTTTATAGTGTCTTCTGTTACCAATTCATAATGGGAATAATGGAATCACTTGGCTCTGTAATTGCTTGGCTCGGTAGCCACTTCAGCTGAGGCTGTCTTGGTGCTTCGCTTATGAGTCTTCCCTGGCCTGGGCTTCTCTGCTGAAGGGGGATTTTTCCCCCCACAAAGGGCACAGCAAAATGAATTAATGTGAAGATTTTGCTGATTCTGTATCAGTCCTGTGATTGTGAAAAATCAGCCATCCCCTGTTTTTGCCCTCTGAAGCTGCTGACTGCAGAAGAACTCTTTGTGGGATCCCCTGAACAGGAGCAGGTTCAAGATTAAGGCAAAATTTACCCCTCCCAAAGGGTTGTCCAGACCTGGCCCAGGCTGCTCAGGGCAGTGGGGGGAGTCCCTGTGTCTGGAGGAGCTGCAAAGCTCCTGTGGAGCTCTGGGGTGAGGGACAGGGGTTAGTAGGGACCTGGCAGTGCTGGGGGAGCGGTTGGACTCAAGGAGCTTAAAGTTTTTTTCCAACCAAATGATTCTATGATTCTCTAAGTTTTATTGTGGGTTAACCCTGGGAAATCCTTTCGTTTCATGCGGTGTAAAGAGAAATTGTCTCCCCAGGGCTGCACCGCTGCCTGCTGCGCCGTACAGTAACAGCACAGAGTCGTGGCCACGTGGGGCTGTGCAATAAATCCCGTTATTCAGATATATTTAAGCAACATGTCAGCTGTCAGACAATCCGAATGTCACTGGTGCCATCAGTGCAAACTTCGGTCTCGTGGCCAAGCTTCTGCTATTAATGCCATTTTTTACTTTGTGAGTTTTCCAATGTGCTGCAAGAAATCTCCCTACAAGTCACCTCTGCAGATAAGTTATGAACACGCAGGAAGAATAAAGAAGGAGCCAGGGAGCTTCTCTAACTGCTCCCGCCAAGGGTTGACTTCACTGAAGAAAAGCACTCATGCTTTGGGGGCTTGGTGGCAGAGCCAGGGCATTAATTAATTTTTCACACCCTTTATAGAATCATGGAATGGTTTAGGTTGGAAGAGACCCTAGAGTTCATCCAGTTCCAACTCCCTGCCATGGGCAGGGGCATCTCTCACCAGATCAGGTTGCTCAAAGTCCTGTCCAGCCTGGCCTTGAACACTTCCAGGGATGGGACACTAATTGGGTCGCAGGCAGCACTGGTCCTATTGCACATCCCAGGTGACAAAACATCCTGTAGACTAGTGATAACCACCGGCTGCTATGGGGCTGCTAATACAGTACCTGTGTCAGTCTGACTTGGCCTCTCACCACTGCCAGTTATACATTAGCCTTCTGTTGTCCCTTCTCTTTTTATTCCAGCCAAACCTTTTCCAAAGGCCTCTTCCCCCAGCCACAGCCCCTCCAGCAGTTACGTGAAGAGCACTTCATCTTCCTCCACAGGCTTCGACTACTCCCACGACGCCGAGGCTGCACACATGGCTGCCACCGCCATCCTCAACCTCTCCACTCGCTGCTGGGAAATGCCAGAGAATCTCAGCACCAAGCAGCATGAGGCCCCCAGCAAGGTGAACGCAGGGTGCCCGGGGACCGTTGCCCCAACCCACAGCAGAATGGGTTAAAACTTTTAGTTTGGCGTGGGAGAAAGACCTTTTTTTATTGTTCCCTTTATTTCATTTTAATTTTTGAAGCATAGAGAGAATGCAGAGACTCATCATGTATCACCCTTTTACTCACTGCTCTGGGTGATGCCCTTTGGAGGAGGTAGTCTTGGCTCTTAGTGTGTTACGGAGATGCATCATGGTTCAAATTACCCATCTGAGTCAAGTATCACTCCCAGGCAGAGCCTCAGAGCTGGTTTCATCTGCCTACTGGTCTGTATCTGATGCCATTTGAGATTCCTCAGTCACACCCCGGGTGATCTCCAGCTATTTTTTTCAGAGTAACACAGGTTTTCCACAAGTCCCATGTTGCATCCTCAGCCTTGGGTAGAAGACTTAGCTACCATGAGGCACCTTAAATGGCGCTGGATGCCTGTGTTGAAGCAAGTTGAGTCAAACTGGTAGGTAGGACAGGGGTGTGTTTGCATGGCATGTTTCTGAGGTATTTATGGAAGAGCATTCCTTTCCATTCAGTTCCTACTGACTGTGGAGGGGACGGGACAAGGATAAGCTGCTCCCCCGCACTGGAAGAGACAAACAGGGACAAGGTCTCCATGGGGGACTGCAGGCAGCTGTTAACAGTGATCATCTTTCCAACCTTTCAGTCCATGGACATTGAGGTGGATGAAAATGGGACTCTGGACTTGAGTATGAACAAGCACCGCAAACGGGAGAGCACCTTTCCCAGCAGCAGCAGCTGTAGCAGTAGTCCCAGCGTGAAGTCCCCAGATGTGTCCCAGCGCCAAAACAGCACCAGTGCCACGAGCAGCACCATGACTTCCCCCCAGTCCAGCCAGACCTCTCGCCAGGATGAGTGGGATGGGCCCATTGACTACACTAAACCAAACCGCCAGAGGGAAGAGGAGCCAGAAGAGGTGAGTGGCTTGATGCCTGAAATATGCTTGAAGGGTGGTGAGACCTAGGCTGCCCAGAGAAGTTGTGGAAACCCCACCTCTGGAAGCATTCTGGATGGGGCCTCAGGCAACCTGCTCACTACTAGGGACTAGATGAACTTTAAGATCCCGTCCAACCCAAAGCGTTCCATGATTCTGTGAATAACACCTCATGGGGGTTTGAATGCCGTATTTGCTTGCACAATTGTCCTGTCTTCTCCCAGAAAACCTGGTGTGCTGCTACCAGATCTCAGGAGTGTTGGCAATGCTGCACTAACTGGGATGAACCTGGGATCCTTTCCCACCACAGCTCAGCAGCAAAGACAACTTCTACAACCTCTTTTCCTGGCTCTTTTCTTGCAGTCAGAGCCTGCTGCCCACTCTTTTGCCTCCTCGGAAGCTGATGAGCAAGAGGTGTCGGAGGAAAACTTTGAAGAACGAAAATACCCAGGGGAAGTTACTTTAAGCAACTTCAAGCTTAAGTTCCTCTCCAAGGATATCAAGAAAGAGCTGCTCACGTGAGTCCTGTCTCCTCATCTATTCATCCAAAGTGTGTTAGCTATGCACCCAGCAATGCCAGGCTGGTGGGAGACCAAATTTGTTAGCAAATACATCTCAAAAATGAGAGGTGTAGTTCCCTTTCTTGCTGTGATTGGTCTTACATGACCTGAGCAGTTCAACAAAAGCTCAGAGAGAAAACTCATCCTCACAAAGCTGCTGACCATGGAGGCAAAATATTCTCCCATATAGCCTTGAAACCCTGCAGGGCTGATGGGGACTTTCTGGAGGAGCTGATGCTTTTGGGATTCATGGATAAAGTCGTGGAAATCTCTGGTAGAGCCCATTTTTCCGGGTATTTTCCTGCAAAAGTGTTTCTGGCGCAGCTATGGGCCTGTCCAGTCTCTTCCCCCTTAATTGTGGGACACTGGGTGATGCTATAGAGACAGGAGCACCCAAGGGATCTCAGTACCTTCTCTCTGAGAGTGTTGAAGCCCAAGGTGCCTCACTGGAAGAGCAGGACTTTTTGACTGCTCTGTATAGAGCCATGGGTCCCATCACCACGATACTGCAGGGCCACAAAAGATGAACTAGAGCCATCAGGCTGCATCTCATACAGGAGAGAGGTCCTACCCCAGCTCCCTTCTGTGTATTCATGGTGTTGGGTAAGTGGAAATAAAGTTGAGATGTGTTTTATTAGATGGAGTAAAGCTCTTCTTCCACATTGATCCCCACATGATGGCTGTTTGGAGTCTGACCCAAGTGCTGCAGCTTGGACCTGGCTCTGATCTGATGGTACATTGGGATCAGGCTGAAGGTTGGGATGGGGGGGGGCTCTCCCCTCACAGGCATCCCAGCAGATCTGCTGTTCTTGGCTTCTTCCCTGCTCTTTATGTTAAACAGGGAAGAGGCGTCAGCAGCGTGTTGCTGACCTTGCACAGCACAGCTTGTTATCTGGTGGTGCAGGCAGGAGGCCAAGGGAGAAGGGAGGACATCTATGGGGGCAGAGCAGCAGCTTCTAAAGGAGCAAAGCACAGACCACCTGCCCCATGCAAAGCCTTAAAGGTTTTGTTTTAAAACCCTACAGCCCTGTGAACAGCAATTTCTGAGGTAGAGCCCTGAGGTCCTCCTGTGCTTTAATTTTTTCATGAGGGTAGAGACATTTCCTAAATGGAGACAGCCTTGGAAGAAATAAGCAGTGGTGTGGGCAGCCCTGAGCTTTCCCTATTTATCATCCTTCTGCCTTTCTGGCCAAGGGCTGTAATGAATTAGCTGCAGTTAACTCAGGAGCAGATCTGTCTGTTTGATGCTCTATGTCTGGATGTTGTTCTTGGGTCACATCCAGGCAACCTGCTAGGTCAGACTGTCCCAAAACACCACAGATCCCAGGACATGGACCTGTTAGAGTGGCCCGTCTCTCACTGCCACTGAGCAACTAAGTATTTTGAATCCTTTCTCCACACTTGCAGCTTATTCTCTTCAATTTTTGCACATTGTTCCCAGTATCCTTGTGATCCTTTGGGGTCAGAAAAGGGAGCGGGAAAGGGGGACATCTGGTTTACTTTTATGGGAACATCTAAACACATGTTGCAGTCCAATGGAAGGAGCCAGTGTGAGGGGCTGACCCCCTGAGGAAGGTCCAGTTGGCTCAGCAGCTCTGTGGCTCTCAGGTGCATCAATTTCTCTCCAGCACCTACACTCACTGTTGTTGTTGTTGTTGTTGTTGCCTAGTTGCCCAACCCCAGGCTGTGATGGCAGTGGACACATAACGGGAAACTACGCCTCTCACCGCAGGTGGGTTGACCTTTTTTTCCCATGGTTCAGATTCAGAAGACAACTTTTAATTTCTTTTTAGTCTATTTTGTTAACTTTTGGTTAACAGTTTGGTTCTGTTTCCTCCCTGCCTTCTGTTGCCCCTCTCCCTCCCCACTCCCTGCCCCTTTTTCTTTTTCCTTTTTCCTTTTTTTTTTTTTTGCTTATCCAGATATTCCATCTCTTCTCTTTCAGCCTTTCTGGTTGTCCTCTTGCTGACAAGAGCCTCAGAAACCTCATGGCTGCCCACTCTGCTGACCTCAAGTATGTTTGCGCTCAACTTGGAACTCCTTTTTTTTTTTTTCCTTTTTTTTCCACCCTTTTTTCTTTCTTCCCCCTCCTCACCCCCCTAACTCCCTCCTTTAGCTCTGCTTTTGCTTTTCCATCCCCTCCCTTCTCCTTTCAAAGAACAGATCGAAATCTACCTGCAGGGAGCCTGGGTGGAGTCTAGCCTCCACCTGCCTCATTGGGAAGAGGCAATGCCATGGAGGGAGGGTTTTTTTGGGGAGTGAGGTGGATCATGGCAGTGACCATAGACTCACAGACTGTTTTGGGTTGGAAGGGACCTCAGAGATCAACCAGTTCCAACCCCCTGCCATGGGCAGGGACACCTCTCACCGGAGCAAGTTGCCCAGAGCCCCATCCAACCTGGCCTTGAACACTTCCAGGGATGGAGCAGCCACAGCCTCCCTGGACAACCTGTTCCAGTGCCTCAGCAGCCTCACAGGGAGGAATTTCTTCCTAAAATCTAATCTAAATCTCCCCTCTTTCAGTTTGAAACTGTTCTCCCTTGTCCTAGCACTAGAGCCCAGAAATAACCTGCCCCCTGGCCGGTTTCCTTTGGATGCTGTAGAAATTTTCTATTTTTTCACTTGGCATCATTTCTCCAAGCTCTTGTTCCCTAGTTTGTGCCACAACCCTTTCCTTCCAACACTTCTGCTCATCTCTCCAATATCCAAAGCCCAGATAAAGGCAGGAGCTTTATTTTTGGGTAGCGACGCAGCTGGGAAAATACCACCAGGGCACAGCAGAGCCAACTCTATTGGAGAACCCGAGGTGCTAATTTTAGGGGCCATTCGTGGTGATAGAGGTTCTTCCTATTCATTCCCATGGGAGTTTGGTCTGTGACGGAGCAAGCAAACACTCGGTGAGGCTGCATCCTGAGCCAGCAGCTCATGGTACCCAAATTTCAGTGTTCCCATTTCTGCTCCTGAAGGAGGAACCTGGTTTTGACATTTTCGTTCAGGTATCTTTCTCCAAATCTTAGTTTCGGGATTTGATTTCCTTCTTTGGGAAGATGAAGATGACTTCCCAATGCTCCTTGTTTGCAGTAGCAGCTTATTCTTCACAAGAGGGTTTCCCAAATGCTCTCTCAGGTTGCCTCCCCTAAAGAAAGTTTTAATATAAATTGTATTTTAAATAGATGGAGATACTAAGGAGACTCAAACCCTCCTCCACTTGGGGGAAAGTTAACTGTGAATATTTTTCCAACATCTCTTCCACCAAGCCAGCCTGCTTTTGGGCACTCAGGTGGTGCTAAAGTCCCAAACGCCAGCAGCTTGGCTCTGGGATTGCTCCACTCCTCACCACCCCTGCGGGTGCTGGTGTCAGGACAAATGTTCATTAACTGCCTGTCCCTTATCACAGAGGTGGAAAAAGTGGATTAGACATTATTAATAGAAGATGTGAGTGACTGGAAAGGACTGGCATGATTAGCACTAAGTACACTTAATCATGCATTATGGACGATATACATTTTGAAAGAACCTCTTACGAGAGCTTTGCTGAACTGGTGTTTCTCCAACAGCCCTAAAGAATAGCCCAGTGATCAGGCAATTAGTGGTAAAGATATTCAAAGCTCTCCGGAACACAGCCCGTTTCCAGTAAGAACCCGGGAGAAAAAGCAAACAGGGTCATCCCTGAGACTGAGCAGTGATGGACTGTGTCCCTTCTTCCCCAAGGGCACCCAACGGCAGCACTTTGCATCCAAATGCTACAGAAAGCAAGAGACTGCTAGCCAAAACAAGGCTTTTTAATGTTACTTCCCAGGTACTGCTGCGTTTCCTCTGTTCTAGTGAGGAGAGGGAAGAGGAGGGAGGAAGGGAAGAGGATTTGGAGATAGTTCAGGTAGTGCGGTCACAGCTTTTCAACAACCTCAGATAAGGCCACATCAGAGTTTCTGTTATAAATTCTATTGCAGGGGTTAACATCCCTGATAGAAAAAAAATATATAAAAACAGGTCTGGGGTGGAACATGCAATAAAAGGTCTCTGTTGGTGTGATTTGTCTGTAGGTAATGAAAAATAAAAATCAAATCACTTCTCTCCCCTCTTTAAAAGTCCTGAAAGGCCAAAGGAGTTTGATGTTAGTGTGTTCATCATTTCATCCCACCTCGAAGCCAGGACAACAAAGAAATAGTTTTGCTTTCAACCTCAACAGCATTTAACAAGGGAATGTCACAATCATCTCCTAAATCTTTAATTGCTAAATGGTTTAGAGAATTAGGACCTCATCTGGTGCTGGATGAGTCCTTCACCAGTCCGGTGTGTGTTGTCCTGGATCTGAGCACATTGAACCTCACTCCTAACTAACTAGTGTCCCTGTCACCCTTTTGGGACCAGGATGTGTCCCTGCCTTTCCACCCCAGGTGAGGTTCTATTCAATGGCCTATGAAAGCCAAAACCTTCCCTTGGAGCTGCTGCATAGAGAAGAATTCAGATATTTTCTGATCAAAACTTCAAAAAGAGGACTTTGTCAAAGACAGTTTTCAAAGTGGAAAAATCAAAGCACCTGTGGAAGTCCTTGTTCCAGCACTGAATGTCAAGAGCTGGAGCATCCTATTTGCATGGGACGGGAACCAGCACATTGCCTTTCCCAAAGGCTTTGGCCTTGGGGGCTGCCCATGCACCCTCTTGTGTTGCCAGTCAGTTTACTGGGGTGTCCTGGCATCACATCAATCCTTGCTCTGCAGCAGGGCACCAACCAGTGGCACCAAACCTGTGAGAACTGAGAAAGTAGGGACACAGTGGACTCTCCTCTCAATGAGGAGGGGTGCTGTGCAGGCTTGCATCATGTCCTGAGCTTTGCTCACTCTGACTCAGACGCAGCTGGCTGAGCATCTCCCACTCATTCCACAGCAGTACTGTGGATTTCCTCCCCGTGGTCCTAATCACTTGACTGAGAAAGCCCTGGCTAATTGGCAGGCTGGCACGCTTTGCTCACTTCTTGCCCTTGTCCCCATGACAACTTTTATGCCTCCTGCATCACCCTCAACACCAGGAGCCGATCTTTGTGCTCGTGGTCCCTCATATCCCCTCGCCTTTCTGGCTTCCACACCCCTAATGATGTGGTGCTGAGCTCCTGCCATTCTCCTCGCAAACCCTGCAGCCTTTGTGCAGGTTTGTGTGATCTCAGTGTATCTCCAGGCTTTGCTCTCAATCACGGGGTGTTTGCCTTCAACACCATTATCATGGCTGCAGCTTCAAAAACTCCTTTTGTAAGGACAGCGGCTGAGGACTGAGGGGCATGTTTTGCACCAAAGCACCAAAAGCTGCTGGTGACTGTGCATGATGATCCCCAGCCCAAGGTCCTGTGGGCAGTCAAACCCCTGCAGAACCCCTGTCCCTTGCTCATGGAGTGGTGGAAGGAGGAGACCTGAGGTTATCCTGAGCTTTTTTCCTCCTGTTCCCTCTTTACTTTCAATCAGAAGCATCAGCTGAGTTTGAACTCTGAGGACCATCCTGCAGTGGGATATCTCTTTGCCCTCAGTGAAACTAGCCCTTGTCAAAGCATGCAAAGCTGAGCTGAGACTTTCTGTTAGGCTTCCTCGTGGTGGTGGCCAAGGTGGCCCCATCGTCCAGCACTCCAGGCTATATATCTGTGTTACTGTCAATAGCCTCATCCAGCTCAGTAGCCTTGCATGACAGCTGCTGTCTCCTCAAGACTACATTCTCCTGGAGGTGGGGTTGGTTTGTTTTTTGGCCCATTATCATCTCCAGAGCTGTCTTCTTCATGAAAGCTGGGACAGAGACTGGCACCCACATCCCTCTGCCAGAGAGCAGCGACCCGCCAAGCTCTTCACACTGTTGTTCCTCTCCAAAGCCAATAACATGCAGCTACTCATTGACACTGATGCCGCAGATATTGCAGACCAGACCTCGTTCTTACAGGGGAAAAAAATGGGCAGGAAGGAAAAGCCTGCTTCTGTACTGGCGGTCCCTAGAAGATGCGCCACAAGCCATCACAAACCCTCTCTCCCCTGCTTGTCCCCAGCCTAATCTGACGCTCCATTTCCTCTGCAGGTGCCCTACTCCTGGTTGTGATGGCTCTGGTCACATAACAGGAAATTATGCATCACACAGAAGGTAAGATCTCCCTGAAATTATTTTCTCTCTATCCTCTTTATCCTCTTTCTGGCTTGTTTTTCCTTTTTCCTTTTTTTTTTTCCCCCTGCAGTGGGCAGAGTTGTAAAGTTCTGAATAAAACATTAATGTTACTGACAACTGAAGCCTATTTTCATCTCTTTAATCTGACTCTTCTTTTTTTTTTTTTTTGATGTTTCCAGCATCTGATTAGAAGCTCCCTTCAACAGAACAAAAGACAAAGGGTCAGGTTTTAGCTGATGCAACGCTCCTGTTAATAATGCCACCTATTTATGACTTCTATTATCACTTTAGAGCATTAATAGCAGAGATCTGAGCCTTCTGTTTCAACAATTCCACGAAACATCGCAGGCTGTTAGCAGATATCTTCTTATCTAGATACCATTAATTACTGTCCATCTCCCTCAATTTTCTATCTTTTTTTTGTTTTTTTCTTTTTTTTTTGGTCTCCTGACTTCTCCTCGTGATGTGAAGCTGCAAAACGAGCGAGAGATCAAAACCCCTGTGCCAAATGCAAGGGAAAGATGACTGAAGCGGGGGAATAGCAAATGCAGTGGTTCTGCCAGTGAGACAGGCCTTTCTTCTCTTTTTAACCACAGTCTGTCAGGCTGCCCTCGTGCCAAGAAAAGCGGGATCAAGATCACCCCGACAAAGGATGATAAAGAAGATCCAGAGCTGATGAAGTAAGTCCTGGGGATCGCTGCTGAGTGGAGCCTTTTTGCTCCATCCCCTTCACCTTGCACAGATTTACGTGACAGAGAGCAGCATCCGTCTCACACCCTGCCTCGCTCGTGCCGCTCCAAGCCCACCAGCCAAAGCTGTTCTGTTACTCCGGGGGGAATTTTAACCCGATCCCAAAAAAGGGTTTGTGATTTTCAAAAACGAGGTGGTGGGGGAGGTAATGGTGCATTGGTGGGCTGGGAGGACAGAAACAGTTCCTCTCCTACCTGGAAAAACCACCAGTGTCATACAGGAGGATAAAATCCCACAGTCAGGTGAAATGTGATGGGTTTGGGGCAGCAAAGGGCAGGTGAGGGCTGCTGGTGGACTCACTCAGCTCCCAGGAATACAGAACTAACAGAAACTATCCCACACCAAGCTGGATCCAGATCTGGTAACCCCTAATAAGAGAAGTTTTGCCCAGTCTTTGCCATGACTTTAATATTCAGAGTGAACAGAAGCAGCCTTTCTCTGTTGCCTCAGGCTGAATCTTTCCAGATATCCCAGGGGGTTTGTTCCCACTGGTAACAGGGATTTAAAACCCCTTAGTCCACCTCAGGAGCTTTTGTTTGCTGGGAATTCTGTTTGCCCTGACTCTTAGCAAACTTGAGCACCACGGGCTCAGTATCCAGAGCCTCATGCAAAATTTAGGGTCTGCATCTTGACCCTCATGCAGCTAAAGAACATCAAAGCCTTTACAGCAGGGCTGGGGCTAGCACTGACACCAGGAGCCTGTTTTTTGCTAACCTAGAGCATCTCCAGCCTTCCCAGAGCTTGTCCCCTCCCAGCAAGTACAGGTAGGCAGGTAAAAAGAAACATGGACAAATTTATCATCCACTCCATGAGTTTCTGGATGCCCACATGCACTGGTATATGTGACCAAACCCCTTTGGCTCAGCAGACTGTCCCCAAGTGCATCTTTTATTCCTCCTTGTAGCCCTAGGGCAGGTCTTTCTCTTGCAGAAGAGTAGAGGTGAATCCCTCCATGTCCCCAGGATTTATCCTGGAGCAGAGGCTGAGCTAGAGCTCGAGCAAGCCCCACGGGGGCTGCAGGAAACCAGGATGCACCAGCCGGGGGAAGAACCTTTAAGAAAAAGCTGATATTTGTGCCATCTGCTCTGTTCTTCCTCCCCAGTCTCCAGGAAGGAAAGCCTCCCAGTTAAATGAGCCGTGTGATAATTAGCAGGAGTTAGCGGAGTTTATTAAAAATTAAGCAACCTACTCAAGAATCTGGGCAGGGGGAGGGTGTGGATAAAGCCTTTTTTGGCTCAGATTCTCTGAATTGCTGGTGGCATTCTGCTGTGCCATTAACTGGCGACACAGCAAAGGGAAGGACAAGCAGCGCCTGCTGTCACGCAAGTGCCGGCTGCTCCACGTTTGCTGCTTCCATGGCAGCCAGAAGTCACAGCTAGAAGGTGCCCCCTCTCCACGTGTGAGGCTGGGCCAGTGAGGGATAGAATCATTAAAGTTGGAAGACACCTCCAAGATCATTAAGTTCAACCTTCAACCCAACCCCACTCTGCCCACTAAACACTGTTTCCTAGGGCCACATCTATGTGTTGTTTGAACCCCTCCAGGGACAGTGACTCCCCACTACTCCCTGGGCAGCCTGTTCCAACCTCTGACTACTCTGTCAGGGAATAAATTTTTCCTGATGTCCAATCTAAACCTCCCTTGGCACAACTTGAGGCTGTTTCCTCTTGTCCTATCGCTAGTGGCTTGGGAGAAGAGAAGGATGGGCTAAGTGGCTCCTCTAGTGCAGTCTCTCTGCAAAGAAATTCCTTCCCAGGATTTTTTCTCTGGTGGTTTTGTTATAGAATCAGAGCAGTTTGGGTTGGAAGGGGCCTAAACGATCACAGAGTTCCAACCCCACTGCCATGGGGAGTTGTGGTGCAGCTGGTGCTTGTACAGGAAAGTGGCTGTCAGGGCATCCCCAGCACAATTATGGTCCCCACCATCAGCATTCTCACCAGGGGTTGTGCATCTCCTAGTTCACCCTAAAGATGCAGCTGCTAGGAAGCTAAAGTGGCAAGAAATGGAGTTGAAGGATCACCAGAGCTGGGATTTTCTGAGTTTTTAATTATTTTTTTGTTCTTTGAGGCTGATTGTGACTTTGCTGCTCCATCAGTGCTGGGTGGGCTGTGAGGGTCTCTGTGGCATTGGGGACATGAATCCATCCTAATAAATAGAGGCCCTAAATCCAACCTCTGTGTGCACTGAGCACCTCTGAGAACCCAGCTGGGTTTTGCACATCAGCAGCAAGGAGAAAGTCACTTAGTCCCTGTTGATTTTGCTGTTCATCTTTTGAGTAATTTGCCACAGATTAAACAGATCAACTCAACCTTCAGCCCAGTTCTGGCATCAAACGTGGCTGCCTAATTGATCGAATGCTACTGGTGTGCCCATTAGATAATAATAATAAAAAATAATTCCAAACCAGCTGTTTTGCACAATGAGGTTTGGGGTTACTTTTTAACAACGAAAATGCAATGAGAGTTAAATTAATGGTGTAAAAGACGGAGCGGTTGGGCTGTAACTGCGATGCACTAAATGCTGGGGTTTGTCTTTTTCTCAGTCTCTTTTTTTTCCACTCCCCCCTCCTTTTCCTCCTGAGGGTTCAGTAATTTGCTCGTGATCATATAAAAGCAATGATGTTATGAATTTACTGAGGATCCTGCTGGCAGGGATATTATAAGTGAATTGTGCTGCATTTGCAGCTGATTAAAATCAAGATCAGCATTTTTCAAATTATCTTGGGGAAAGGGCCGGGTGTGCAGCTCTCCCCCCCTCCCCCCTTTTTCTGCTGTCATCTCCCTTTTGCAATAAATGTAAACAATCAGGGTAATAATAATCATTCCTGCTTGCGATTTTTTGGGGAGCCGCTCAGCAGAGATTTTGCTGGGGAAACTCCAAATCCCTAATTGCTTTCAAACCGAGGACACGGGGGTTATTTTTGCCATTTCTTACCTAATTCCACCTCCTCATTTTTTTTATGTTTTAGAACAGCCTCCCCTGAGTAATAAACTTTTAACTGTATTTATAATTGACTGGCAGCTTTAAACAAATGCAAACGACAGCAGAAACCTTAATAGATGCATCGGGCTTTGTTGAAGGGATGGATTTAGTGAGCGCTATTAGGTGGGGAGTTTGCGAGCAGGGAGGGAGGAGGTGCTTTTGCCAACAATTAGCAGGGGTTGTGTCAGTCTTCCAGGACACCCCTTGCAGCTCCCACGCCCCTTAACTGGCCATAAATAGTGACAGAAGCACGGGGGTGGGAGGGATTATGTTCCACCTTGATGCTAATTCCCACTTTAATCCCCTTGCAATCGCAGGTTGATCTCTTGGTAGCTGCACGATGTGAAGAAAGAGGAGGAAGAGAAGGGGGGCAGGCTGAGCAGTGTCCAAGGGTTTATTTGTCCTGTCTGGTGGGGTACAGCCTCAGAAACCCTATGGACACCATTCTTGCAGGAGCAGTTTTGCAGGTTCTTGGTGCACAGGTTGCAGCCTGATTAGCTCCAGGTCAAGGAGTGGTTCACGGGGAACCAACTGACTCTGCTGAATGGACATTGATCAGTTGATCACACTAGTGTAGGGTGATAAAGTTGATGGCCATGGGTTCCTCAGCAGTTAAGAGCAGGCAAGGCTCACTGTAAACACCTGGTTGATTGGTGTGAGTGGATCACCCTTGGCTAACATCAGAATCTCAGGTCAGACAGCCCTCAATGAGGCACCATACACAGTTTGGGACACTACTAGGACCCACTTTTGCTACAGGTGTGAGTGGGCTGTGACCTCCACAGTCTTGCCCTCTTACAGGTGTTCTTTGACTTTTTGGAAGGGGCAATTGCAGCTCTTAATTCCCCATCTGCCATTTCCATCAGCTACCACACAAAGTGCAGATGAGATACCCAAGTGCAAACGTTCACTTCCTGGGCTTTCTCCTTCCTGCTCATCCCTCATTTTCTTATGTCCTTCTCCATTCCTGGGCTGTAATTACTGTTAATTCTCTCTGCCCAGGTGTCCAGTTCCTGGCTGCGTTGGGCTTGGCCACATCAGTGGCAAATATGCCTCTCACCGGAGCGCATCAGGGTGCCCTCTGGCAGCCCGGAGGCAGAAGGAAGGATCCCTCAACGGCTCCTCATTTTCCTGGAAGTCGTTGAAGAACGAAGGCCCGACCTGCCCAACCCCAGGCTGTGATGGATCCGGCCATGCCAACGGGAGCTTCCTCACTCATAGAAGGTAAATTGCAGGGTTAAAATCACTGGGAATGTCACAGTAGCAGCTGGACTGACATATCTGCCTGTAGGTGGTGGTTGGGCATCATTCAGCTCTTCGGGAAAGGCTCAATAGCTGGTGCTTTTGATGCTGACCTCAGTCAAGTCACTCAAAGGTTGGAGTTTTCTGAGTAGTTGCTTTGATATTGTGATGGTGAGGTGTTGATTGGGCAAAAACAGCCCTTCCACGAGAAGGCCAGAACAGGTCTTTAGTGCCCAAAACAGAGGTTTTGATACCCAAACCAGCCAGACTTATTTCGCCTTCCTCCTTTTTTTTGTAATCTTTGTTCAGAGAAAATTGTTCTCACTTTATAAAAGGACAGTTCCATGGCATTGTTTGGAAAGCTATTTCCTCCAGACATTAAAAGCTGTTAGAAGACTCGTCTTGTTGCACAAGCGTCACCAAACGCTACCTGCTCTTGTTGGGACCAAAAGATCCTATAAATACCATGAGTTTATGAAACCCATTTTTACTTACCTTTCAGTTTGTCAGGGTGTCCAAGAGCTACTTTTGCTGGGAAGAAAGGAAAACTCTCAGGGGATGAAATTCTCAACACAAAGTTCAAGACCAGTGATGGTAAGGACTTCCACTCCTGTGCCTTAAGTATTGAGCCCATCTATCTTTTCCTTTGCAGACCAGGGAGGTTTCAACAACTCAAACATAGCCACGTATTTGCAGGCTTCTATGCTATGAACCCCCATTTAATAGAATCATAGAACCATCCATACAGGTTGGAAAAGACCCTTGAGATCATCAAGTCCAAACATTAACCCTATTTTACCAAGTTCACCACCAAACCTCATCACTTAGCAATTTCTTGGGTTCTTTGGACATTGGGGAAGGTGGTAAAATGGTAGAGAAGGAATTTCCAGAGTGAAATACCAGGCAAAAAGAATTAATGCCAGAATTGAGATGGTTTATAAATATTCACTGTGGTTTTTACCAATCCCGTGCAGTCATCCAATGCTTTTCACCTATTCAAGGGCTTTTAATCCTATTTCTGGATCTGGAATTTTGTTAGCGATGGCACTTTGCATTTCCAGCGCTATTACTGAGGCTTTTGTGGTCTTTTATAAGGTTCAGGCATTTAACTTGAATACTTTTATAGTTGGGAACCTATAAATACGCACACTCTGCTAGAAATACTGTTTTGTTTTATGAACCTTGTGATTTATAAGCAAGACCTGCATTAGGATTCTTTTTTTTATAATGGCACATCCCCAAGCTCAGGACTGAGGAGAATGATCTGAGTTTTCAGGTCAGTCAACCTTGCAGGGTGCATGGAAGTGCTGGAGTCCAACCGCTACGCTGCCAGTGGCTTTTGCATTCTCACATCGACCTGTAAAGTGTCATTGAACTGTGGTGCTAAAAACATTACTGAAAAAATAATGTGCATCCAGTGTAGAGGATGTAAAAGCAAAGGTGAAGCCTTTGTGAGTGGAGATGTCTGTGCAACGTGATGGGCTCAGCAGAAAACCCAACAGTTTGGCTTTTCTCGTGAGCGTTTTCTGACTGTCCGTGACCTTCTCTCCCATAGTTCTGGAGAATGATGAAGAGATCAAGCAGCTGAACAAGGAGATCAGTGAGCTGAATGAGTCCAACTCAGAAATGGAAGCGGCTATGGTGAAACTGCAGTCACAGGTTTGTGACTTCAGACCAGGGACACATGACTGGGTTAGCCCAAGACCAGGGACACACGGCAAAGCCCCTTGAATGAGAGGTGGTGGATTCTATTGTGTGAAGGCTGGTAACCCTGCTGTGCTCCTTGCTCTGCAGATCTCCACCATGGAGAAGAACCTGAAGAACATAGAGGAGGAAAACAAAATCATAGAGGAGCAAAATGAAGCCCTGTTCCTGGAGCTCTCAGGGTTGAGCCAGGCTCTAATCCAAAGTCTTGCCAATATCCGCCTTCCGCACATGGTGAGTAACTTTGACAGCCGGCATAATCAAGGGAGCTCTGCCAAACCCAATCCACGATGAGGCTTAGGCACAATGGGAGAATTTCTCTCCATGTACCTACGTGTTCTCTGTAATATCAGTACTTTCCCCTTATCTCTGAAGCCTGCCTCATATCTCCCTTTTGTTGTCATTTTCTGCTGATCTCCCTTTGTATCTATTGTTCTGTCTCATTACATCAGGGAGCATTAGCTCAAAATAGGAAACTTTATCAAGGGCACCCAGCGCCTTTTGGGCTAAGACAGCACGAGCTGAGATCAGGAGGGACTGGATTTCCACGTCAGAAAGATCTTAGGGCTCCTATTGTAGCACAGGTAGTTTCAACTCAGTTTTGAATAGCTGGCAGCCAAAAAATAGCATCCTTGAAGAGAGTGTATTTTGTTTAATTTAACAAGGTCTAACAGCCCACAGCATGTTACCATAGAGTTACAGCCAAATGAAAAGGCTGCATTAAAATAGTAAAACCACAAAAGGCTATTAATTACCTTCTCTCTACTCCCAGGACTGTAATTACTGTTGTCAAAACCAGGTGGAAGGAGGTGGGGGCTTGTGTTGTTGAAGCTGTCCTCTTCCAACTCAGAGATCATCACAATGATCAGAGGAATGAGCTTTTTGATTTATTTTTTTTATTTTCTTCTTTTTTTTTTTTTTTTTTTTTTGAGGAATCCTTTTCATTGGGGTTGTATTTAAATTCAAATTGGAGAGAAGCCATCCTCCAGCAGAGCAGTTTTGGATACTGTTCATCCAGCTGCCTAACTGGCAGAAAACCATTTGCCGAGTGCTTTTTTTTGTAACTTATTTGACACATAAAGGTCAAAGAAACTGTTCAGCAAATATTTTTGTCAAGGCTTCAGGCTGCTCTGGTTAATATGCCCACGAGACTTGGATGATCATTTTGCTCCTGTTCTTCTTCTTCCTCCTCCATTTCTTTTCCCCCCTTCTAACTCCAAGGCTTCAATCCCTCAAGGACACAAGAGGTACTGCAGCAACCTGCTGACATCAGATGTGAGCCGGAGGTGCCCAGGCTCCTGTCCTTTGTCTTTCACAAAATCACAGAATCATTAAGGTTGGAAAGAACCTCTAAGATCAAGTCCAACCTTCAACCTAAAACCTCCATGACCTCTAGACTGTGTCCCAAAGTGCTACATCTACTTGCCTTTTGAACACCTCCAGGAATAGGAACTCCGCCACCTCCCTGGGCAACCTGTTTCAATGTCTAACTGCTCTTTCACTGCAGAAACTTTTCCTAATTTCCAATCTGAACTTCCTTGGGGCAACTTGTGTTCATTTCGTCTTTACCTGTCAGCAGTTATTTGGGAAAAGAGGCCAGCAACGGCCTCCCCACAGCCTCCTTTCAGGTAGCTGTAGAGGGCAATAAGGTTTCCTCTCAGCCTCTTCTTCTTCAGGCTAAGCAATCCCTACTCCCTCAGCCTCTCCTCATCAGACCTATCCTCTAATACCTTAACCAGCTTTGATGGTCTTCTCTGCCCTTGCTCCAACAGCTCAATGTCTTTCTTATGGTGTGGTCCCCAAAACTGGACAAAGTGATCAAGGTCTAGATTTGATTCCATTAATGAAGCTTCAGCAGTCCCTGCCCTCCCCTCATCCTCCAGCCTCTCATTTCCATGGTTGAATTTGGCCTCAAGCCTGCGGGTGCTTAGCCTGATGCTGTTCATAGTTCCAACATGTAAAACAAAGGACCCAGTTAGGATCTGGCAGGATCAGGGGCTGCACAGTGAGGTACTCGTAGGTGCAGCACTTCACACAGAAAGGCTCTGATGTAGAGACCTCTTAATCAAACAGATGATTCATTGTGAAGAAACATCTCAGCCTCTTCCTACTCTACAACTAACATTTGTACTTGGGTTTTTTGGCTGCAGGAGCCAATTAGTGAGCAGAACTTTGACGCATACGTGAACACGCTGACCGACATGTACACCAATCAGGAGTGTTACCAGAACCCAGAGAACAAGGACCTGCTGGAGAGCATCAAACAAGCTGTCAAGGGCATCCAGGTTTAGTGCCACAGGATGGAGACGAGCGAGTGAACAGACTGTAAGGTGGAATTTTCCCTCCAAGTATTCAGGTTTACAAGTTGGAAAACTTGTGTAATGAATGAAAAAAACAGAAACAAAAAAAAAAGAAAAAAAGGACCAAAATATAAACCAAGAGGCCATTTCTGAGACATGGAACTGATTGAACTCCGTGTTCTCTTTTACTTAACTTTGGACCTTCTTGAGGAAAAAGTGGGATTTTTTTCTACCTGGACCATGAGGTAGATGAGGATGGAAGGTTCAGTTCTCCAGTAGGCTGTGGGGCTGAGTAGCTGGTGAAGAGCAGTCCTCTCTCATGAGTTGCCTTGCTCTTGCTGAGTTGATCCAAGGGTTAAAACGTTACAAGAACAGGGTCTCGTCTGATCCAAGACTAGTGTCTGACTGGCTTACCCCCTCATGTTGTCTGTGGTCGTATGTCCAGATCACCTACTCACACATGAATTACGTTCTATGTTGCTACAAGTGCTGGAGCTGCAAGCTACCTGTAGATCTGAACCTGTGCTGGGCCTCCCAACCCCAGGGTGTTCAGATATCCACTGGGCATGGGAACTCTGAAGTATTATAAAGTAGCTTATTTTTATCTTCTGAGAGAAATCTGAAGAGCAGTTCTGGATCTCCAGTGGAAAGCGCATGAAAAAAAAAAAAGGTTCTCAGGGAAGCTTTTGGAGTTTGCAACTACAGTATTCCTTTGTCTGTCTTAAATATGAGAATAGCTATTATGAATAGGCCAATACCAGATACTTCACGCAGAAGGATTCTTTAATGTGTCATGGTCCGGTGTATATTGATTTTTTGGAAGTCTCTTTGATGAACAGTTCTGGTTCTTTTCATTATTGTGATCATCCTTACAGCGGCGCAGTCCTGCCAGTCTAGAAGTCATACATCAATGCCAGAGAACGTTTGAGATTGCAATGAATGAAAAAAAAAAAAAGAGGGAAAAAAAAGAAACAAAAAAAAAAACCTCCAACAAAAAGGGAGAAATGAGACTTGATGGCCAGCAAAGTGCTTGCCTAGTGTGAATCAGCAGTTGGTTTCTTAGAGGTATCCACAGGGCGATAGGCATTTTTTGGTTTGGTGTTCTACGCGTTGCACGGAATCACAGCGCAAGCAGCATTCTGCAAAATAATATTCCCAAACACGGAGGTCGGGGGGAAACCAACCGGAGTACCAAGAGTTCTCGGGTACTCTTCCAAAGAAGCATTTTCTGAGCAGCTCGGTACAGGCAGCCCACTGTGCACTTAAAGAACAACTCTACGAATGTCTTTGACGCTGTTCCATCACACATGGAACCAGTGTCCCCCCACAGACACTTGGGGAACAAAACTCCATAAAGGGGTCCCTGCATGAGGGCATCCCACATCCCAGGGCAGAGCTGGAGAGGATTTTGCTGACCTCTACTAGAAGCAAAGACCATGGGGTCATTTCAAGCCCCATCCTGCAGCTATTTAGGGCATAATGCATGGTTTGGAGAAGACACCAGAAACTTGCCAGTAGCCACTGTGGCCACTGGGATCCAGCCTCAAAGGTCACGAGCAATGCAACCTGGGTCGGTTCCTAGTTGACTTCCAATGGGCAGCTGATGTGAGGGGGGTTTGCACAGGTGTTTCCCTGTTTGCAGGATCAGAGTCGGTGAGGTCACTCACGTTAGAACCCATTCCAAGTGCAAAAATGCAAAAGAAAAGGGAAAAAAGAAATAAAAAAACCCTAATAATAAATTTGAGGTGTTAAAAACACAGTGCTGTTGAGATGTAAATAGAGTCCAAATTGATTGTGACTGCAATTCAGTTTAGTATTTAAAAGTAGAGAAATTGCACTTCCTGGAAGAAAGAGAGGTTAAAATAATAATAATAATTAAAAAAAAAGTAGTTAGTTTAATTATCCTGTACATTATTTAATTTTGGCAAGATGTATGTAATTTATATTGACAACACCTTACGGTACCTTTTTTTTGCTATTTATTTCACTTTTTTATTTATTGATTTTATACTTATTTTAAACTGGACACCGCACCATAGAAAAGAAGAGAAAAGAAGTAAAAAAAAACAACAACAAAAAAACTTTAAAGAAAAAAAAAGTTTAAAATTAAAACTTTTGACCATTAAAAAAAGATATTAAAAAAAAGAGTAAAAAAAAAAAACCCTATCTGCAACTCCTACTTGTAATTTTGATGCAACCGAGTTATTTTTTATATATTTTGTTATTTATTCTTTTAACGATGGGAATTTTTTTAAAGATATTTTATAACTGAGACATTTTGATAATTTTTTTGTTTGTTTTTTTCTGCAGGGGCAAAGCAGGG
>JAOXOE010000848.1:3854729-3875374 GCA_028565055.1 Phoeniculus purpureus | reverse complement strand
GAGGTTGGTGCTGGTCTCTTCTCACAAGCAATTAGTGATAGAACAAGAGGGAATGGGTTCAAGTTACAACAGGGTACATTTAGACTTGATACTAGGAAGAGTTTTTCACAGAAAGTGTGGTAAAGCACTGGAATGGGCTTCCCAGGGAGGTGGTTGAGTTGCCATCCCTGGATGTGTTTAAAGATTGTTTGGATGAGATGTTGAGGGATCTGTTTAGGAGTGAACTTGCAAGGTAGGGTGGATGGTTGGACTCCATGATCCCAGGGGTCTTTTCCAGCCAGAGTGATTCTGTGATTTCTTACCTCGACCTCACAGAACTGCGCATCCCCTGGAGCTCTCCCTGGCCTTAGAGACAGGAAAGCCCCAGTCTGTAGTTTGGGGATGTTGGGAGGCCAAACTGTCCCTATGGCTCCCACTTCTAACTGGCAAAAGGAGAAATGATGTTAACTGCTCTGGTTAAACCCTTGTGCTAAGACACTGCAGGTACCTTTGTTTCAGGAACCAACCTTTCAGACTCTGGATCTGGAGGATTTTCTCAAAGATAAAACTTCTCCGTTCAAAACCCATAGTTTGGCCCCTAAATTGTCTAATATACAGAACCCTCTGCTTGTGGTGGTGATGTTGGTTGATGGTTGGACTTGATGATCTTAGAGTTCTTTTCCAACCTTAATGATTGTCTGATTCTACCCAGCAATAGTAAAGTGCTGTGTAAATGTGTTGAGTTCAAGCTGCTTGGGCACAACCTCACCTTGACGCAGTGGCTGAGAGATCCATGGAAAACCGCTTTCAGCAGTAAAAGTGAAGGTGTCTCCTGATGCCTTTGAAAAATGGATGTGAAATAACAGCAGAGCCCTCAAACCAAAGAAGTAGCGGCAAGTTCTGAGCGTGCGATGCTGCTGCCTGAATGCAAAGTCAGCACGAGGTTACCTGAGAACAGCCGGCGCGCTCTGTGGGACTGTGGATGCCAAACACCACCAAGCTACTAACAGTTCTGGGATTTAAAATCCTTTTCTTTCTGGTTTTTTTATCCCGTTGATGTATCACATGAATCACAACCACCCTCGAATGAGCCATTTGTGTGTCTCCCTCCAGACGGAGCTGACAGGGGGATAAACCAGGCGCATGCAAATAATTATTTCAGGGCAGACTGAGACTGGATGGGGTGAGAGAGAAAAGTTAAACACAGAAGCATATTTATTTCTGCATAATTTTGTCAGCTTTCTGCTGGCAGCGAGAGACTAAACTTCGGAGGAGCCTGACCTCCGGATTATCTGCGGGAAGACATGTGCTCACTGTTTCGGAGTCACCATCTGTGAGCCGGGAGGTTTCGGGTAGCGAAGACGCGTGGCAGGGAAACGGCTGCAGCCCAGAGAGGGACTGCCGGGACCCTCAATTCCAGAGCATCCTCCCAGCCCTGCCCGTGCATTTATCAACACAACGAGTTGTGGGGGATTTTTTTCGCTTGACAGGGGGCTCCTTAGCTTTTTTATGTCTTCCTCACCAAGCCCCCAGCCCAGCTTGGGCTGGGGAGGATTCCACCCCCCCCAACCGATGCTGCAATCAGCCCCGGCGGGTCCATTTGCTTTTGTCTCCCGTTAATTGCCTGCTACTTTTCACTGCCCGCTCCTCCCCCTTTTAAAGATAAATTTTAAAGCCGGAGCGGGGTGGAGAATGGCTGAGCCCGCTGTTATTTTTGACATTCGCCCCAGTGACAGCTGGACCTTGCAAGGCTGGGGCCCTGCGCACAAAGCCTATTAGCTGTGCCCACTCACTTAATGAGCCCTGAAGTCTGGAAGGGAAATTTCCTCCCCGAAGTGTGGCAGAGCCCTTTGTCATTGTAAACAGGGAGCCCTGCCTTGCCTTCCTCCTGCCTGCCACCGTGCCTTTGCTATTTGCTCAGGAAACAAAAGCGGAGCCGTGTCAGCACGTAGGGAAGAAAATGCACCCAGCGACTCGGGTCGAACCCGCCTCTGCCACCCACCGACCCTGGATGGGGCTCCCTGGTGTCAGTGACACCAAAGGGACACCCTAAGGTTTGTAGGTCCATAGGAATTGCTCCCTGTAGGAATTGGCTGTACAGGTCGGCGCAGCAGAGGAATAAAGCATGGGATGGTCCCTCCAAAGTGCTTCAGTGAACCAGAGCGATCTAGGGCTCTGAAAATTCCTATGTGAGCCACGAAGTCGTGTCTGAGGGTTATTTTCTTCCATGAATTTCTCTTGTGAATGTGCTTGTTTTTTGTGTCACGCAGGGAGCTTCCTCCCCACCTCTACAAACACGTCACAGCTGATTATTCCCTTCAACCTCTCGCAGCCTGCCCAGGTTTGTTCCATTGTAAGCCCCAAAGTGTCTCATTTTAAGCCTATTTACAATAGGAACTGACAAAGCAAACCCGTAAGCACTTATAAATCATTTTAGAAATGGGTCCACTGTTGGTGTAACTGGTAGCACAGGTTTGTTGAGACTATTAGCTACATGCAAGAAAAGAATCCCAGCTGCTTTCCCTGAGCAAAGCTGCCTCATGGATGGCCCTTGGGCTGAGGGTCACCAGTCACTTGATATAGACTCTTTGCAAGCAAAGTTACTGGGATGAAAGCTTTGGGGTATAGGTCTTGATTTGATTAAGAAGATGAAATCTCCAGGTTTCATGATTTGCTTCAACATCAGCCAGGTGACAAGACAAGCTGGAATAGCTGCCCAGGCTTCACCCAGGCTGGGAATGAGCTGAGGGGTGTGAGCCGGCCCTTTATAGTGTTGCTACCACAGAATCATTAATGTTAGAAAGGACTTGTAAGTCAAATCTTCAACCCAGCGCCTCCATAACAGTAAACCATGCTGCAAGGTGCCACAGCTACTCACCTTTTTAACACCTCTAGGAATGAGGACTCCACCACTTCCCTGGGCAGCCTGTTCCAATGTTTAACTGCTCTTTCACTAGAGGAATTTTCCCTAATTTCCAATCCGAACTTCCATGGGGCAATTTGTGTTCATTTCCTCTTGTCCTATCAGCAGTTATTTGGGAGAAGAGGCCAATGCTGGCCTCCCTACAGCCTCTCTTCAGGTAGCTGTAAAGGGCAACAAGGTCTCCTCTCAGCCTCCTCTTCTCCAAGCTAAGCTACCCCAACTCCCTCAGCGTCTCCTCATCAGACCTGTTCTCCAAAGAGTTTCAATATCCTACTCTGGTTGAGTGTGAGGACAAACACCACCAACTTTGCTTTTATGGCCCCAGTGGGCAGAGGAAGGCTGAAGAGCTGGACCACAGCCCACCTCCTCGTGCCATTGCTTTCCTGGGCTGTCCCTGGTGAAAACTTCCAAGAGGCTTCAGCAAAGCAGCTCCCAGGCTGCTGTGTCTGTGTATGTGCTGGCACCCCTTCCCCCGCTTCTTTTTTTGTTCCTCCTCCTCCGGGGATTTGTTTGCTCGGTTTTTGCAATATTTGCATATTTCAGCGCTGCCTTTCTGTTGGGAGCCCCGGCTGTTTGGTAAAAGCTGAGCCTTGCTCTAAATGTAAGTCAGGCGAAGGGGGAAAAAATGAAAAGAAATTACCTTTTCTGTGTGTGCTTTGCAATTATCGCAGCAAAACGATTCCTTTCTTCCTCCTGTAGCCAGTAATTTATTTTTTAACAGGGGGAAAAAAGGGAAAGGTTGCTTCAAGAACCGCCGGGTTAATGCCGTTCTTGTTTTCCCTGTGAAGCTAAACTGGCGTCGCGACTGAAGTGTTTGTCTGCAATTTATGAAATAGCTTGTGGGTTTGACCCGCTTTGGGAAGACACAAGCGAGAAAATCTCGGGTTCCAAATTGGTTGTTTAATAACAAAGACAGTGAAGAGACCAGGCATTTTCAAACTTGCCTTTGCCAGTGTTTCCAAAGTGGCTCTTCCCTGGTTGCTTCATCAATCCTCAGATGTAAAACCGCCTGTCTGGTGGAAACATCTACGGTGGGCTTTGAATGCCGCGCTCGGCATCTTCTGCCCCATTGTCCAGTTCCCTGTGCTGATGCAGCCCCTGAGCATCAGAAGAGAAGCAGAATAAACAATGTGGGTGAGTAGTCACCATGTCCTTCCTCCAAGCCATGATTGCCCTCATGGCTATTTTAAGTTTAGCCTGTTCTGGGGATCAGGAAAAGAGTTTTTCTCCTCTTGCTTGGCTGACCAAGATGGTCCTCGGTGACCATCCCATCTCCTACTAGCTAGGGCCAAGACCACCTCTTTGCAGCAGCTCAGTCTTACTGATGAGTGGCTGGGTCTTGGGAGACAACAATGATTCAGGAAGTCTCTACGAGTGTCCAGTAGAGGGAAATGTATGTGGATACTAATTGCAGAGTAGGAATGGTCTGGACAAATGATGCTGAAGTGTGGCTTTACCAACTACTTGAGTGAGCTCTCCAGCTCTGATGGCTCCTGCATGTCCAGCTGTCACCTTTCTTCTTAAATGCTGGAAAATTTTGCCTAATGGCAATGGAGAACCTTTCTGTTGCACACAGGCCCTTGGAAAGCAAGGAGCCTGCTGTGGTCCTCTGCAGTTCTGTTTCATTTGGGGGCTGGAATTTGAAGTCTGCAGAAACCCCTCGTCCCTCTGGTGTCAACTTGTCCTTGTACAAGGGGATTAGGAGCTGCAGAGGAGGATGTTGTGCTTCAGACCAAAGTGGGGTCAGGAGCCTTTCTCCATTGCTGTGGCCTCCTCATCTCAATGTCCTTCTAATACCTGCTAATCAGCTTTCGGTTTGTAGGCTCCGTTTTAGTTCACCAGTCTCATACCTCTGACGTTAAGTTGGCACGCTCGTGCCTGTGTAAAAGCTGCAAGTCAGGCCTGGGCAAACAGCTCCAGGAGCGCCTGCGAGCCTGGCGTGTGTCAGGGGGATTTGCATTCTGAAGACAGAACTAATCCCTTTTCTATGGTCGGCACTCGTAGGCAGCTGCCCCAGGAGCACATTGCCTGTCCTCTCCTCCACCCTGCTTGCTGACAGGCATTTCAGAACAAAGAGGGTGGTGGGCCAGGGGTGAAAGCACCAACCTGGCCTGCAGGAGACATGGCTCAGGCCCTCTGCTCTCACACAGCCTCCCAAGGTGACCCTGGATAAGTCTTGCAGACTGTGTCTGCATGAGCAGCAGACGGGCTTACGCATGCTAACGCCAACCCATCGGCTGAGCTGGCCTCCAGCCCAGCTCCAGTGGCCAGCCCAGGTCAGGAGAACTGCTGGGGTACATGTCTGGGAACAAGCAGATGCATAAACACTTCGTCAGCTCTTCCAACAAGCCTCTTAAATTCTGAATTGCATCTACTCAGCGTTGCTGGGGCTGTCGTTTGAGAGCCCTGTGGAAATCTGGGCACACGTTTCTGCCCCTCTGGTCTGCAGAGTTTTCTAAAGAGCTGATCTTGATCAAGATTTAGAATTTATATCATCTCAGTTTAAAGTTGCACACACTGCAGAGGGTGTTCTGAGGCCCCAGCTGGCAGGGGAGATGTCCTAAGTCTCTGGATGAGTCCACGGTTTTCAAAGCCAATGGCCGAAGGTAGATACTCAGCACTCACTGAAATGAACCAGGGTGTTAATCTCGAGGTTCGGCTTTGGATTTGGACAAAATTCTTGTGAACAGCCCTTCTGCTCCCTTTTCAGCAAGAATGTTAACCTCAAGACGGAGAAAGAGGGAGAATCACATGAAATTTAGCTGGATTTGACTTTTGTGCTTCATTTGCAGAGTCCAGGATGATCTTTCCACAGTCCAAGTGATTGTTTGCACCAACCCTGTGCAACGACTCTCTTGTACGCAGCTGTGATGAGGGATTTGGAAGCCAAGGAGCAGTTTTCAGACCCTTTCCAATACCTTTGTGAGACTGTACAGTTACCTGCCAAAATACCTTAAGATTCAAAGAGACCAAGCTCCCAGCGCTCCTCTCATGGAATGAGGAAGATCTGCAACCCCAGTTGCAGGTTCCCCAGTCTTCCTTTCCAACAAATCAACATGTTCCAGTGGTGAGGGAAGAATGTTTCCCTTAGAAGAACTCCCACCATCTTTACACTACACACTACACCAAGTCAAGGTGTTCTATGATTGTGAGATTCTGAGATTCTAAGTCCATGACCAACACAGGCTGAGAGAGTTGGGGCTGTTCAGCCTGGAGAAAAAAGACCTTACAGTGACCTTCCAGTCTCTGAAAGGGGCCTGTCAGAAGGCTGGGGAAGACTGTTCCCAAAGGAATGGTAGAACGAGGAGTCATGGTTTGAAGCTGGGAAAGGATAGATTGAGGCTGGACACTAGGTAAAAGGTCTTTAACCTGAGGCTGGCGGGTCCCTGCAGCAGGCTGCCTAGAGAGATGGTGGAGCCCCCATCCCTGGAGCCATTCAAGGTCAGAGTGGATGGAGCTCTGGGCAGTCTCTTCTGGCTAGAGATGCCCCTGCTTGTTGTAGGGAGGTTGGACTAGATGACCTTTGGAGGTTCCTTCCAACCCAGTACATTCTGTGATCCTCCTCCAGAGGAGGGAGTCCTCACCTCCATGTTAGTCCCGAGGAAAAAAAGTCCAGTTGTGACAATCTTTGCTGTGATTATTTCATGTCACAAGGTTGGCTGGGCAGGTGGATGCTGAGAAACCACACGGCACAACACAACCAGGTGGGCTTTTGTTGGCCATGCACGAACGCAGAGCCCCACCAAGCAGGGAAGAAAATAAGAGTTGGGTTGCATTTGAAATAAGGTTATTGCAACAATTTGCATAATAACATGTAAAAAAAAAGTGTGATGTGAAACTAAATATAGTGCAGTGCTATTTTACCAAGCTCTGGTTAATCAAAGTTAACAGCATGCTGATGTGACCTGCCTTGTCTCACCTCTTATCACATTCCCCTTCTTCCAGCCCATCGACGTGTTCTGGAAAAAGCAAAGGAGCCAAGTGAAAACCAAGACCCCAGCCGTGAATTGGGAGTAGACTTGGTTTTTATACCAGTAAAAAGTTTTAATTCTTGAAGTTTTCAGTGTGTCTTTCGAAGCAAACGTGGGTGGAAGGGCTAGCAGGAGGTTAACACCCGTCTCCAGGGCTCTGCAAAGGGCCAGGTGTGTCTGTTGTGTCGGGAGCAGATGTGTAAATATTTACTTGAATCAGACCCACAATTTTCTGTTGTAAGAAAGAGTTTTCAGGTAAAGTCTCTCAGCTTGCTCTGTTTAATCTGTTTAATCTCTAGAGTCTGTCAGAGGAGCGTTAGAGTCATAGAATCATTTAAGTTGGGAAAGACCTTTAAGCTCTTTGAGTCCAACCATTAACCCAGCTGTCCCCCTAAACCCCAGCCCTGAGCTCAACAACTTTTAAACGCGTCCAGGGATGGCAATTCAACCCCCTCCCTGGGCAGGTGTTGCCACTGCGTGACCATTGGTCAAGTCCAGTCCTACAGGAGAGTCAGAAAAGAAAGCAGCACCCATCTTTGATTTTTCTGCTTCTTTCTCTCTTTTTAAGCCACTTTCCCCCTACATCTCCCATCTTCCCATTTCCTCCTGAATTTTGCATCACGAGTCGTGATCTCTGTGTACCCAGCTCCTGCTCTGGCTCCAAGGCAGTGTTGTCCGTCCATCTATGTTATCTTGATTTAAGCTGAGAGGTTTTATTGCAAACCAGGCACTGGGCTGTTACCCCACGCAAGCCTCACTGGCCTGGTGAACCCCAAACTCCTGTTAACATTCACGTCAGAGCTAACTGTGGAATTGGAGGCTGCGATGGGCTCGGTTGTGTTCGCTCCATACAGACCAACACAGAGAACACGCAGGTCCCCGTGTGCCGACTGAAGCTTCCCCCCTTTACAAGCTGCCACGGGGACAGCGGCCGGCGTTCGGCGTGTTCCTGGAAACATCCCGCTCTCCCCATTCAAAGCCCCTGTGGGCTGAACTCCTCCACGGCTGCTGTTAATAGGTTAATGAGACCCTCGTCTGGCAGAGTTAGAGTGCCTGGCTTTCCAAGATAAAACTATCCAGCGACACGAGGAGGCTGGCTCTCTTTATGACTGAGCGCCATTCATCCCGAGTACACAAGAGCTCGCAAATTTAATAAGCAGAATCCATTTCAGCCCTGTGGCCTGCCATGGCAACAGGAGAGAGGGGCTCCAGCCTCCGCCGCTCAGGCATCATTATCTCCAGGGCCATCTGCTCCGGAGAAGCACAATCCCAAACTCATTTAAATAGAGCCAGCCTGAAATATGTGACGATTTTTCCCAGTCTCCCCCATCCCCGGCGGCTCTCCCCCCGCTCCCCTTCCTTCCCCACATGTGGCTACACCTCCGCACACAAGCAGGAGGAGATGTAATATTCAAAGGGTGAGGAGAGGGTACGGCAGATAAGATTATAGCGATAATGAACTGAGGGAAGGCGAACGGGGAGGGGAGGGGAGGGAGGAACTTTCTTCCTTCGGCTGCCATTCCTTGAGAAAGCGAGAGGTTGCAATAAATTATAAATGTATTTTTCAAACTGTCTTCTTGGAAGAAATATTTGAAAAACAATGATTCATCACCCTCCCCGGGACTCAGCCTCTCTGGAACAATTAAGTGGTGAAGAAAACTAACCCAACTCATCCATTTCTCTCCCTCTTTCCTGACTGACGGTGCACGTCCTCATCATAGAAGGATGCGACGGATTACCTAAACGTGGTCACCCCTTCCTAACTGGGGATGTACTGGAAAGCAAATGGGGAGGGGTTAGGAGGAAAGAAGGGAGATCAGTCCTTGTGGGGCAGTTTGCACCCCTGCATATGCTGCCTTGGGTTGAGGGGCTTCCAGGATTTGGGATGAGGACCCTCACTAACACGAGTGGCCTCAGGTGCATCCTCGAAGGGGACATGAGCTTTGACAGAGGGACATTAACAAGAAAGCGTGAGGCTGCTCACGACTCTGCTTCTGCACAAAGTCATTCTTGATGGATCTACTGAATTTCAGAAGAAACTTGTGGGCATGACAGCTGCAGGAGCCAAAGCGGGGGCAGTAGGGGATGCCAGCAGGTGGTTTTATAAGTCATTGCCCCAACAGTGTGTAAAGCTTGAGGAGCACTTCAGGCTGCAGCTGGAAAAAGATGGCCAAGAGCAAGCACCACAGAGACACCCTGCTTGGGAAGGGGGTTTCTCTGCCCAGACCCTCTATCATGGCTCTGCATGGTGGGAGGGATGTTGTGGCAGGAGGGGAAAGAAATCACTGCAAGAATTTCTGGAAGGTGCCGTTTCTCATTTGTTTTCGTTGAAGTGTTCTGACCTCTGCTCGCTGGGTCACAGGAGCAAATCCATCACGGGCTGAGACATGAGTTTCCTCTGCTGAGGTGGTAGCAATGCCCATCTCCCTGAGCATCCTTGAGCTTCCCAAGAGTCCATAAACGTGTTCGGAAATGCTTCCCTGGCTGGTTCGTGTGTTTCAGGGGTCAAGGTTGCAGACGGGACATGACAGGATGGGAAGGGATGCTGCAGCCCCACTAGCTTTGAAGACAAGTGTGCAGTGTGGTGTGTGACTACCAGCTCCCCATTCATGCTCACCAGGTGTTGGGGTCTCTTTCTTCTGACGTTCCCATCTGCCAGGTTCCCTGGCACCATTCTGAGACGTGTGGGGTTCACATGGTTTATAGGAAGGGGGCCTGCAGTACATCGAGACCAAATGGAAGTGTAGAAATGCATCAGGGAGGGATGAAATGAAATCATATGTATTCATTACATTTATTTAGTGCTGTTAAGCCTCCCAATGCCCGTAACACCCTGTATGTGCCGTCATCATTCACCTACGGCGGAGGCAGGCACCTCTGGGATAGAGTGTGGCAGATGGCCAGGAAACCAGTGCAGCGTTGCCGAGGCGGGGATGTGATGAATAATGTCTGCAAGGATGGACGGCTCTGGCCTGGCCCCAGGGAGAGTTGAAGGAGGCAGAATGGAATTAGACACCTGGGAAACTGGAGGTTTTCTACCGTCAACTGAGTCCTGGGGTGTTTCAGGTACTGCTGTGGGTTTTCACAAGAGTAGTGAGGTGAGAAAATGGTGGTGATGGTTGGTGCCCACCCCTGGCAATGGAACCACACATGCGTAAGAAATCTTGGGTGTCCAAGGCGCCTAGTGTCCTCTCCTGGAGGCTGAGACTGCTTTGGTCACAGACTGTACTCTGCACGGATGTAGTCTTTAAGTGTTCACTAACTCAGGTTGCCAAGCCCTTGATTAGGAATGCAGACTCAGCAAGCCCTGGGTGATAAATAGCACGTGACACATTAACTTCTACCCAAAGCCTTTACTGCTCTGAAATCTTTTTTGGTTGATAAATTGGAGGATCTACCAGAAAATCCATAATAATGTGGGTTTTGCTGTAGCTCAGTTAGAAATGATAAGGTACCAAGCATTATCAGAGACGAATAAGCTTCAAAGTATTTGCAGAAGTATTTTAATTTATTAAATCTGCAGAAGAGTTGAGAAATTCATAAGAATGGGTTCACTGCGAGTTTCTCAGCTTTTTCTTCTCCTGGAGTAGGTGATGCCATACAACGACCCTCTTGGTTGTTTCCTGTTGGGCTCCCTAATTCAAGAGAGACAGGGATCTACTGGAAAGAGTGCAGTGGAGAGCTACGAGGATGATGGAGGGACTTGAACATCTCTTCTGTGAAGAAAGGCTGAGAACTGGGGCTGTTTAGTCTGGAGAAGAGAAGGCTGAGTGGGATATTAATGTCTGTAAATATCTGAGGGGTGGGGGTCAAGAGGAAGGGGCCAGTCTCTTTTCAGTGGTGCCCAGTAATAGAATAAGGCACAATGGGGATAAGCTAGAACATAGGAAGTTCCACCTCAATGAGAGGAGAAACTTCTTTACTGTGAGGGTGAGAGAGTCCTAGAACAGGCTGCCCAGAAAGGTTGTGGAGTCTCCTGCTCTGGAGACTTTCAAACCTCCCTGGTTGCAGCTCTGTGTGACCTGTCCTAGAGGATCCTACTCTGGCAGTGGCCTGGACTAGATGATCTCTAGAGATCCCTTACAACTCCTTACATTCTATGATTCTCTGACCACAACTTAACCAGGTCTTCAAGTTCTTGTCGTCAACAGAGATTTGGCCAACAAAGGAAAACAGAAACAAAGACCCTTACGAAGACACAAGTTCAGCTCCTATGTTCTTATTTAGAAGAAAACAAATTTCCTCTAAAGACATTTCAGACCATTTTATCTCCTCAGAAGTGTCCCAGGAACTGATAGTCACAGTAACATGCAGCATCCTCTCCAGAATAAAGGAGCAGGAGATGTTTTTGCCCTGATGCTACAACCTCCACCTGATCCCCTATGGAACCTCAGCCTGGCTTTTCCTGGTCCTCCTTTTAGCAGCCAGCCAGATCTCCTTGCCTTAAGCACACGAACTCAATTATTTAGCAAAGAAAATGGGCTCCTGTGACTAATGAAATACTTGATTTAGCCCCTCAATCCCATTCTACCATCTTGAAACCAGTGCCGACACTGGTGAGACCTCTGGGAGAGGAAAGCTAAATAGTGCTCCCTGCCTCGTGCCTCCCTTTCAGCCCATCGTTTCATTCCATCTCTGTTGTTCAGAATTCATGCAGCAAGGAGAGCAACACAGAGCATTTTCTAGGAACGCGTGGCAAACGCCCAGCCCCAGCAGGAAGCAGCCTACCGCCGTGCAGAGCTGCTGGAACATGGGTAATTCAGCCCAGCTGGCAAAGACTTGGGTTTGTTGGGTTGGTTTTTCTGAAATGCTCAGCTGTTAGCAACACGAGGAACCCGACTCGTGAGTCGAAGCTCTCAGAGTGAATCTTACTGCCATATTTTTCAGATGTTAAGAGATCAAGCCCAGCAGGTGCAAAGGAGGTGATCGAACGGAGGGGTTTTCATTCTTCTCTATGCAAATTCTTGGCCACAATCTCTCCAGCTCCTGGCACAGTGGCCTTAATGTAACCAAACAGCACAGCCCAAAATCCTTCCTGCGTAATGGTGCGATTCACTCCACTGATACCGGGACTGAATGTAGCTCTCCCGAGGCTCAACTGGACATTGGGTGGTTTTGGAGGAGCTTATGCTCTGTCCCGATGCTTTACCCCACATTGATTGATCACCTTCCCTGCAGCCTCTGGTAAGATGCCCCTCCAAAAGGCTTGAAGCTGTTTGCTGATCAGATTTATGCTACACTGGGAGGAGAAAGGCAAAGAGGGCCTTCCTTCACACCATGTTGTCTAATTCAGGTGTTGGCTGAATTCAGGGATGAGACAGAGGAAAAACTGAGCTGGGAACACAAGCCGAGGAGATCAGTAGGCAGCAGTGATTTGCCATAGTCCAGTGCAACTCAACTCTCTGTTTTGATCCCGTTAGCAAGAGTCAAAAAACACAAGCAGGAAATTTTGACATTTTCTGATTTAAAAAAACCCCAAATCATTTGGACTGCTCGTAGTGAAGAAGCATTGGGTTAAAAGTCAAAGAAAATGTGGGGCAGGCTATAGTTATAAATGTACCTCACATCCTTCCTGGCATCTCTTCCACGCGCAGCCTCGTTTTCTTGCCTGTTTGCTATTTTTATTTTCTTTTAATGGGTTTCAGCCGTGATATTTTTATGAGCGCTTTTCTGCGCCGCAGCAGCTGCCATCGCCACGCCGTCAGCCCCGTTGCCATGGCTGATGGTCGGGGCTTGTGCCAGAATTTTGTTGGTCAACAAGGCGCTGTCAGCGTGTTTCCAGAGCTCTCCGTGGAGAGAGGGGGGCTTCTTCAGGTGATGGGATGCTGAATTTGCTTTTGAAAGGACTCAGTCTAAATGCACTCCTGGGTCTCTAGTCTTTAATGGGACTATTTAGCACCCTAACAGCTCAACTCTCTCTAAATTAGCTGGAAAATCACAAGTGCGATGATTTTTTAACACGGCGCTGGTAGAGCAGCTCGTTTGTGCTAATCAAAAGGGAGCGATCGGCTCGGAAACGTCCCCTCTTAATTTAATCCGAGGACTTCAAAAAATAAGTTTCTTCAGATGCAGGTGCCTTGAGAACATCCATCTTCTAACTCATTTCAAGGATTGAATTCCTCTCACCGGACTTAATTAGGGACAGGTATTAAAACAAATCGAGGAAGGACATCTTAGAAGAAAAGTGGATTTATTAGGAAAGGACTGTAGGGCTTTTTAATTAATGCCAGAACAGCTGTCCTTAAAGTGTTTCTCTCTCTTATGAGCAGATTATCCCAACAAATGTGCAGAGGCCATGGAAAAACAAGGAGCAAACGTTGTTCAGAGCTGCTGGACCCCATTTGCACCATCAGAACCTGTGGAACGTTTATCTGGTCGTCCTTGGTTTGCAGCACATCTCTGTTTTCTTCCAGTACAGACTCACACCAGTTTGTTTCAAGAGCAAATTGCATTTTTTGTTGTTTTGTTCATGTTGCCTGTTCCCCCAACAGCCGTATTAGTGGTGACAACATGTCATTTTGATGGTGTGATGACAGTGTGACGCCAAGCTCCTATTAGCATAACGCCGCTTCTTTGAGAATCTTGTCTGAAAACATTGTTCTCCCTTGCCAGCACTTCCCTCTTTCTCTTACCTTTTGCCATGGGTTATGGGTTGGGGATTTTTTGGTTTAACTCTGTTGTTGCAAGTGGGATGATCTGCAGTGTAGATGGAGGATTTTGCTGGTCGTTCAAGGTGATAAGATGAAAGGAAAGCAGAAGGAACCCTTTTGCTCAGAACCCTCTGCTGGGGGAAAGCCCCAAGCCCGCATTTCCTTGCCTGACATTCTCCCTTTCCTCACCTTGCTCGGATTGAGTGAGTTTAGGTTTATGAAATTGAGGTTTCAAAATCCCTTTTGCTACCATGAAATTATTTATATTATGTATTATATTAAATTATTGTTATCCAATAGATATATATATATGGACTCGATGATCTTAAAGGTCTTTTGCAACCTCAATGGTTCAGTGATTCTCTGATTCTGTATTTCTCCTGCATTTCCTTCTGTGACCTCACCTAACAGGTGGACTCTGATGTGCCTTAAACAGTGAAGTCAGTCCTAAATTCAGTAAACTCCTGAAGAGAGGAGAGCTGTAATTTGGGGGATGAGGAGCTCTCTGTGCATGAAGGGGATGAGCAGATGCTCCTACTTGCTTCCACATCCTGTTTTTCTGATGTGAGGTCTGCGGTGATGGAGCTAGTTTGGCTGGGAAAGCAAAATCCTTTGCTATACAACAGACAGTTTTTAGAAGAAAAGTAGAGTGGATTCTTTTTTTTCCCTGAGAAAGAGATTTGGATGTTAAAAGTGAGCAACAGGAGTGCAGGACTCACTCTGAGTCCCGGTGACACACCAGCAGCGAGGCTGAGGGAGAGGGGACACTCTCAGCTGCAGCTCTGCTCCGGGAGCTGCCAGGGAGGTTTTGCTCAAGCCTCCGTGTCCAACTGAGCTGGCAAAACCTGGAGACATCTTTGCCCGACCTCCTCTCACCTCCCTGGTGGGGGCAAATATGTTCTGGTCCAGATTGGCTCAGCATGTTGCTGGCTGCATGGTTGTCCTGGCTCTCAGCCCATTAGTGATGAAGCGAGGATGGGAGGGGGTCTTACCGTACGAGGCAGAGTAAAGCTCCCTGACAGCCCACCGATGGGGCTGAACCTTCCCTTTCCTCTCCAGCAGCCTGTGGAGGAGCACAGACCCCATCCCCATCACCCTGGACCATCTGCACCTCACGCTGTCCGCTCATCCCCAGCCCCTTCCTCATGGCAAACCTACTCTTGGGCTTTTTATTTTTGCTTATTTGCTTTCCCATCCTTCCTCCTGCTCCCTGACCTGACAAGCGCTCCTTTTAGCAGAGTATTAATTATCATCGCAGTGCTGGGACTGGTAATTATCCCTCCCTTGTGCTTTATGGGCTTCCCAGCACGACTTGCCATGAGGACAGGGTGAATCAGCTCAGCTGGCACAGGGGCTTGTGGTGTGTGTGTGTCTCATAGCTCTGGTAATTGTCCTGTGACAGGGAGGAGGGAACGAGGGGAAAGGGAAGGAAAAGGAGAAAAATCTTTTATTTGGACTCAATGGTGTATCAGGGAACTCGACTTGTGCCCTTTATCCATGGTGTTTTGTTTCCCAGTGGCTCCCAGAGTTTATAAGGGGGAAGAAAAATAGAAGGAACCTTGAGACACCTACCAAGAGATGGAGATGCCCAAGAGACTTGGGGAGATATTTGACAGTGCTGAGAAACTGCAAGAAACATGAGAAGAAGTCCTTATAGTGATCTACAAGGAGATCTCAGGGAGAAGATTTCAAGGGTGTGGGTCTACCTACGTGTTCTTCCTTGAGTATTTGTGAGGCAGCTGAGGTGACCTTGGCTTTCATAGGGGCATCGCCCATGGTCCCTCACAAAGCTTGTGTGGGCTGCCCACCAGGCACAGCAGGACTCACTTTGTTGTCTCACTGACATTAACTACCATGGTCAGCACTTGCCTGCCAAGGTCTCTCCAAAAGGTTTCTGCTCATGTAGTGCATTGCATTCCACTGAGCATTTTAGATGAAGTAACTCTGTCTTTATCTCTGCCCCCTCACATAGGGGAGTGTTTCTGTGATGCCTTTCTGCACTCCGAAGCCAAAACTGGACAATGATCAGTCAGACAAAGGTGCTTCTCTGAGTTGCACCTCACCAGCTGATGGGACCTGCCAAGAGATGTGATGGCTGTGGAGAGCCCAGCGAGGGGCCACAGAGCATTGGGATGGGGTCCTGGGTGCCTTCCACAGCACAGCACTCCCACTGCTGCCAGAAACACAGTGGCTCTCTGCCATGAATGGATGGGGAAAAGGGTGGGGGGAAGAAATGAACAAATCCACTCTCTGGCCCAAACTGTGAATTTTTCATCGGCAAAATGACAACACTCTGCTAGTGCAAATTGCCTTTCATTACAGCAGGGAGGGGAAATGGAGATAAAAATGAAATAAGCTCTGCTTTTCTTCCCTTTATGCCCCTTTTGCAAACCTATGAGGGGTTTTTCTGACTTCCCCCCTCCCCATTTTCCACCAGCAGTGAGAAGTTTTATGACAATTTATTGTGCATTTGTCTAGGAATTTCGAGATCTCATGCAAATCACAGCCCCAAGCCTGGCAAACACTGCTAATAGACGTAGTAAGAAGCAGGGTGTGCTCTGAGCAGCTTTTACTTGGAATAGAGAAGCCAAGTGTCAGAGGGAAAATGGATGAAGAGACTTTTCCATGGCCACCCTCAAAAGATCAGTGGCAGGAGTAGAAACAAAATGCAGATATCCTACCTGCCAGGGTCTTGTGAAAACCAGCTCACTTGGGCATTTTTTACCCCTAATATTAAGGGTTAGTTGTAGTGATGGGATGTTGAAGCCCTCAGCTAGAAACAAGCATCCTGCCCTGGCTGGTGCTCTGCCCCATGCCCAGCGCTGAGACACATCACACATGAGAGAGCTGAGGCCACATGGGCATTCCCACTGGCAGCATCCTGAAAGTTGTGGGATCCAGCTCTGCAGCCTTTTTTCATCATTAATGGGAGAGGACAAAAAACACGTGTGATCACCCCTGCCAGTGGAGTTGTCCTGAGAAACTTAATCCTTGGAAATGTAAGAACTGCATCTCTGCCTCTGCAGCAAGAGAGCTTTGAGCATATTCTCTTGTACAGTGGAGCCAGCTGGGCTTTGGGCTGAGGAAGATGATACTTAACCCTTATCTCTGCCAGTGACTCGCTATGTGACCTTGGTCAATACATTCATCACTTTGAAAAGACTGGAAGCGTAGCAGCTCCTAAGGGTGGGCAGCCCCAGATTTCCATGTGCTGGGAGAAGTGGAGTAGCTGCAGCAACAAATTTGAGCTGCTGAGACTGGCAGGGCAGCCCCAGTCTCCTTCCACTACTGGTTTGGGGCAGCCCAGGTAACACATGGACTGGACTCCCTGCCTCTGTCTTGCCTGCTTCCTCTCCAGCTCAGCAAAGGCAGTCCACACACAGTCCCTGGGTTGAGCATCCCCCATTTGTGGTGACTCTCCTGGCTTGGGACAAGTACACATCCCTCCTGCACACCAAATAACAAAGTGGCTCAGGAAAAAACATCCATCCTCCATCCCCTCTTGAGGCAGATTGCTCATGGGTGGAGGAAATCTCCTGGAGAGTGAACCTTGTCAGCAAAAATGCAAATATTTGGAGACAAAGTGTTCATTACAGCAGAACTTGATTTCAGGGTCAACCCTCTTTGCAGCAAATTGTTAGCCAGCGAAAATGTTTATTGTCACCACACTCTGGCAGTTTTGACAGTACCTATCAAGTTGAGCTTGACAATATTCGCATTCTGCTTCCCTGGCTTTCCCAGTGGTGAGAGAGGTGCTGGAGGAAGAGATTTAAGGCAGAAGCAAGCAGTCGGTAGATAATTGGAACTATCCCCTTCCTTTGTGAAATAGCTGCTCGGGACTGGTTGAGCTGTTTAAGAGGAGGGAAGCAGAGCACAGGCAGTGGGTGAGATGGGGAGGGGGGTTACACAGAGAGATGCCTTGGTGATGTGTTTTTTGATTTTTTCAGGTGCCAGGCTGCACATGTGGAACAACAAACTCCCCTTGGTCTGGCAGTGCATCAGCAAAAATCCTACAAAAAGATGGTGTTTCTGTATGAGCCACATGGCTTCCCGGGACCCACAGCCAGGAACCATCCAGGTATCTGTGGAGTTTGTCTGATTTTTCTTCATCCCCATCCATGTTCTTTTCTCTTTTCCCTAACACCTGCACAGACTCCAGGCCAGTGACCCCTGGGAAGAGGATCACACCACTGGCAAGTCCAGAGCCCAGAGGGAGATTCTCCCACGGCTTTACTTCAAGACCAGGGAATGGAGTGAGCCAGGGCCAGCTCTGCCTCACTGGTGAAGAGGGGGAAGAGGGGCAGCAGCAGGAATTTTTAGGAAAACAAGCACCAGGGTGAGATGCTGATGAAAACACTGAGAAAGACTGCACAAAGCAGCTAGAGCCACAGGAACTGCCAATAACAGTTCAGAGCTCCCTCTACTAAACAAAACCAGCAGCTTCCAGCTCAAGGATGGGACTGGTTTTAGTCTTCTTTTTCCTCCCCTGTGTCTTTACCTTTTTACCCCAGCAGATGCACAGGGATTGTGGGCCAGTCTGGAGGAACTGTGAATGAGTTTTATCTCCTTTGCTTGCTGGAGCTGAGTGAAGGCTGTTTCATCTCAACAGGCTGCTCCCAACACCCCTTAATTTGAGATCTCTTGCATGCAGGAAGCAATGGAGTTGCGTGACCTTGCTGAATCCCGGCTGCTGCAGCTGCAGGAGAGCAGAGAAGGAAAAGAAAAGAGGGGAGGAGGAAGAGGCACTTTGCTGTCTCCCATTAAAGCCCCCAGAGGCTGAAGATGAGAGAGTGAAAGTTTCAAATTGCCAGAACGTAATTCTGAAAGTCGTTTTCCAAGCGCAGAGCTCTCCGCAATGTCACCTCTCATCTTCCAAGGTGGGGATTGAAGGGACAATAAAGCACAGAATATTCTGCAGACAGAGCTGCTAATTCAAAGATGGAAGAGGTGCCAGTCCCCAAATAGGCTGTCTCACACCCACTCCAGCCGACAGATCTGTGCAGTCAGACGTAGCTGTACAGGGGTTCCAACTCCTTTCCTGAGTCATATCCAGCCTGGATGGGCTTATCCAGGTCTATCTAAGAGTGAGGATCTCAAAAACCCCAACCTGTTCAGCAGTTACTATTTTAATTTGTCTCACACTCCCAACTTTCAACCCAATCAGATGATGATGATTATTACTGTTACCATTTTCTTAGCCCTCCCTGAGACCAGCAGAGGGCTGTGACGGATGTGCAGAAGAAAAGGTGTACTTTGATATTCACACACCCCCTGCCCCAGCCAGGCAAAGCTCCTCCACGGTCCCCCTTCCAACTTTCTGCCTTCAGAGAAACCTGGATTGAGTAGTTAGATGTATTCAGCAGAGTCTGGCCCCCAGGATCTTGCACCAAGGACTGAATTAGCCTCTTGTTCTGCGTTCTCTGATTACCTTTATTCCAACTGTGTGTCCCCCTTATGTTTATAAAATAAAAACCTACCCAAATATACAGGAATGCCCCGCTGAGATAAACTGCATTCAACCGTCCTTCAGTTAATATCAGCTTTGTCCCAGGCTCCTTATTACTGGTGCCACCTGTCCCTCCAAGCACAGGCCTTCCCCCTTTCTCTCTCTGAAATTACATGAGCTGCCGTCTGGGCGGGCTTGTCCTCTCTCAGCAAATGCACTTATTTGCCCACTCACGGTGCTGCTTTTTCACACCAACAGTCTGGGTTTTGCCAGGCAGGCCCTCTTCTCCCAGTGCCAGAAATGGCCTTTGCCCCTCACTGCTGGCTGGGGCTGACCCACACAAAGAGCTGCCCTCGGTTTTATCTGGGTAATGAGCACAGTGTGGTGGGTTGCAGTCTAGAGAAGCCATTTTGCCCTCCCAGCTGACAAGGTAACAAACTTCTTAGCTATCATACGTGTTAATCACAATCCTGTCTATTTTCTTCTGCAATTATTACTATTATGTCCTGGGAACTGTTTCCTTGCTTTTCCATCTGGGAGGCCAGGGAGCGTGTCCCTCACTGGCCTGTAGCCAGTGTGCTCCAGCTGGGATCAGTTCAGTCCAACGTTGCCATCTGTCCTTTGAGGTAGGGAGGACATCCTCTTCCATTTCGGTTCTCTCACAGAACCAGCTACCCCCTTCCTTTCTCCCATCCATCCTGGAGTCCAATGAAGCATCCAACGAGCTGTGTGTGGCCATCAATACATTCATTTCTAAACAGACTTGGACACGTAGAAGGTCCAACGGTCTGTCCACTGGCTGCCCAGAGCCCTGCAAGCTCACAGACAGCTCAGAGTGCAGGTTCCTCTGCCCAGACCTGAGGTGAGAGAGGGGGAACTGTCCTGGTGAGGTTGCGGCTGGAGTCCTGGGCTTCCCAGAGAGAAAGAGACAAGGAACTACAGTAGGGAGTCCAGCAGAAGGTATGAAGATGCTGTGTGGACTTGAGCAGGCTGAGAGCCCTGGGGCTGTTTAGCTTGGAGAAGGCTGAGATAGGATCTGATCAATCCTTATCAATATCTAAAGGCTGAATGTAAAAAGGATGGGGCCAGACTCTTCTCAGTGGTGCCTGACAATAGGACAGGGTTTCCTCAGGCACAAACTGGAACATGGGAAGTTCCACCTAAACAATGAGAAACTCTCTTGCTGTGAGGGTGCCAAGCCCTGGCACAGGCTGCCCAGAAAGATTGTGGAGTCTCCTGCTCTGAAGAGATCTCAAACCTGCCTGGATGCCATCCTGGGCAATCTGCTTGGGTGAACCTGCTCTGGCAGGGTGTTGGACTGGATTATCTCCAGAGGCTCCTTCCAACCCCCACCAGCCTGTGATTATTGGACATTTATGCATTTCTAAATAGTTTAGGTCATGTAAGAGGTCCAGTGGCCTCACCAGAGCCCTGCCAGCCCATGGAGTGCCCATGGGGACATGACCCCTTGCCGAGCCCCTGGATGAGCTGGGGGATTGTCACCCTGCAAGCGGGGGCTTTTAGGGTCTCTCTGATATAGTGGAGGTGGGTGGGTTTCTCTGGGGATGTTTCCCCTCGAAGGGAGGGTGTTTGTTCCAGCCCTACTGGGATGCTCATGATATCCCTTCCCTCAGGCAGAACGGATGTGCTGAGACCCTAAAGGATGGGGGGAGGAG
>JAOXOE010000848.1:3836356-3853605 GCA_028565055.1 Phoeniculus purpureus | reverse complement strand
CAAAGCTGGAGCTGGGTAGATTTAGACTGGATGTGAGGAGGAAGTTCTTCACTGTAAGAGTGGTGAGAGCCTGGAATAGGTTGCCCAGGGAGGTGGTTGGGGCCCCGTCCTTGGAGGTGTTTAAGGCCAGGCTGGATAAAGCTCTGGCCAGCCTTATCTGGGGTGGGATGTCCCTGCCCATGGCAGGGGGATTGGACTAGATGATCTTTCGAGGTCCCTTCCAATCCCTGATGCTTCTATGATTCTATGTAAAAACCCCACTGGGGTCATATGGAGAAGCAGAGATGGTTCTGCTGGCTCCTGAGAAGACCTGAGCAAAGCCCAGCCCTGCCTTACAGTGTAGAAACCAGGGCTTCCAGCGGGATGTGGAGCCTCATTAATGCACATTCATGGTACCACAGAGTCAATCATAGAACGGATGGTGTTGGAAGGGAGCTTAAAGATCATCTAGTTCCAACCTCCGTGCACAGGCAGGGACACCTTCACTTGATCATGTTACTCAGGGCCCCATCCAACCTGTCCTTCAACACTTCTAGGGATGGGGCAGCCACAACCTCCCTGGAAACCAGTTCCAGGGCCTCAGCACCCTCCCAGGGAGGAATTTCTTCCTAAAATCTAACCTAAATCTCCTCTCTTTTAGCTGAAACCACCCCCCTTGGGCTATAACTGATGACAGAGTTTGGTACCTTAGGCGGCAGATTGTGTTGTGGTGCAAGGAACTTCTAAATGGAAAGAAAAGCATTAAAGGTTTTTTAAAGACCTAGTATGGCAGAGCCTCATAGTCTCCTGCTACCCAGCTCTTCTGGAGGCAGGGTCCACCCGTCAGCACCTTTAAAAGAACAAGGATGTTTAAAAGAACAATTTGAATTATTTTTGCAGGGGAGAAACATCTCCCTGAACTGAAGAGAATGTACCTTCCCTTTTTACATACAAAGACTTCCAAAAGCGGTTCTCGGAATTCAATAAGAGCAGGGGAATTACATTAGGGCAGCAGCAGAGAGGAATTAAAAGGTTTTGACAAAATGCACAGGATTGTCTGTGAAGAGGGCGGTGGGTTCTGAGCGGTGCTGTCTGCCCTTTGCTGCCTGTGCCACAGCCTAAAGGTACCAGAGGACTGGGGCTGCTGCTTCACGTTTAACTGGTCATTCTCTGAAGATCTGCCAAACAAATGGAGAAATGAAGCTGGGGTAAATCACAAATGGCTTAGTTATTGGGTACCACCATAAATATTTCTGCTGGCCTCCTGGGGATTAAAAAAGGGTCTTGTTTTCCTCTTTTTCCAGCAACAAGATAAGAGACTGGATGGATGTTCTGAAGGCTGAAGGTCCAGCCAGGCTGGGCTGTGACCTGGAACTGGGACAAAGGGGAATTTGTCAGTTCAGCGGGGCTGTATTGCTCCCCAGCCTTGTCTAGAAGCTCCCGAGGTCATTGGTAGGTTATTTATAAGCAATCAGAAATCAGGAGTGGTTTGTTATTACTGAGAGATGCTAATTCAGATTCTAGAGGGGATTCATTAGCTGAAATGTGAGTTGATAGCAGCCTTCTGGGTACAATGCTTCTGCCTTCACTGGGGTGTCTGATGGCTTTGGGAGAAGAAAAGAGCCCAAAATAGCAGCACTCTGGGACCAGTGGTTCTCCAAGCCCTCCTTGCCAGTTTTTTCCCCCACATACATTACTGTGGAGTGAACGAGCTGATTTTCAACCCTGCTGGGATGGAGAGAGGTACCTGACCAAGGGTGGAAAATACCAAACTAAGGAGACAAGTAGAGGGGAAATAAAGGGTTTCATCCCTCAAAACATTTCTAGTGATGTGAGAGACCTAGTTCTGAGCCAGAACAAAGACCAACCTTCTTAACTGCATTTCATGAGTGCTCACTTACTGGTAGCACAAATAAATCAGGGGCCCCTTGTTGCTTAAATACATTTGAGAAAGGAGGAAAAAAACCCTCTGTTTTATTTTCCCCCTTCTAGTTTCTTCCTGCTGTAGCAGGTTTTGCTGGCTCCTCTGTACGATCAGCTCATTAATCAGCCACTGCTGCTCTTTCTGTAGGTCATTTGCACAAAACCCCAAGGAGGACCAAGGTGGGTATAAATTGAGGCAGTTGGGACAGCAGAGCAGAGGGGACATCATCTCCTGTGGAGCTGGGACTTACTCTGCTTGCTACAGCATAGAATCATAGAATCATAACAGATTGGAAGGGACTTCAAAAGATCATCTAGTCCAACCCGCCTGCAACAGCAGGATCACCTAGATTAAGTCACACAGGAACCTGTGTTTGCAGAGTTTCCCCCCTTTGTTGATTCCCTTGTGTCTAATCGGTTGAGCTTCCATTTGGTGGTGGATATTAGTGGAAGCTTCTCCCTCTCTTCACCTATTTTGGTGAAACTTCTGGGAATTCATCAGGCTGGAGGTCATGGTTCTCATTTAAGCTGAGGCTGACATTGCGCTGTGTGTGAAGGACTTATTGAGAGCAAGTCATAGGAAGCTTCTGTGGCTGCTGACACCATTAACCCTTGCAAACACTCCAGTGTCATGTCCCAGTGCAGCTGGAGCAGCTCCGCCAGCTGAGTGGGCAATAAACGTTGGTGCTTCAGGATGTGGGGCTGGATCAGGGATGTGTCCCCTTTGCTGGGGATGGCTCAGGGATCTGCCCCTGTCCTGAGGGCCAATGGCCTGGAAATGAGCTGTCATTTATTCACCCCTTTGTCCCTCCCTGGCTGCATCCTGGCAGCTGGTCAGAAACCCTCCTGTCTGCAAATAAAATCTCGCTCTGTTTGGCACTTGGAAAAAGGATAAATGAAGGAGGAAACAATGTGTGAAACAGAGAAGAGCACTGCCAGCTCCGGCTCTTGTGCAGTGCGAGCCCTGCCCGATGCTCTGGGCTGACGGCACACGCTGCCTTGCCTTTGCTTAACGTTCACCAGGCGCTTACGGAGCCTCGCGAGCTCTGCATGGATTTAGTAGTGCCAGCAACACGGTCACTCCTGCCAGGCTCCAGCTACAATTCCCCTGATGCAGGGGCTGTGGAGTGAGGGATTGGATGTGGAGGTGATGGACAACCCATCGCATTAACGAGCCTCACCATGTCACGGGAAGAGTTCAGCATTTCGCTCTGGCTGGAGGATTTAGGGGGTGTGTGTGATTTTATTCTAATGGGATTTGGCCTGTGAGCAGCCTCTGATGCAAGCTCTGCTGGAAGGCAGATACCTGGGGACTTGGTGCAGCAAAAATCATTTCCCAAGCTTGGGATGCTGTGGAAGCTGAAGCAGCATCTGCTATTCCAAAGCCGTTCCCAGCCTCACTGCTAGGTGTCAACCCTGGATTGTGGTTTTGGGGGTGGCATGTGGGGAAAAGGAGTGGATCCAGCTTGGGCATCATGAAAAGAAAAGTTCCCTCACTTCAGTAGAATTATGACATTTGTTTTGTAAGGCATCTCAACTGGTTTTAGGAACATAAAACATTTGGAATACACTATCTCTCTCGATCACTCGGTTTACTGTTGAATTATGTTCATCCCCACAGGGACCCTTTCTTCCAGGAGCATCAGGATCTTCAGATCTGTGTGGGAATGGAAAAAAATCTTCAAAGAATCAAAAAAACCTCAGCCTCTTGATCACCATTCACCATCCTGGGAAGATGCTCTGGTTTAACCTCAGTGGCCCCAGTATGGCAGCAGCCAAGGGCATTTGTACCTAGCCCCCCAGCCACTTTGTTATTTGCTTACTTCTGTGGTGAGCTGAGCTATTTACCAAGAAAGGAAAAGCAGTGGATAAAAATGTCAGAGGATGGATGTGCTTTAAAGCTCTGAAGTGCCCATCGCTGAGTGCCCGGAGCTTCTGGTGTGACAGGCTGCTGCTGCAGGCTGGCCAATCCTAGGGACATGCTGTGGTTGTTAGCAGAAAGGAGTAAAAGACTCCTGTTTACCTTTGTGTTTGCTGTTTCCAAAGGAAGGCAGAACACGTGTGAGTCAGCACAGCTTTTACCTCTTTCCCTGTTGTGTAACACAGAGACTGCTCGGGGTGAGCTTAGTTCTTCAGGAGCTGGAGATGAAGCCACGTGGATAATGGAGCAGTGGCTCCAAAAGGATCAAGTGCTAATTTCACTTGAGATTTCTTTACTGAGAGAGTTTTCCTTAGGTTTTGGATTGTTTTTTTTAACTTCTGTACTGTGAAAGAATAACCTCAGCAAGGAGCTGGCTTCTGTCCATCACAAATCTGACCCCGGCAGGAGCTGCCCATCAGTTTTAGTGGCACTGGGGTCACTTGCTGGAAGGGTGTTGCTTTACACATCTTGATACTTATTTTCTTGGAGGTGAGTTTAATGACTAGTGGGGGGTGGTGGGTGCTGTTGGTGTGACAAGTCCTGTGAGGCCTGAGGGCCTGCAAGATGCTGCTCTCCTTTCTCTGGACTAAGCACCAGCATCCCTGACCTGGTTTTCCCCCACAAAAATGCTGCAAAGCCAAGCTCTGCACTTGGAGAGTGAGTTGGCAGCAGCAAGACCTGCAGGGTTTTGTGCCATCATCTCTTCACAGACAAGAAAAACCAGAAGGCAGGATGTGATTTGAGGGTCTTGATCCATATTTCTGTTGGGATTTTTGAGTTCCTTTTAGAGCAAACGCTCGTTTCTGATGGATTTTCAGGTCCAAACGTTCAGCTGATGGTGCCAGCATTTAGTACCTTGTGCTGAAGCTCTTGCTGTAGGATTAAACAGCAAATGCCAGAAACAGTTTTGTTGCGGGCAAGATATTGAAGATTGAGTGATGGCAGAAGATGCCATCACTCAATGTGAATGAATAGTTGAATATGGATATAAATATTAAACTGTCAAGGGAAAGCATCTAAGCAAGACAATCACAAATGGTGTAAGGAGGAATAGATAAATATTACGTCTAGATAAATCAACTTAAAAGGATTCTGCCCAAATTAATTCAGACCTTACACAGGTACGTGGGGAGAAAAACTTGCTGCAAGTCATCAAAAAGAAAACTGTTGTGTTTTCACTTTTTGCCTTCTGAGTTTGTTTAAATCTAACTCAGGAGTCAGCTTGATGGGTTTTCCCAGTTTACTGTACTGGTTGCTGAAGCCAAGGGAATGGCAGGTGGTGTTTGAGGTGCAGAGGTGCTGTTGGGACTGCACAGACGTGAACAGGATCCCCACAGCGCAGGCTGTGCTGCTGCATTGAGCGCAGAAGCAGCTCAAATGGAGTCTGGCTGGTTTGGAGCACGTAGCCCTGCCTAGTAAATAACTTGTGATTAAATTGTGCAGTTCCTTGTTCCTTCGAGTGGCTGCTGGGGTCAAGGATGCTGAAACAAAAGCAGAAGGTCTCAGGAGGAGGCCAGCAGGATGGGAGCAATGGGATTGGATTGCACCAAGCAGGGAAAAGCTTTGCTGTGAGACCATCTCTTCCCAAAGCAGCATTTTGGGTCAGATCCCTGAAGGCTGAAGCTGGACATTTAAAGCTCAGTGACCTGCAGAGTACCTGAGCTCTTCTAAAAGGGCTGCTTCTAACATTAATTTTAAAAGCAAATCTAATGGATGTCAGAGAAATAAAATGCCCAAAGGTGGGCAAAGGCTCTGTGGATCAAACAGCCTCACTCTGTGCATCTCCTGCTGCAGTCCCACTGCTCTCGCAGGGCTCAGGTAGGGTGCACGTGCGTGGGCGAGGCTCGCTCTTTGCTGACAGAGGCTTTCTCTGACATTCTTGGGGGTTAAAATGGGGTTTGCTTCATGCACAGCAATCTGAAATGTTCCTTTCCTCCTGCATACAGCCACAAACAATTATTAATTCCTGGACTTTGACCTGATTCCTGGCCACAAATACTCAATATCTGCAAGGGAGAGCAAAGAGATGACAAAGCGGAAGCCCTGGATCAAATGGCACAGATGTGAAATTTAATTGATTCGCTTTTGTCAGACCTAATTAAGTCCTACATTTCATTGCAGCCCTTGGCTCACGTTCAGATCTCCAGTCTTTGGTGCTAAGGAGTTCTTTTGGCTCTAGACGAGACCGATGGCTTCATGCAGCAGCTCGCACGGGCAGCACAGCGTTCCGGCTTGTGTTGGCTGAAAGCAAAGCCAAAGCCCAGCGTTTTGATCGCAATGAAGTGCCAACACGTCACTCCTCCTTCTGTACATCGTGCCTTGTGTTCCTTCCATTTCTGTGAGTGTCACTTGCTTTGCAGTTTGTCAGCTCCGGGTGGGCTCGGCTGCCCAACCTGCACGTCAAAGCTTAAATTTACTCACTTGAATCTCACCTACAGTTATTTCTTTCCTGGCTAAGGACAGATTTCAACATGGATCCAAGTGCTTCATTGAACCGCGGCCCCAGGGCACCATGCTGTGTCTGTGAAGCCTGTGCCAGCACACCCAGTATGGTTTGCTGGGAACAGTCTGAGGAATTCAGATCCTTCTATACTGCTTGTTGTCCCCCAGAACTGAGCAGCACCTTTTCCCTGAGGTGTGAAGGAAGAAAATCAATTCCGTGATATAATGAAAGTGGTTGTCAAATGTTTGATTGACAAAACCCAACCAGTCCATATTCTGTTCCATTAGCTGTGAAAAACTGAATCATAGAATGTGAGGGTGCCAGAGCAGGATTACCTAGATCTGGTCACACAGAGCTGTGTCCAGGGGAGTCTGAAAGTCTCCAGAACAGGAGACTCCATGACCTCTCTGGGCAGCCTGTTCCAGGGCTCCCTCATCCTCACAGTAAAGAAGTTTCTCCTCTTATTGAGGTGGAACTTCCTATGTTCTAGCTTATCCCCATTATTCTTTGTCCTATTACTGGGCAGCACTGAAAAGAGACTGGCCCCTTCCTCTTGACCCCCACCTCTCAGATCTTTACAGACATTAATAAGATCCCTCTCAGCCTTCTCTTCTCCAGACTAAAAAATCCCATTTCAGCCTTTCAAGTCCCTTCATCTTGTAGCTCTCTGCTGGACTCTCTTCTGTAGATCCCTGTCTCTTGAATTGAGGAGCCCAAAACTGGATCCAGTACTCCAGGTGTGGTCTCACCCGGGAAGAGTAAAGGGGAGGAGAACCTCCCTAGACATGGTAAAGGGTCCTGCTGGAACCACCTGGGAAGGCAGGTGGGGGGTTTGTGTGGGGAATGTTTGGGTTGTTTCATTAGGAGGCTGAAGATACCCAGGCATCACTAGATGTGCAGGCTCCTGTAAGGTTTCATACCCTCCTGGCAAAAGAAAAGGGCTTGCAAACCTTCCTTTTCCTTGCTCTCTTTCTGTCTATTGTATTATTTAATCTCTCCTCCGCGCGCCAGAGTTCCTGTGTGCTGCAAGGAAATGAAATCTCTGCTGTGTTATTATTGCTGTGTGCTTAGATAAATCACCCTGGGCTGCATTCAGGGTAGGGCACACTGGCTGTCGCCTGGTGGATCTGCTGCTCTGAGCGGGTGGGAAGTACTTGGAGGTGATGTGGAAGAAATCCCTAAATCCCTTCATCTGGAGCTGAATCCTTTAGTAAGGAGGGTGAAGGGGACTTTAGGAGTTGTCACCTACCTGTAACACCACTGTGAAAGCTGGTTGAGTGAGGTTTAACGGGGACGCGTCCTGCTTTTTGCCTACTGGGCTGGAGAAGTCTTTTTCTTAAGGAAATGTGGGGTTTGCTGGCAGTGGTAATGCCTGGACATGCAGAGCCTTTGGGTTTCACACAGCCCAGAGAATGTCTCAGGTGCTCTGAAAGCAGTAGCATCACTAGCTGTGGTAGGAAATGTTCTCGTAGAACAGGTTCCCAGACTGAGGCAAGCATGAGCTGAGCTGCTCACTGGGGACGGTGCTCATAGTCCAGCAAGTCTGGGATATCTCTGATTCATAGGAGGATGGATGGGAGGAAGAACATGCGAGGAAGGACATGATAGCTGCAGAGAGCTGTGCTGGAGAAGCTCAGGCTGCAGGATAGATGGTTGTCCTAAAATTGAGCTTAGAGGAGCCTGAGGCTGGAGGGAGAGGGTGGTTGGTTTGCTTTTTGATTATTGTGAGTGCCTGTAGACTGGTGACCAGCACTCCAACGGCCATGTGCCCTCTGCTGAACTCATGAAGAGGACTTGACACGGTGGCTCTCAGTAGCTGTGGTGCAGTTTTTCAATTGACCGCTGTGTCTGGACTATTTCAGGACATTGGTCCCTTGGGGCCCTGCTAGTATCTGAAAGCAGGTCCAGGTGATGACTAACTCTCCTCATGGTCTCTATTTCAACCTTGCCCTCCTGGTGGTTGGCTGCTGACACTCTGGTCCTCTGCAGGTCCTTGGAATCATGCTGACAGATTAGGTTTTTTTGTTGACTTTCTCACTGGTAGAGGGCTGGTTCAAGCTTTTTTGAGACTTCTTTGTGGCACTTAGGTTATCCACAATCTCCAGCCTGGTTTAGACCTCAAGAAAGTGTGGAAAAGCTTGAGTCTAATTCACTTTTTTATTAATTGTTGGGAAAAAACCCCAACATTCTTTGGAGAGACAGTGTTGTTTCCTTATCCAGATTTAATTTCTGTCCAGGGGAAAATCAGAAATTACTGCAGATAGGTACAAAACCCTAGAGAGACCCTACTCCTGGAAATAGGTGGTTGCTCAGGAATGCAATGGGAAATTCTAGGAAGCTGAAAATATGCGAATCACCTGCCTGGGAAGGGAGACTGTGATCTCCTGGTGGCAGGATGGCTTTTGCCCATCTCACTGTGACATCTCTTGCTTTATGCTGGAGGAGAGAAGGGTAAATGTGGATGCACACATTACATAACAAACCCCAGGGAAGTGGAAGAGTGGTCCTTTGCTTTGCTCTTCCAGCTAGAGACCCACTCTATCACTGCAGAAGGCACTGAGGGTCACTTCTGCTGGAAGTCCTGTGCAGCCAGTAAGTAAAACACTGTCAGGGTTTATCATAACCATAGCTAACCATTTTCTGACACAAAAGATATTTTGACCAAAACAAACTGTAAGCCTATTCTGGACCTGGTCGCTGGACAAGAATTTTGTGGTTGCCTAGGAACTGGTGATCAGAGCCTGATTACATCCAGTATGGGCTGACAAAGGGCATTTTCATCAGTGTCATCATTGTTTACAGCCAGACAGTCCTGTGGCAGCTTCCAAAGGACCATCTCTCCAGAACTGGGGGAAAAGTGCTTGTGGAATCATCTGGAAGCTGAAAGATGGGCAGAAAAGGGTGAGCGATCACTGGGAATTTTTAGGTAGAGATCAAGCCCCTGGGTTTCATCATGAAGAGACACTGACTTTGCCTCAAGGATCTTCCAGATTCAGGAGACAAGTCAGTGCAGAGATTAAAAAAAAAAAAAGAAAGCAAGAATAGCTGTTTTCTGGAAAAGAGTCCAGATAGCAACCAATGTGCATCAGAAATGATGAAGCCTAATGTCACAGGTTCAAACCAAACAGGAACAGAAAGGCAGGCAGCCTTTCTGAGGTGGGGTCTCAGACAGAATTTACCAGGCAATGGAGCAGCTTAGGGAAACAAAAGGGGTTTATTAAATCTGTTAGTATGTACAGAAAGAAGAAAAAACCCAAGCAAGTTAAAACACGTGAACCAGAAACCTCTGTCATAATGCCATTATACACATTTCTGAGAAAAATGAGCAAAGAATTGTGTAAGCAGCCTTTGTTTCCAGCCGGAGTCTCCGAGGCAGAGGACACATGCACACTCTCCAAGGCACAAGGTGAAGGATCACCCCTCGCCACCTCAGCTCCTCCCATTTTTTCCTGAGCAATCTGCCGAAGATTTAAGAGTTACAAGTCCTTTCAGCTCAATTTTCCCGTGTACTCAAAACATTGCAAGTCTTTCTGAGCTGCAAAAACACAGTTTCTCCTCCCGTTGTTTAATCAGTCGAGATGCTGACGGCCGCATGGCTAACCATGTGGTGAGCACACAGTGGTGACGGCCACACAGCTGTGTCCACAAGGGACCTTCCTCTTCCTCCTCTCGGCTTTGAGCTCTCCCTCTTTAAAGTTATCTCACCATTCGTTGCCTCTGGGCTTGTAACAGCTTCATTTTCTTGCTTGATGCAGGAAGGGAATCAGCATCAGTGGTTTCCTCATGGCACAGGCGAGGAAGGGTTCTCCATCGGCTCAGCACAGCTCAGCTTGGCTTGGTACAGCTTGGTTCAGCGGCAAGGCTGAGCATGCTGCCACCATCCTCTGCCTGCTGCTGCAGTTGGTGTGGTGTTTCAGCCCAGCTGTGGCCGTCCTGTCCCAGTCGAGACTCCAGGGAAGGAAGCAGAAGGATAAGAGAAAGGCTCACCCCTGAGCCGTCTTTTGTTGGCATGCAGGGCACCTGAGAAATGCCCCTATCCCCCCTTCTAAACTGATTACAAACCTTCTTCCCGAGCCTCACCCACCTGGGTCTCTCCAGGGCCTTCACAGTGCCTGTGAGGAGATGGAGGCTTCGTCTTCCCAGATAGCTCACATGAAGGAAAAAACCAGCTAGATCAAAACAACAGTTAAGTGCTGTCTGAGGGCTGAGGGGTTTCTTTCTGCCTCCTAAGATATAAGTTTTTGGGAAGAGGAAAGGAAAGGTGATACCCAGAATCTATTTTCCTACTCTAGCACACCTAGCCAGTTGATGAAGAACAATAATTAAAAGAGCTTGAAATCTGTAGCTATCAAGACTAACAAGAGAAAACTTTAAATATCTTTCAACAAGGAAAAAAATGTGATGCCAGCTGGTGGGTTCATCACTGGGTGACCCAGTTCAGTCAGCTCAGTAGTGCCTGGTCAGTATATCTTTGTGTTGTTTGAAAAGACAAAATGATCTGCTGTATCTCCCTAATGGGAGATAAAGTCTTTCCCGTTCCATCTCTAATCAGCAGGATAGTAAATTATATCTGTGTTGTCAGGGGCTGCACTTAGAAATCAGCATCCTCGTAACTTGTATTTAAGAGCCTCAGAAGAGCTGGCTCAGAAGATTGAGGTCTGCAGATGTTCACTTTTAATCAACAACACAACAGCTGGGAAAGGGCTAGTTTTATATTTTAAAAGGGGTGTTATCATGTGCCAGATAACTAAAAGCCAGTAATCCTGGATGAAATAATGGTATGGGTGACAGAGAATTCAAACAATGAAGAATTAAAGGCTAGGAATGAACTGTATGGGTTTGTGAACCATAGGTCTTTAGAAGGGAAGAAGGGAGCGTGTTTTAGTGGTGGATCTAATAGTGGCCTTAGCAGAGTAGGGTGTATGGTTGGACTGGATGGTCTTAAATGGTCTTTTCCAACCTAAGTGATTCTAACTCTGGATTTGTTAGCTTAGTCATGGTTATTAGCTAGCTCAAATATGCCTGATGTTCTGCAAAGTGTCTGGGGCGATTCCATAGGGCGTTTGGACTTGGTTGCCTGCTTGAGGGAGGAGATAGCAGGGTGGGCTGGGAGATTGTTACTGGGGAGAACTGGCAGTAGTATGCCACGTCAGGTCCAGCACTGGCCTTTTCAGGCCATAAAGCCTCTTCCTGTACTATTTGCTATAGAATTGAGGTTTTGGTTTTGTTTTCTGGGATGTACTCTGCCAAAATTGTAGATGAGGGTGTGATCCAATTGAAAGCGATGCTCTTTAAAATAAGCTTTAAAAATAGTGGTATAGTCTACCTGAGAGGTGGTACTTCTCAAAAGATCCTTAGATACATTCTCAGTGTTTGACTTAACCCTGCACAAGCACATGGGTATCATAGGATCTGTGTCCAGAGGTGCCTTCTTTACAGTGCCCAGAGCAGCACTGCGGACAGCAACTTCCAAAGCCAATAAGAAGGATTTTCACTCTTTGGTCTTCCCAAGCTGTTGAGGGCTCCATGTAGACCAGAGGATCAGCTGACATTAGTAGAGGGATGGTGGGTCAGGAGATCTTTGGACTTGAACCAGAGCTGGGAAGTCACTGGCAAGTTCATGGGGATGAAGTGTTTGTCCAAAACTCTCTCTCCTTCCAGCATCATCTTGTCTATTAGCAGTAACCCACAAACAGGAAGCCCAAGGAGAAACACAAATTCACCTCAACACTGGAGCCAAGCTATGAATTGTTCTTTTGTTTCTACTTAATTTCTAACATTCACCTGAAAGGACTCAGGGCTGCTGTGAAGGACAAGCCAGGAGAGCTGAGGAGCACAGGCAGAGCCGCTCCCAGTTGCTAGGTGACTACTGCCCTCAGGGCATGATCCCTCAGTACAGCCTGCTCCCAGGAAGCATCACCTTGGCATCCATTGCACAAAACTGCTGTCACTTAGGGCTTCCTAGATGAGTCATTCCCACTGGGAGTAGTGGGTTATGTGGGCGGCCAAGAGAAGCATCTACCACCCTGGAGGTGCTCAGCACACAGAACAAACCGCTTCCAGTGGGCTGGGTTGGTCCCAGGGAGCATGCCAGTCACCTGTCACTTCACAGTACCAGGTTGAAGAGCTTCTCTTGGCACACAAGCACTGAGACAGCAACGTAAAGGTGTGTCCATTGGCCAATGCTCTTTGGCTGACCACCAAAGACCTTGTCTGAGTATTTTTGAACTGTCCCTAGGAGAGAGAGAAGCCTTTTACATCCTGATTGTAGAGATGGGAGAGAAAGATATAAAGTGAAAGCAACATCCCAGGCAGAGCTGGGACTGGGATGCAGGCACTAACCCTCTTGGATGTGCGAGCAAACACTTGAGATGTTTATGTGGGCTTTCAAGGTTTCTAATTAATTTCTTAAGATAAATAAAGCACAACATTAAACAGTTGTTTGGCTCCTCTTCCTCCTGGTTACAGAGGTGAGATGTGATTTCATGTTAGATGCTCTTCTGGCAGTGGCCCAGGGATGCTAAGGGTGAGTCAGTGAACAATCTTTTAAGGTCACTCCTTCCAAGAGGACTAACAGGAGATGTTTTAGCAGCCAGTGATTTTAGTGCCTAAGTGCTATCTCTTAACAACGTACTACAAAGTAAAGGGCAACTCATTTTAGTGCCTTTCTCTGGCCAATTTGAAAAAAATTGAAAATGGTCCTTTGTTTCAGCCTGTTCCCTCTCATTTGTGGCATCAGAATGGTGAAGGGATGGTTGAAGCCAAAGTCATGGGAAAGAAGGCTGTTCATAGGCCACACATGGTAGATGCTACCCAGATACAAACCAAGCAGTGGGTTATGCCTCCAAGAGTTTGTAGTTATGCTAAAAGATGTGGTGAATTTGAGAACTCAGTGGCCAAATATCACAGAATCACAGAACATTAGGGATTGGAAGGGACTTCAAAAGATCATCTAGTCCAATCTCCTCACCAGAGCAGGATCCCCTAGATCAAGTCACACAGGAATGTGTACAGGCAGGTTTTAAACATCTCCAGAGGAGATTCCAGAACCCCCCTGGGCAGCCCCTTCCAGTGCTCTGTCACTCTCACTGTGAACAAGTTCCTTCTAATATTTATGTGGAACCTCCTGTATTCCAGCTCACACCCATTGCCCCTTGTCCTACCATTGGATGCCACTGAGAAAAATCTGGGTCCATCCTCTTGAATCTGCCCTTTCCATATTTATAAACATTAATGAGGTCACCCCTCAGGCTTCTTTTCTCCAAGCTAAAGAGACCCAGCTCCCTCAGCCTTTCCTCATCAGGGAGGTGTTCTACTCCCTTCATCATCTCTATGCCTCTGCGCTGGACTCTCTCCAGCAGTTCTGTGTCCTTCTGGAACTGACACAATATTCCAGATGTGGTCTCACCAGGGAAGAGTAGAGGGGGAGGAGTTTCAGCACTGGCATCACTCATGCTTGTATCTAGTTGGGATTTGGAAGCTTTTACCCGGAACAAGGAGTAAACACATAATAATAGGTGAAGGACAGGCTTTTCCACCAGAATTTTGGTATTGAAACGAGAAACTGCTGCAGAGGAGCTGAGAAACATGGTCTGGGGGCAGAGTGTGGGCAGTAAATTGAGGACAGTCCTATAGCAGTGCTTGGGGGTGGGGGTTTCTTTCAGCAAACCTCAGGAGGTGTCAGGAGCCCTGGATGAGGTGTTGACGTGATTGATCCGCACCAAGGACAAAGCCTCACGCAGCTAAGAAGCTCCAGGGCAGCTCGTCTGCCTTTGATTTGAGGCTTTTCCCCAAGCAGGGATGGTAAATTGTAGGCAAAAAAATAATTCCTGACAAGGATCTAATGATGCTTCATGTTCCTGCAACCTTTTCAGACAAACAGGGTGGAACAGCGCGGTGAATTTTATAAGAAATCTCTAAAAATGTGCAGCGAACATAATGAACCAAAATTGATCTGTTGTTTTCTCTCAGGAAACAAATACTGCATGAGGAGGCGAAAAGAAGCCCAGCCAGAAAAAATACAGCTGTACTCTCAAAATGGGCCAGTCACAGGGATGGCAGCTGTCCTCAGACGTTAATGATTTCACATTAAAAACAAAGAAGAGAAAAATTAGGAGCTGTGTTTATGCAGCTGCATCTTAATATCTACAGATGAAATCCTCCACATAGCTCGTTGGAATATTGAGCCCAAAGCCTTAGAAAGGGATGATCCTGTAGGACAACCTTGAGACACGTGCAGTGGCCTTGGTGATAGATGGGAACTGGGGAAGGAGGCAACGGGTCTGTGATTCAGAGCTGAGCGAGAGTCACTTTACACATCAAAGGCCAAACCAGGAGTTAACCAGGAGGAAAGATTCATAGCACATTTCACCCTTGAGAGGATGGAGAACAACCCACATGGGAGCAGCAGCTACTCAGCTGAGTTAAAGAAACAGTTGAAAAGCTCAGTGATGTCCCACAGCAGGGCTGCAAGTAATGTGTGATCCCAGGAGCAATGGTCTTGGGCATCTTCATCCCTGTCTAAATCCTTCAGTAGAGTCCTGGGTGGATCAATCCAATGGCCCTGCTCTTCATGGGAAAGTGAACTCCCAGGGCAGCAAGTCAGAGCTGATGGATGGAACCAGAGCCACTAGAGGGTATGTCCCAGGGTCCTGAATGGGTCAAAGACAACATGGGTGGGGAAATGGGTCTTTGCTTGCTCCTTTGCTTGCAAAGGTGATGGGTGGTGTTGGGTTCTGCCTTAGCAAGAGATGTCCAAATCTTGGACCAAGCCAGCTTCTTCCTGATGGCTTAGGGATGCCCAAATGAGCCTGACCCAATGAGATGTCCAGCAGTTGATTCACTGACCTGGGAGATATTTCCTTATTGGCTTTCCCATTCTTTTTAAACAAGCCCACTGATCAGGGCTGTGATGAAGCAGATACCTGGCTGATGCTTCCCCACACCCAGCATGGAAACTAAGGGATTGCTGAGGACGAAGAAGTCCCTCATGTCATTTTGGGGTGGAAAGAAGAGGATGATGCTGGCAGACCCGTGCAGACAGACTGGGGAAACACTTCTACCCAAAGCAAGTGATGGTTTAGAAAGCAGCCAGGAGGAGATGGATGAGTGTAGCCCTGCAGGGGAAGCGGCCGCTGTGCGTGTTGATGGCAGCGCTAGCAGGGCTCACGTGTAGAGCAGCGGGTGTTTACTGCCGGCTTCTGCAGCTGCCAAAAACACTGACAGCTCTCCTTCATCCCGGGCCAGCTCTTGAGAGCCCTTTGATGCATCGCATGGGCATGGACATGCTGTGAGACGAGGCAGCTGCCAGCCTGCGTTCTCAAGGGCTGGAAGAGCAGAGCTCTCCTTCACATTCCTCCTCCGGTACCCTTGTTAAGTTTTTTTACCATGTCTTGTTGTCAAGGAGCAAAAAAAGATCCCCAAGGGCTCCCCACCACCTAGCTGGGAAATTATCTTTTCAACACTCTCCTTGACTAGGGCGGCCACACCAGGTATTTCTTAGAACCAAATCAGTCTTTTTCCTCTCTTTCTTTGTTTCTTCCTTTTTTCCTAGAAATCAGTTTTCAGTTATGCCAACTGGCTGCCAGAGGTGACATTTTCTGCAGCTCAAGGTGAAGACATGGGAGGCTGCTGTACAGGACTTTGAGTGTTTCTGTTCCACATTTCTACTGTTTATTTTCTGTCAAGGTCACGGTGTCTCCTGCCCAGGGTTTGGCTCTTACTTTTAGACGGAGTTTTTCAAGAAAACATTAGGAGCGTAATTGTTTCCTGGGAAATGCCTCGTGCAAAGATGGACTGAAACTGCGGGGGAAATTGGGAGAAATTCATCCAGGATTGAGCTAGAAATTAAAAGAAGATGTGAAAGTTTGCTTTGAACTGCTCAGATCCAGGGCTTTGTTCTGCTCAGATCCCTGTGACCCCTGCTCTTTCTGGGAAGTCGATGCACATCAGCTGGACTCCATCCTCAAGGGAAGGAAAATAAAGAGAACTAAAGTCTTTAAAAAAATATTCATCAAGCAAAACTTTTAAAGCCCGATACATCCTCCATGCTGGAAGTGAAGTCAGCCCACAGACCCCTGAACCACCACATGCTGCTGTTTGGTGTGGAAGGCACACAGGGACAGGAGTGAATGTCCTTATAGCAGAGGGTGTACGGGAATTGCGCAGGTGAAGCAGTAAGGGATTGTGCGAGGACTAACCCATCCCTGTAGAAATCCGTCAGGTGCAGCAGGATTGAATGAGGATGTGTGTGCACAACCCCACTGCTGTGCACAGCCTTCGCACTACTGGATCCAAGCGGTGCAGCCTCCAGCTCACGATGTATATACAAATATACAAATATACCTACAAACACAGCACACAGAAACTGGCATGTTACAAAGCCACTGGACAGTTTGATGGCCATGCTGGTCCCACCTCCAAGCTCAAATGAGCTGGCAGTGAGCTCCTGCGGCCAAGAAGGCAAACTGTGTCCTGGGATGCATCAAGAGAAATGTGGCCAGCAGAGCAAGAGAGGGCATTCTCCCCCTTTCCTCTGCTCTTAAGAAACTCCACCTCAAACACTGCATCAAGCTCTGGTGTTCCCAACCAAAGAAGGACAACAAAGAAGGCAACAAAGATGATCCAAGGGCTGGAGCACCTTTGCTATAAGGACAAGCTGAGAGAGCTGGAGTTGTTCAGCCTGGGGAAGAATGACAGAATCACAGAATCACTCTGGCTGAAAAAGACCCCTGGGATCATCGAGTCCAACCATCTACCCTACCTGACAAGTTCCCCCCTAAACCATATCCCTCAACACCTCATCCAAACGGTCTTTAAACACATCCAGGGATGGCAACTCAACCACCTCCCTGGGAAGCCCATTCCGGGGCCTGATGACCCCTTCTGTGAAAAGATTTTTTCCTAATATCAAGTCTAAATGTACCCTGTTGTAACTTGAACCCATTCCCTCTTGTTCTATCACTAATTGCTTGTGAGAAGAGA
>JAOXOE010000848.1:3775410-3836256 GCA_028565055.1 Phoeniculus purpureus | reverse complement strand
GACAGGCAGCAGCCAGGCACACGGACACCGACAGGACAGACAGACAGACCCAGCCCGACTTCTCCATCAACCCCAGCGCTCCGCGAGGCTCGTCGGGCTTGAAGCGGGGGAGACCGCGGAAAAGGGAGGATGCTCGGGGTGGGGGGGACATGCAAAGCGGAGTCCCCCCGTGGGAAGCGAGGTGGGGACGGGCCCGGGTGTGTGTGAGGGGATCGTCCCCGTGTACCCCCCTTCCCTGTCCCGCCCCGCCCAGCTCCGCCGCATCCCGGGGTACTCACGGGCCGGGCATCCGCGCTGCTGCCCCCCCCCGCCTCTGCGCTGCCTCCGGGCTCGGCACCGGGTGAGGAGGGAGAGGAGGGAGAGGGAGAGGAGAGGGAGGAGAGGGAAGAAAGGGAGAGGAGGGAGAGGAGAGGGGAGAGGCAGCGGGAGCGGCTGCAACTGCGCACGCGTCCCCCGGCCCCTGCGATTGACTTCCTAAAGCAATTGCAGCCCTGGCACTTCCTCACGTCAAAACACACACGGCCGGGCACGGAGCCTGGCACCCGGCATGGGCACCCTGCACGGACACCCAGCTCCTTGCACTGGCACCTACTACATGCACCCAGCACCAGTACTCTACAACAGCAATGACATCCTGCACTGGCACCTATTATATGCACCCAGCACCAGTACCCTACACCAGCACTGACAGTCAGCACTAGTACTCTGCACCCACTACTGGCACCCGGCATTGGCACCTAGTACACACACCCAGCACCACCAATGTCCTGCACCAAATATTGGCATGCAGCACTAGCACTTGGACTGGCACCTACCACATGCACCCAGCAACAGCATTCTGCACTGCTACCTTGCACCAGCACCCCACCCAGTATGGGCACTGGTACCTACTACATCCATCCAGCACCAGTACCCTGCACCCAGTACTGGCACCCTGCACCAGCACTGGAGTCCCCTCTTCCCCCATGGGGTCCACGCCCATTCATGGACCATGGGGCAGGGGGCCAGAGGGCCTGGATTGTCCTCTGGGATAGCTTTGCTTCCTGGCTGAGACCCTGCTGAGGAGCTGCTTTCCCTAAATCAGCATTTTTTTCCCAAAAGGAAAGGGGTATTATGCATCGCTAAAAATAAAGAGTGATAAAACTTTGGGAGAGAAAGGAGACATAAAAATTTCATGGTCTTGCCAACCGGGCAAATTATCCCACTTTATTATTTAAAACCTTGTTAAAAACCATTTCCCTGAGAGAGTCAATGATCAAACCAATGTCTACTCCCATCCCCAAGACATAAGCTCTGCTACATGGGGAACATGTTTAAAATAGGCCCTGACCCCTGACTGGGTGCAGCAGCTCTGAGCTGAGCTACACACCCCGAATCCCAGGGCACCTTTCATTATTTCAACCCGCTCAAGCCAGTACTTCCTTCTTTTTTACCCACTCTGGTGCGAGCTGAAGTGACTGCCCAGGGGGGATCAGCCCAAGGACAACTGAGGATGAAGGAGGGTCCTTCCTCCTGCTGCAACTTACCTAAAAGTTCAGAGGAGCACCTGGCTGTTCCTGTCCCTCATCCCAATTCATCAGCTGTCTGAGCATCTCGCTTTGACTCACTTTAACTGGAAGCCCACAAATGCCCCTTCAAGTTCTGATGCTTTGTAATGTGTGGTTGGGATTTTCAGAAATCCTCATGAAGGGTTGGGTGTGTGATTCCTGTGATTCTATGAGATTCTTGAGCCAGGCTGACCCTCCCCATGGTGAGAACGCCACAAGCATTTGGTTTCAAAGAGATCACCTTTGGGGTTTCGGAGAAAATATCTGGAGTGGATCCCGAATGACCTCACTGAAGAGCCAAACTCATGGTGCTTTGCACAGCTTACACATAAGGAAAAGCTTTTTTATGGTGAGGGTAACAGTAACTGAAACAGGCTGCTCAGAGAGGTTGTGGAGATCCCAAACCCATCTGGATGTGTTCCTGCAGGATCTGCTCTAGGCGACCCTCCTGGAGCAGTGGAGTTGGACTAGATGATCTCCAGAGGTCCCCTCCAACCTCACCAGTCTGTGATGACTCTGTGATTTACAGGCAGCTGCAGCTGCTGCCGCACCTGACCAGGAACACCGGGGAATCTCCTTCCCCCCAGTACCAGCCCGAGCTGTGCAGCTGGAACTACTGCTCAGGAGCACCAAGCGACGGCCTCCCTTGTGCCATTCCGGTGCCAGCCGGTGGCAGAGCCTGGGGTTGCCCCACACGCCCAGTCCCGAGGGATCGCATCCCCCGGCTCCCCCCGCCGAGCCCCTTCTCGTCCCGGCTGGTTCCCGGTGCTGCAGTAGCGGGACCCGCCCGCAGGTGCCGCCCGACTCCGCCGGGAGCGACCCCGGTTCGGTTCGGCCCCTGTGGGACCTTCGCGGGGGGTTTGGAGCCCGCGATGGGACCCTCCTGGGCAACATGGGGGTCGGGGCTTTTGAGGGGAACTGCGTGTGGCAGAGCAGCTCCAAGCCCCCCAGCACTGGGGCAGCCGGAGAGCATCGGGCCAGGTGCTGGTCACAGGATCTCAGACTACTTTGGGTTGAAAGGGACCTCAGAGATCACCCAGTGTCATCCCCCTGCCATAGGCACCGACACCTCTCACCAGACCAGGTTGCCCAGAGCCCCGTCTAACCCGGCCTCGAACACTTCCAGTGATGGAGCAGCCACAACCTCCCTGAGCAAAGTGTTCCAACAAACTGCCTCAGCACTCTCACAGGGAGGAATTTCTTCACAAGATCTCATCTAAATCTCCCCTCTTTTATCGTGAACCCATCTCCCTTGTCCTGTCACCAGAGTACCTCATAAAAAGTCCCTCTCCAGCTTTCCTGTAGGCAATCCTGATGCTGCAGCTGTTTGGTACCTGCTGGATGTTTTCATGCCCTGAAAGGCCTTTGATGGGCTTTATCCTAACTTTTTTTGTTTTTACTGTGTTGCTGTAAGCTGGGCTGTGTGAGCTGAGCTGAGCTCTGCCTGGAAAGTTGGGTCAGCAGGGAGCTGCAAGTGCAGCAAGAAGTGAGAGCACCCGCAGAGCTTGTTTTCCTCCTCACTCCAGTAACTCCAGACAGGATGCTGAGGAGCTGGAAGCTTCTTTTGATGAATATCTGAGAGCAGTCAGCCTGTCATGGCTCCTGATGGGTCTGCAAATCTCCATTTGATGAAGTCTTGTCAACTGTTGCTCAATACCCATCTCCAAAGCACTTTGCGGCTGAGGGCTGAACCTTCCCAGGTTGTTTCCAGCTCCTTAAGATGCTGGCAGAGAGTGAAACGGGATGTATGGGGGCTGCTGAGGTGTTTTACTTCAGAGAGTTTCTCCCACCAGCTACTTGGACCTCTTAAGGCTTTCCATGCAGCAAAGTGTGGCTTGACTGGAGCGACCAAAAAAAGACACGTTCAGACCTGAAGCTCTGAGGAAGCAACAAGTGGGAGGTACAGAAAAAGCAGCTGAGCTGTCACCCCTCAGGAAGGGCTTGTGAGACTCAAGATTATAAAGGTCATGTCCTTTCTGTCCCTGAATCTGCATCTCGTGTGTGCTGAGGGTAGCATGAGGCAAGGCGAGGTTCCCAGGTCGGGTGTGCAAAGAGCTGCACGTGTGGGTGCAGGAGGCTACAAATCCACCCTATGTGTCCCAGTCACAGAGTTGGCAGACTATCTGGTTTGGGTTCTGTGATCCCAACTGCTCATTTATTCCCACTTGGGAATACCTGGGGACCATTTTGGACTCTTTTCAGGCCCTGGAGCTTCCAGGACAACCTGTGTACCTCCATGGTTTCCTATGATTGCTCACATGCTGGTGAAGGGTTGTTCTGGTTGGAGTCACATTTTTCTTTCTCCTGTACTCAAGCTTGAAGACAAAGCAACAACCTGCAGCTCTGGAGTGCAGCTCTCTGCAGGCTGGAGAGTTTAAAAGGGGATTTTGCACTACTGAGAGCAATGGGACTGCAAATTCCATCCCATTATGAGGGAAAAGGGGGGACTATTTTAATTTCCTAATGGAATTAGGAGCTTATGCAATCCCCTTGTATATCAACACACTCATATCCACTCAAATCCTTCTCTTTAAAATGTTTTTAACCCTTTGGCCAGTTTTATCCAAACCTGGCAGAGGTTCCTGCAAGTACGAATGGGTAAAGAATGACCCTGCCAAGGCTGTAAGACGGACGAACACATGTTGCCAGACCTTGTTAGACAGCGGAGAATCCACATGGAGCTGACACTTGATTGATGCCCAAACCGTGGGAAAAGCTTTAGTCAGGGTTTGTGCCCTCTCAGGCACCCAGGTCGGTCTCCTGTGAGCTGCCAGCCTGGCGAAAGCCAAACTGCAAATTCTGCAGCTCACAGAGCTGTTTATTTTTGCTTTCTGACTGCCAGGCTGGGAGAGGAGAGTAGCAGCAGCTGAGAGGAACTGGTCTCTGTGCAGATGTCCACAGCTCCTGTAGGTGTGCTGGAGAACCAGTGGAAGGTTTCTGCTCTTTGGCTGCAGGGGGGTAGTGGTGTAGATAATCAGAGGTGGGAAGTCTCTATTTGAGGGAACTGTTTAAGAAGGTCAAGAGGAAAAGAAAATACTTTGCACAACAGGGGAAGGTAAAGATGTTCTTGGTTGTGTCATCTATCCCAAGCAGTGGATTGTCCTGATTTTTATCCTACTCCCCATTACTTCCTCATCTCTAAGTGCTTTGGTAGATGCAGTTCATTAGAAATTTGCTCTGTTGAATAACAATGGAATGAAACCCAGTAATAAGAAAACCACAGCTTCTGTTTATTTGCAGGTTGGGTTCCTCTGTGGACGCATCCAAACCCGTGGGTACATGACCTGCTGGCTACAAGGCAGCACACAAGGAAAATGATGGTTATGGCTGTGTGGGCAGCTACCATTCTGATAGTTCTGCTTTAACACAGCAAGGTCTAGGCTCACTGTCGGGAAAACCAACAGTTTTTGTATGAGTTTCTGTTGTTTAACCCAAACAATCCCTATTTTTAACCAATCAGGTAATGCTGAAGTGAGCAAAGCTTTGATGATGGCCCATAATTTATGTGTATGCAATTCCAGAGCAAACACAACTGATCAGGTTGCAGGACTTCCATTAGATCCTGGGGTAACTCATGAAGTCAATGCACTGCAAGCTCTGAGGACCTCAACTCCCATAGCTGAAGCTGTTGCAGAGGTTGGGAAACTATTGAACTCAGTAGCTGGAACATTGGGTGGTTCCTGGTCCCCCATCCCAATTAATCAGATGTCTGGAACACTTCTAAAGGCTTCCTCTAAGTTTGAGGGTCTTCTAGTAAATATTTCACCTCTTTCATCTTCTCTCTGTTATAGAGAGTGATGAGAGATGATGGAGGAAAGAATTTGGGCACTGAGTGGCTCAGATTGTGGTTCCCAGATTATTATCTGTTGGTGGATTTGCCTCAGACCAGGGGGATCAAGACAAGAAGGAGGATATGGATGTTTTCTCTGAAAAGAGACAGAGGGAAGATATCATTTGACAACACTGCACCCTTATGATGTTTTTCACTGCAAGAGTGTCAAAAATAAGACTGCCCCCCAACCTTAAAACATTTGGTCTAGCATGGGAGCCACTTTCTGAAGGGAAAGGGTTTATTTTTTCTCAGTCTTGAATCAATCTTGCTTTTCCCTGCTGGGAGCAGGAGGAGGGGAGGGCTTGTGGGTGAGAATTCATTTCCGCCAGGTCCCGCAGCAGCCATGAGATAGCACCGGGGTTCAGCTGCCACAAACCTGCCTGGTCTGAGCCCTGTTGGAGCGGAGATCTTCTTATCTTCTGTTTTCCGAGACCTGTGTTGGGATCAGGCTTCAAAGCATCCCTAGAACAAAATGACTGAGCCATTGTTTTCCTGACCCACGCCTGGATAAGCTGAGGGGAGGTGTTTGCTCCTTCCCCTGCCCCTTTTCTTGGTGGCACTGATAAAGGCCACGCAGCTCGTCCTCTATATTGGCAAAGGGAGTGGCAGTTTCCTGTTTTTATACAGAAATTAGATTGATCCAGGATGTCTTTGTGCTCCTGCTGGCACCTAACTGTGAATGTGGGTTCCAGGGCTTCTTCTACAGCTTTTCATCTCACTGCTAGCACCCAGCCTTTGACCTTCTCTGCAGAGCACCAAGGCAGGAGCCTTGGCTTTGGGATGTATGAAGGGTCACCCCTCCAAACAACACAGGAGGCTTCCAAGCACCACTGAAGAGCTTTTCTTGCAAAAATACAGGATTTGCCTTTCCAATTGCCCATTTTAGGGCGTTTGCATCCAGCTCCAGCCATGGCCAGGGCTGTATCTGGTATTAACATCCCAAGAATCCGCTCACAGTGGGTAGGAATCAAGTGAAGAGTCTCATGGTTTAGCTGTGGTTGTCAAAGAATTGGTCTTGAATGAGGAGAAGTAGAGAGCAATCAGCAAATGGGCTCTGCTCAGTGCTTTGGCCACAGTTAATAAAGAGGGAACTGGGCGAAGGTGATGTGTAATTAAGTTGTCTGATAGCAGAGTTCTCTCCAGAGCAGGAATGTGCTGTGTTAACACGCTATAATTAGTCTTGTTTTGTTGTAGAGCTTTTCCTTTCCTTGAAGGATTCCAAATAGCTTCACAAAACACCCTCAGGTCAAGTTGCCAGCTTTCTTCCAGGACAGAGGTGCCACATCTCCAACACCCTGATCCTTCATGGTGGGAACAGCGTGGGGCTGGCAGAGGGGGTGGGATGAGGCTTTTCCTCCAAATCCCAGGGTCCCTCTGCCCTAGGGTGAGCTGTGAAATGGGTGATTTTGCTTGTGAGAAAGCTGGAGCATGGAGAGGTCAAGTGGCTTTCTAAGGTCACCGAGCGAGTCATGGGTAAAGCCAGGAATAGAAGGCAGCAGGCAGGCTCCCAGCCGCTGTACCTACGGTTAATGCTATTTATGCTCTTCTTGTCCCTTGCCCATGGTTTACTGAGTGCATTCCAAGAGCAACTCGCCTGCCAAACGTCCTCCCCGTTCAAACCAGAAATGGACAGATAAGATAGTAGAAGAAATCAGTTTAACTACTGGTATGTGTGCAAACATACCTGAATCCCATCCAAGTCATCATCCAGTTGGGTTTTCTGTTGAGTTTTGGTTTTTTTATGCTCATTCGGGGCAGGAGAAATGCCTCTGGTCTCCAAGTGCCTATGGTAGTTGGCTGGCAGGGTAATGGATGATTTATTTCCTTTGCCTGTGGTCAAAAGGAGAAAACATTAAAAAAAAAAACCCACCCCAAAATAAAGAAGGCAAACATGTCAGACATAGCAAAACCCTGCAAGTGACTCCAGTATAAATCCCCTGAAGGCAATGGGAGAATTGTGGCTCTGGGAATGAGAAGTTTAGGCTGTAAATCAAAATAAAACTGCAAGCTGTGTTCTCTCCCAATAAATTCTCTCAGACTGCCTTATCTACCTCCCAGTGAATGTCTTGAGACTTTCTTCCACTTGAGTTGTGAATCAGGTTGGGCTCAAGGCCAGAGCATCTGAAAAGCCCTAAACCAGGGAGTAAGGATTTGGCTCCTCATTCTTCTTGGGATGAACAGAATTACACTGCTCTGCCAGCTGGTGTTCAAGGCAGTGGAAAAAGGTTAATTCAGGTGGCAGGAGTGACCTGAGGTCAGGGGGTAACATCAAACAGAAGCATGGTAGAGGCATGAGTGACCAAATCCAATGGGTTGTATCTGCTGGTCTGCTCTTAGAGGATGGGGGCAGGCTTGTCTAAATTGCCTAAACTCACCCCAGCTGCCCTTTGTCATGGATTAGTGGATAGGCTGCCCTGCTCCTCTGCAGCGCAGTGCAGTGCCTCATCACTCCTTCCCACTTCTTGGCTCTCTACAGGCTCTCCCTGCTGTTTTCTTCTTTTTTTTGTGTGTGTATGTTTTGTCCTTTATTTTTCTAATTGTATTTTGCCCTTTATTTTTTCTTGCAGGCTTGGTTCATGGTTCCCTTCCTTTCCTGCCTGCAGAGGTGATCTGCCCTGCCAGGAGCACAGGAGCTGCTGCTGCTGCTGCTGCTGGCACCGTCCCATGCGAGAGCTCTGAGGTGCCCGGGTCACTGGGCTGCTGTGCAAGCAGGGAGCTGCCTGATCTTTGACCATGAGGGATTCAGCTTTGTGTGGAGAGGTTTTTTTCCTGTGTTTCTTCTGTTCTCTACTTTGCTGGATCCTTCCCAAGCTCCTCTGGGATCTCTGCAGAGGGCTCAGGAAGGATAATGTTGGTTTGGTCCCCAGATACCTTGGATACACAGACTATCCATTTCAATGAGGTGGCTTGTGCCGAGTGTCCCAGGCGTAAAAACCGACCTCTCCTCTTTGCCCTCGTGGTGATTCCCCTGATGCTAGAGCTGCCGAGTGGAGTCCAAGCTGAGCTTCCCCTCCTCCTCCTCCTCCTCCTGCCAGCCCTGGAGTTCCAGGTCCTTTCACCGAACATCTACAAAAATAAACGAAAAGCAAATAAATCTCGAGACACAACAAGGTCAATAAAAGCAGAGCCAAGTTGCTTTGTTTTGCTTTGGAGCTGCATCTTTGTGCACATCCCCTCTGTGCTGCCAAGTTTTGGCAATGGGCAGGGGCTGACATTGTTTACTGGGAATTAAAGATCCTCTGGAGACGTCCTGCCTCGCTTTTCCAGTGTAGCCTGGGGCTGGGGGAGGGAGGCACTTGGACAGTAGCATAGAAGAAACCCTGTTCCAGTGTTGCTAACTATAGCCTTAATTTCAGAGTCATAAATAACTTCAGTACCATGGTTACAGCCCTAGCCAAGTATGATATCATTTAGTTTAGGATTAGGGAAAAATATCTTCCTTGAGGCTGTGGCTTCTAAAATAAGCAACTTTTCCAGCATGGGTTTTCTCCCAGAGATTACACAGAGAAACTCCAGCCTGTAGCCATAAATTAGAAGGATTACTTTGGTAAAACTGGCAGGAGGAGGAGTGCCAGCAGGTAAAACAGCTCAGAGGGTAGCTTCCTGCTGACTGCCAGCTTGGCACCCCATTGGTTTTCTTAGAAACCAGCACCTTCCGTGAATCAGAGCAAGCACAGCCCTTCCAACACGAGCTCTGTACTGCAGAGCCATGCAGAAGCACAAAGCAGGAGATGCTGCTAACAACCATTAGAGAAGGATGGATTGAGAGATGGGCACTGACAGTTCCCATGGCTGCATGGGCAGATGACAACCAGTGTGTGTCCGTCAGTCCGGCTGAGCAAACAGCAGTGACATTTGTCTTACAAATTTTATACCCAGTCACATCCACATACAGCTCTGCAGGACCTTGGGAGCAACAGCGAGAAGCTGTTGGTACAGAGATCCTGAAAAGGTGTCACATGTAGAACCACACTACAGGGCACCACAAGGACCTCAAAGAGATTTGTGTGAGGAGGCATAATATAAGGAAAGTGTCATAGAATCACAGGATCATAGAATGGCAGGGGTTGGAAGGGATCTCTGGAGATCATCTAGTCCAACCTCCCTGCCAGAGCAGGTTTCATGGAGAAACAGATGCTTTACATATTACTAAAAATGGTGATTAGTTAATAATAGAGGAAATCTGGCTCTAGGGCTCCTGGATAGAAAATGCCCACAGCCCAAAGCACTGAATCCCATTCAGCATTGTTCAAAAAGTTATGACATGAGGTCTGTATTGGTAGGCTTGATGCCAGGTTAGATATTGTCTTTCTTCCTGCTGCCGGCATAAAGCCAGCGTAAACATTCTGCCACGTTACGCACTGTGCCTAATCCAACGGGAACGGAATTGTGTGGCCAGGCATGATCTGCATTGAATGTGTCCCGCTTAGTGATCCAGTAGTGCTCAAACCTGGTGTAAAGCACCGTAGCATTGTGCTACAAACCTTCATCTCAACAGACGAGGAGAATTATGCCACATGCTCACATTAGGGGGTGCCTGCCACAGAAAGCAGCAGAGAAACGTGAACATGCCAAGAAAAAATGTACTTCTTATTTCTGCTCTTCTTGGTTCTAATCATACAGAGAATATCTGAAAAGTGATGTCTGAGGGGAGGCTGAACTAGCCTGACTGTGGCTGCAGTCATTAGCTTGAGCTCTCACTGCTACAGCTGGATCACTGCTGAGAGATCATCCCAGAGTTAACTTACCCCCAGCTCCCAAAATGTGGGCTTCAAGTTTTGAGGTGATTGTGGTGTTTCTGCAGCTCTGCGCAGCCTGAAGACCATGAAGGTCTCTTTCTTTTGCTCCTTGGCTTCTTTGAAGTAGCTGTCATCCATCACGAAGGAGTGGGAGGCCAGCATGGTTTTCATTTTCTCAGCAGAGGGCTCAGCGAAAACCAGTTACCTTGACCTCTCTTGGGCTGTGTTCTCTCTGTCCTGAGATTCTCTCTGTCCTGAGATTCTCTCTGTCTTGAGGTCATCTTTATTTTTGCTTGAATTGCAAAGCAACCTTAAGGGGAAAAAAGAGGGAGATGACAGGAGAATTATCATTGTGTGAGAGGATTGAGGTTTCTTGGGTTACCCGGTACACTGTACATGGGAAAACGTAGAGGCCATGTGGCCAAGGGAGTCGCTAGAAGGGATTTTACTGGCATTAGGAGTAAATTATGGCACTAGCAGGTTCTTTAGCGTGGCCAGTGAATAAATACTGCTTTTGGGCTCAGAAGACAGGCAACTTGCTTGCGGCTTTGATGGTGACTTGTCCTTTAGCCCTAGTAAAGACAGATCTTTTTTGTTTCTCATATGATGCATAGGGCATCGCTCTTACCATCCTACTTTATCAAGACTTCCCTAGTTTGTTCCAATCCTTTGCTGTCAGGGAAAAAGAGTCAGGTCTCTCCACCTGAGAGCTTTTGCAGGTAGTTGAGCTGCAATATGCCGAGAAGGCTAGTGTTTTCTTAGGATGGGGCTGTAACAGCCAAAGAATCTTTGTTTCCTGCAAGGAGAAACCATCTGCCAGAGCTGTGAGCACATCTCTACTTGGAAGCTGTTCTCAAGTGCAGTTTAGAAATATGCAGCAAATTAAATCTTGCTGCTCTTGTATCAAGACTGCCAACTGTGGGGTCAGGTTGTTCCCTTTGTTTTCCAGTAATTACTATTTTTAGTCCAGGTTTCATTTGAGTGTAACGTTCTCCGATGAGCCCAAAGGTCCCCTGGCTATGCTCTGGGCAGTTGCATGGAAGACAGATGGGGCATTAGAAACAACGTGTACTCAGTCCCTGCTGTTTCCCTGGGGTGCAAAGTCCAATTCAGCTGATTAAAAGAGTGGTGTTTCCACCTCTGGATGGAAGCAGCAGGAACATGACTTAATAAGGAGTAATATCACGTGCACAGTAAACCAGGCAGATTCTTTACACCTTCGGGGATCACACAGGGAAGCTCTGTCATGGCTTGTTTTGCTTTGTCAAGAGCTTCTTGAGATGTTCACAGCTCTCCTCAACTCCAAGGCAGTCTGTGACCTCAAGCAAACTGAAATCTAAGGAAGGAAGTCTTAGGAACTGAGGAAACCTTACTCGAGCAGTGGCCAGAGTAAATCAGAGCAGCTGCACAGTTTCCATCAGTGGGGAAACTAGGCCAGGATGGAACCTGTGGCTGTCCCAGCAGCAGTGTGAGCTGAGGGTGCCACAACCCTGCCAAGAAGCTCAGAAAAGTCAGATACTGCCTTGTGTGCCAAAGACATCTGGCTGAAAGTAGTCAAGAGAAGGTCAAGCCACTGGACATACTAGAAGGGGATTAAACCCAGATATTGTGGCTGAGCTGTGGCCAAGAGCCTGCTGGAGCTGACAGACCCAGCGAAAACGACGATGAACCCATGGAGGAGCCGTGTGAACCAAACCTGTTGAGTTTCACATGAAGGGCAGCCTCAGGCATACCTGTTCCCTTCTCAGAAACTGGAATTTGTGCATAATAAGTGACAGCCTGTGGTAACCAGAAGTAGTTTCTGGTAACTAGAAGTAGTTTCTTATCGCAGGAAATGTGGCTGGTTGGGACAAGCAGGAGTGTTTGGTCTCCACAAAGACTTTGACTCTTTTCCACACGGATCTTTGGTTTGATTTCATTGATGATGTTCTTCATCACACTAGAGATCAAACTGTGTTGATTCTAAGCAGACGAGACAGGGGGGAAGAACTTCAGAGCAGAGGGATTATGGTGGAGTATGAGCAGTCTGCCTTTGCCTGAGCTGGGTTCTTCTCTGACTGATTTGTACCCCGATGAACATGACTAGCAGGAAGGTGAATTGATTTAATTTACATATTAATACAAAAGAAGAACGTTTAGGGTGTTTGGAGGCTCTTTAGTACATGGGGGAAGGTGGGTGGCAGCCTGAGTAAGACTAAAAGAATCTAATTGAGTGCAAAGGAGGTTAAATTTCTGCCAAAGCTCAGGAGCTGCCACAAGATGCCAACTTGCCTCAGCTGATGATCCATCAAAGCTATTCAAGCCTGGCCTTAAGCACGGAGGAAGCAGCTTTAGTTGCCTGCTTGTGGGAGTGATCCCCCCCTAATACTGGTAGGAATGGGGCACAGGGCATCCAGATTCCTTTGAGCACTTTTGTTCTTCACAGTGGATTTGGGACGAGGCTGGAAAGGAAATGAATGTCTTTCTGAAGTAAAGCCCAAGATGTTTGTAGTTATTAAGATCAGTAAGTTATTTCAGTGAAACTGTGTGCAGCTACCACAGCAAACTTCGTTGGTAACAGAAACAGTGAATTTGGGGCGAGGGGAGGGGGTGGTTTTCCATGTTAACAATAACTGTATTTAGAAACAAAAACAAACCAAACCAACAAAAAGGCAGGAAAAGGATTTTGACTGTGGAGAGAAATACTCTGAATTCCAGGAAAAAAACCAAACAACAAAGAAACTCAAGAAAAATAACAACAAAGAAAGAAGAAAACCTGTTAGAGAAATGCTTTAAAGATGGAGTTTGTAGGTAGATTTCAAAGCTGCTGAAGAGAGAAAACAGCTTTCTACAAAGGAGGAATCCTTTTGTTTGTCCTGCTCTTACAAAACAGAGCAGGAAATCACTCGGGATGCTGTTGCTGAGGAGGGGGAAGTGGGTTTAAGGATGACATTGGCCTCTGTAAGTGGGATGCCAGGGGTATCTGAGCCGTAAGTCCTTCTACTGCTTGTACAGCATGAACCACCGCTGCTTTCTCAGCCTCTGCTGCCAGAGGAGCAGCAGAGACTGATACCAGAGCAGCTCGGGGAGCTCTATGAGAAGCCTCTGTGGCTCGTGACTCACCACGACCAAACTGTCTGGTAATCTCTTGCTTCAGGCTTGGTGTTGTTACAAAACCTGTTCAGGAACCGAAACTTTTGAGGTCTCACCACGCTGTCTGCTGGAGGCCCCACCTTCTCCCAGCCCTGTTTGACTCACGACGCATCATGTGGGAAACAGGCAACCCAGGAGAAGACCTTATTAATAGAAGCGAGCTGAAGCACTTGACTTCTGCAGAACTCCCAGCTGCCTCTGCTGTTTGGAACCAGTTACAGTCAACAAGATAATCCGTGTTCAGGGAGCTCCTTGGCGTGGTGCTTTCCTTCTCCCTCTTGATGTGGTCTGCAGCTTCAAAGGTAGCAGGGCAACACCTCTTTTGCCTTGACAGAAGCAGCATTGAGGTGGTTTCTGAGCAGCCTGTGATGGCTGCGATAGCATGTGTGTGCACAGTAGTAGCAGAGAAAAGCAGTTTCAGTTCCAGCTAGATGTTGGCTAGTTTTGAATGCGCTGAAAAATTAACTGCATGCAAAGAATGTGTGTGGATGCACCTACAGCATGTGGGAACAGATTTCTGTGTATATATATTTTTATATAGGTCATATACAGCCAGGGAAGCAAAGCTCAGATTATCTTCAGCTTATAGCTCTCCTCTAACTTAACCCAGGACATCTATAAAGCTTTTGTTCAGGTCAGTAGCCACATGAAGCTGAAAAAATCTTAAATTTCACACAATCACAGAATGGCTTTGGTTGGAAGGGACCTCGGAAATCATCTAGTTCCAAACCCACTGCCACGGAGAGGGACATCTCTCACCAGACCAAGTTGCCCAGAGCCCCATTCAACCCGGTCTTGGGGCAACCCTAGAAAACTCAACAACTTCCATTTCCCATCCCTAGGTTTAGACAGAATCTTACAGTCAGCAGTTAAAATTTCTGCCTTGTGGAAACACAAAATGGAAAATACAGCTCCAGCAGAAAACACATCATCCTTGCTTTTTTGCCTCAAAAAGCAAATCTGAACATGAGACTGGTAATCATGATCAAAGGAGGATGGGACACGACCCTTGAAACATTCTGGACATGCAGGGGGAACAAAATTGTGTCTGTGAATTAGAGACCACAGGCTCTTGTTATACCACGTTGAATTGTTCAGCACATCTCACATCAGCATTTGCCCTCAGCTGTGGGTGCCCAGTCACAGCCAGTGTTCAGCTAAGAACTGCCTCAGGGAAAGAAACACCCACCTGTGAGCACCTTCCCTTACCCATGGCTAGAGTTTGTGATGGAAAATTTGATTCCATTGCTTGGAAAAGCTCCAAGGTCACAGCCTTAGGACTTTCCTGGGTCTCACAGTGATTCTCAAGTGAGACAGGATCTAGCAGCCCCCTTAAACAAACCCAAACTCATAGGTAAAACAGTTATTCAGAGGACTTGCTCATAAATTGTTCATTAACGTGTGGCATCAGGGAGCCTGTAATGAGCTGCAGGCTCTCCACCCCAGCCCCCAAAACAGAAATTCCGGAGGTTGACTCTACAGCAGTTAATTTACCTGCAGCCAGTGCAGCTCTATCTGCCTGTTCATGTCTTAAATCTCCAAACGCTGTAACACATCGATTCTGTCAACTCCTGCCACAAAATTGAAATCTATGTGAAATGTGCTGTCACCTGAGCATCAGAGGGGAGAAAAAACTCCACTTAGAAGGTCCCTTGCTTCCATGGCACTTGCCCTACCTGTCCTCAACATGTAAAATGTGTCTTTGTCATCCCTGCTAAAGCGCTGTCTCATGTGCTGACTCCTACAGTGAAGCAGAAGTCAACTTAAGACCTTTGAGGAGAAAGACTTTTGCATTGCTAAGAAAATCTTATGGTCAAACAGGGATAAAGATTTCACATTTATTTTTGTTTCACAACTTGATTTCAGATCTGCTGAAAAAACCCCACCCCAAAGTTCCCTAGAGGAGCAAACTGGGTCCACCTGCAGTTTGGCTTTTTAGTTTCAAGGCTTCTCTTGGCTGATGTAAGTGGCCTCCACAGAATCACCCTGAGATTTGTGTGGGTTGAAGCTCTATAAATGGCTGCACATTGAGGTTTAGTGCTCATGTGGTTTCTCGAGAGGAGGTCAGCCCCTGGTATTCGTGTGGTCCATGGTAACACAACATTAGTTTTCATGATGGTAGAACTGAGACAAGTGAGATCCTTGTTCTCTACCACTCTAGAGGTTATCAAAGAGCCCTGGAGCAGGAAGACCTGAGGTTAACCCACTGATGCCTTTCCTGTGCAGAAGAGAGCAATGATTGCTCTAGTGCTCTGCATTCCCGCACAGAAACCCCTTTTGCAAAGGAAGGAAAGATGGATTTTCCCCAAATTACTTTATCCCATTTCCTACAGCAGTGCAAAATACCTCCTGAGACAGCCTGCATCACTGCTACCTCAGTGTGGATGTGGCCACATAAACTTGATCTGAGCACTGTGGCTGTCTTGGCTCTCACTGCTGGTTTTCTACTCTAGGGAAGTCTCTGGGTGAAAACTTGGAGGCGCCCTATGAGGCCCTGGGTATTGCCTGAATGGGTGGAGGCCCATGCAGGCAATCTGGCCTCACACAAGCCTTGACTTTCAGGAAAGCTCAGCTGCCGTCTGCACTCCCTGCTTTGGAAACTGCTCTTCAGAGATTTGAGTGTTGAAAATCTGGTCAGTTGTGTAACAAAAGGAGCTGCCACATGTTAATTTCTTGTCATTGTATCCCATAAAAAAGCCACTTAGGGGATCTGGACAAGGGCTGAAGCTGATAAGGAAAGAACTCATTAAACCGATAGAATTAGAAGTCTCTCAGAGTCTTTCTCTCTGTCTTGTTTTTTGCCACCTGGCAGGCAATCAGCTGTTTCTGTGTACATGGAACAGCAGGTTTTGGGAGCAGAGATTGTGTCTTCCTACATCTTCTCCTTCAGGTTCTTTTTACATGATTAAATTACCAATAATACAAAGGGAATGGGGCATGTGAGCTGCAGAAATCCAATTTTTGTGATGTTGCTCTCAATAAAAAAAAAAAATCTCCTTCTATCTCAAGAATCTTTTACAAGTAAGAATGTGTTCTAAATAAAGTAGAAGACCCCCAAAACCCACAATAATGGGCCAGCCATGGGCCCATTTATTGACTCAGATGATGCCTGAGAACAACCCCAAGAGCAGGTGCTTGGGTTTGAACACCATGAGCCACATTTCTGAAGAAACAGGCCTGAAATACCATATGTTTGAAATTATTTTTTTGTCCAGGAAAAACTCACAGATTGAAGATATAATGGCTCAGAACTGTTGAGAACCTTTGAAATACTCATATCTCACTGATAGGCATCACAGGGACCTCTCTCTGCTGCCAGCAAAGGGCTGAAACACTATGGAACTGCAGAAGCTGGTGCCTGCCATTATACAGACACTTATTTTATGGAAAAAGAGACAAAAATGAAGCTCCTTTATGAGGTTGGGACCTGTCACCCCAGTAGCAATGGCACAGCAGCACCGTGGCCTCCACTCCTGCCCACTCTGGTATGGCAGCTCCCCCAGAGATGCATCTCAGCAGCCCCCCATGGCTTCCCAGGCCCGGATTTCGGGTTTCCTAGAGGGTCCCAGCACAGCACCTTCCTAGCCAGTCTCCACAGCCCCTAGAGGGGCCATTTCCCATGGGGTTGTCGCTCCTCTTCCCGCTCACTCCCCCTGTCCATTACTTCAGAGGGAGGCCTCAGGGTTTCTGCGCTCCTCACCGGGGCCTGTGTCCCGCTGGCTGGACCCCCAAGACCCTTGGTTCCTCCAAGCCGACCCACTGCCACCCGGTCCCCGGCGCCGGTCCACCCGGGCCGCTCTTACCCCTCGCCCTGCCCGCCTGCGTCGGCTGTTTACGGCCGTTGCCGTGGAGACGGCGCTGCCGGGCAACGGCATCACGTGACTGCGCTGGACGGGGCGTGGCCGACGGGACGGGGGCGGAGCCAGTGGCCGCGCGGGCTGCAGCGGGGCGGGGTCCAGTCGCTGAGGGGGCGGTTACTTAGCGCCAAGGGGATAAAATGGCGGCGGGTGGTGGGGCGGGACTTGGGCTTGGTCCGCTGGACGTGGCTCTTGGTTTGGGCGGTGCAGCTTCACTGGGGCCTTAATCATCATCCTGATAATAACAGTAATCCTCGTGTTGATACTGTAGTGAATAATAATTAACAATGCATTAATTAATAATAACAACAGGGGACGTTTTTGGGTCAGGGCACACTAGGCGGCTCCTCGAGGACTGTGGTGTCCCAGCGCCTTTCAGGCCTCTCTCATCACTTTGCAGCAATAATACTTAATAATTACTGTTATTTTCACGGGCAAACCCTGTTTGAACTTTCCTCTTCTGCTTTCTCCCCGCCGGCGGAGATCAGAAGCGCTTTGTGCCGTTTTAATTTACTGCATGCTGGAGGTTTTTTTAGAGAGGTTGCCACCAGCGGCTCCTGCTCACAGGCCTGGGCTGTGTAAACTAATAAACTAAAATTAAAAAAATCATAAATACACTGTTTAGGAAGCTGGCGTCGAGCAGCCCCTGTCCCCCTTTGGGCAGTTCACAACCATCTTGTTTGTTGTAGCTGGAAGCAAATGGCTTGTCTAGCAGGAGCATTAAGTTGTATTTTTTTATGTCAAATGTCTTTTTTTATGTTGGAAAAGGTGCATAGTGAAATCTCGACAAACAATAAACAGTTACTGGAGCATGGTGCTTTGTATGCCTGATTTTGTGGGTATTTCTTTTTTATTTTTATGTTTATGATGAAGACAAATGACTTTAAGGAACACCATTTCCCGGCTTCTTCCATTTCTTTTACCTGAGCGTCCTCAGCCAAATAGCTGTAATAAAACTGTGGAAGAAAGCAAATGTACAACCACGCGCTTTACCTGAGCCAATGTAAAATTGCCCTCATTAAAGAAGCACATTTAGGCATCAAATGCAGCTCAAAAATCTCCGTAAGAGCTTCCACTGGGGAAAAAGATTGCTCTGCCCTTCCGAGATTGACGCAATCTGCAGGGTTTATTAATAATTTTAGTTAAAAGTAGCTGTATGGGGGGATGTCTTGGCTTTTCTTTGGCTGATTTTAAGAGTGCCCTTAGCATTTCCTGAATTCCCTGCTGAATAGGATTGATGAAAAACTCCCCCACTCTTCATTTAATGACTTGGGTGCTGGTTTATGCTAAGGTCCATCTAAAGATTTCTGTGCTCCTCATGATGATGAAAGTAGAAGTGTAAATGCTGCAAGACCCTGGGCTTGGCCCCACTCACCACCTTTCCAGACGGGGCAGGTGTCTTTGATGCTCTCAATGGTGGTTCTGTGGATGAGAAGTGGAACCAAAGAATCGGTTGGGTTGGAAAAGCCTTTTAAGCTTCTCAAGTTCACTCATTCCTCCAGCAGTGCCAGGTCCCCACTGCTCCCTGCCCCTCACCCCACATCTCCACAGCTTTGCAACCCCTCCAGACACAGAGACTCCCCCACTGCCCTGGGCAGCCTGGGCCAGGCCTGGACAACCCCTTTGGGAAAGGAAATGATCCTTGTGGCCAACCTGAACTTCCCCTGGGGCAACTTGAGGCCGTTACAGTGATGATGAGCTGCCTGTGCTGTGTCATGGAGCGCTTTGTGGTTGTCTGTCACACACAGAACCAAACCACAGCCTGAAGTGGGAGGATACGCTGCTGAGTCCTGCAATGAAGTGTTTCCTGGAGTGGGAAGGTACCTCTCAGAATCATCCCCTTGTTCCTCCTTGGGAGATGCTTCCTTTTCCGTAAGAGCTTTTCTATAATCAAGATTCTGAAGGTCTGATTTCTGAAGATTTGTCATGGGGGTAATTGCATGTACTGAGGGTTTTCCCTTGAACACCACACCTCCAAGTCAGCATGGACAATACAAGCCTCTCTCTGCTGAGGATGTGACTTACGAGTAGAAGAGTTTCTCCGTCTAAAGTGGTGATTACCTGAATTTTCCAGGCCACCCATCACTTTTTATTGACAGCACACAGCATAGCCACTCTGTAAGGAAGAGATCTGGCAGAAGCAGTGCCGTGCTTAGCTCTTAATGCTGTAATCTAGAGAAGCCAAGGCCAGGGCAGGGTTTGGGATGTGACTTTTTGCAGGGAGTCAGAGCAGAGATTTGGTTTTTCCCCTTCTCCAGCAGCCTCTTCTCCAGCCCAAGTGGGCCTGCCAGCAGAGGGAGCACAGCACATTGGTTCACAAAAATAGGAGCCTGGTAAAAAAACCCCAACCAATTAGCAGAATGATGATGGTCTTTAGTAGAACATGCAGAAGCCTTTCCCTGGCAATGCGATGCAGCTGCAGAATGGATGACGAACAGCCACAGTGTCTGATGTTCCTCCAGTGAGGAAGTCCCTTGGTGAGGATGTCCCCATGGTGGACCACTATCCCTTTTCTCACCCTCCTGGTAGCTCTACCTCTGTAATTCAGAGCACAGCAATTGTAGACAAACTAGGATGGTGCTTCCTCTCCTACAATGCAGCATCAGAGCAAGTGAAAGGCACCAGCACAGGCGATGGGCAGGGTGGTGGGCAAAGGGATGCTGTGGTGTCACACTTGTGCTCTGGCAGTGCTTTGGGTTTTGGCCAGAAGCTGAGGAGTTTGGAGCAGTTCTTACAGACAGTGGTCTGCACTCAGCATGAGAAGGTGGAAGTTAAACAGTCTTAAAATAAAGACTGACAGGAAATGAAGGTCTTCACTGAGACTTTATTGTCTGTGGTTTGTGCTACAGATGTGCTCTGAACCTGGCACCAAACCAGGTTGATTGTGAGGAGGAGCTCAGTGGTTGCAGGGTATTTCCATGGGAGCTCTGTAGCCCTTAAAACCTAGTGTGCTGTTTCTTCCATTGTGGATTGTTCACTGTGGTATCCACCAAGCTTTGGTAGTTTAGTGCTTAACAGGGATTTAAACATTTTAAATCCTTTCAAAGCCATAAGTAAGAATCATAATTTGAACTCTTGCAGGCAGATGTCGTGGGAGAAATATGAAGACTGTTTAAAAGACAGTTGGCCTGCCTGTCCCTCCATCTGTCACCTTCTAATCTGCCTGACATGTACAACCACCTTTCTCTTTCAAAACACTCTGAGGCCAGATCTGTGTGTAGAGTGACCTGAGCTTCCCCGGGTCCAGGTGCAGTCCAACCCAGCTCTACCTGCTGACTTGATTGGGTGCAACCCGTGAAAGAAACGCCTGCCGCCTGGGAGGAGGAACATTCCCACTGAAGACACTCTTCCCTCTGATGTGAGTGGGAGAACGGAAGATGCTTAACTTGCCACTGAATAGAGTTCCTTCCCTGCTTGTCTGGAACACAGTGTGACATTTGCAGAAGCTCAAGTGTCCTCTGGCGCAACACCGGGTGATGTTTTGCTTTTTAAGGTGACCTGGCTGTATTTTGCTTCCCTTCCCTGTTGTTGAGAATTAAATGATGCTCAGCCAAGTAAATCTCTTACTTGGTCAAGCCCTTCCAGCTGTCCTTTGCTGAGCAGGGAGCAGTTGCCTTGTTTGGGAGCCACAGCTTCCACAGAAACCTGCTCACTGCCTTGCAGATGTTTTTTGGGGAGGCAGGGGGAACCAGCAACTTGGACTGACCCATATATATCTAATTTTGGCATTACAGAGGAGGTCAAAGGTGACGAACGACACTGGGATGGCACATCTGACCTCAGAGGCTGGATTTAAAGGAGTAAAAAAAAAAAAAGCAGAGCCATTACTGGCCTGAAAAAGTTTGGGAAAATTATTTTTAAGAGATTTTCTGGAGATAAGAGAGCTGAACCTATTTCAGTCTTAAGGAAAACATATTGGGGGCTGAACTGCTGGAATGCCCTGCTTGTCAGTGGTGGCTTCAAAGAGAACCTGAGTTTATTTTGTGAAGTTGATGAGGGGCTGGGGGGAGCTCTGAGTGAGAAAGTTCATGGCAGAAATTCCCGAGTCTCCATCACCACAAGCTGCCATGGCTGGTGGAGAATTTCCAGCAATGTCTGGTGTCTGCAATGGTACATGAAAGTGCTCTTTGGCTTTAGCTTAACACAAGTATTCCGTTACAGAGCTGCATTAATGTTGCAGAGGAGTAGGTAACCATAATGTGGCAGAATGGGGCTTAGTAAGGACAAAAGTCTGGACGTAAAACGCAGCTGAGTTCATATCAGAAATAAGGCAAATGTTGATTTAACCACCTGAGAGCTCTACCAGTGGGAGTGAGGAGCTTCTTTACCTCTTGATGCTTCCAAGTTGAGGCTGATCACCTTGCTGGAGGTGCTTTTATCCACCAGAAGTTCCTGGGCTCAGCCAGTGGGAGAAATTGCAGCGCTTTCTTAGGGTCTTGAGGTCTCAGAAAGGTTGGTAAGGGCAAAATATAGTACCTTGTGTTACTGAGATTATTGGAGAAGAGAAAACGGTTATTCCCATTCAGGCTTTGCTCCCAATGGTCTGTGTCATAGTCAGCACAGCCCATCTTTGGGCATCAGGAGGGTTAATGGGTGTTTGCTAGGTTAATGCCTTGGTGAGGAGGGAGGGCTTCATTTATTACTGCAGAGATTGGAAACTCCCTGGTGTGATTACAATGTGTAGTGATGGAGGCTATTTTTATTGTGTGTTGTGAGTATTTCCTTGTATGGAATCATGGGGAGTTTGCTTGTGACTTGTAACCCTGTTGAAAGCTCCAGCAATGAAGTTCCCAATATCTTTGGTGTTCCCGTGCCATTGTGGTATGCAGCAGCGTTAATTAGCTGGGGGAGGGGCAATGCATAATTGTGAGGAGATAATGAGTGCATGAAAATGCCTCTGGCCTCTGGTCTTTGCAAGAGGAGAGGACAAACTATTCCCAGTCTCTTCTGCATCTTCCTACCTGGTGTCTGGTGCCTGCAGTGAGTAATCCCCGTCAAAGTGGGAGGAAGCTCTCTTTAGTGATGCAGCCTGCTGCTCAGCACATGCCCTGGCCATCACAGCCCCAGCTATGTCACTGTGAACGTGCTGAAATGGCATTAAAGAGGAAGTAAACCTTTTGCACAGTTTCCTCTTGGAAATTGAGTGTTACTTCTAATTATAGCGATTGCAGCTTTTCAAATGCTCTCCCAGGGACCAGAACGGCGGGGGTGGGGAGGGATGGCTGGAAATACAGATGTAGTCTTCCTCTTCATTGATTCCTCCTAGTTATTGGAAATGGGAGTGAAGACTAACAGTCTCCTACAATACCAGCTTCTCCCCACATTGGCCCTGGTATTGAGCATTACTTGGTCCTCAACAGGCAGAAATGTCTTTCCCAGGCTGGGGTTGCTTTTCAGAGGAGCTTAAAGAGTCTCTTTTTTTCCTCCTTCTTGAGTGCTTTGGTCCTCTGGCTTCCTTTTGAGGTTAGAAGCAGCGATTTTGTCCCAAGGCCAGACCCTCTTGCAGAAGAGCCATGTCCATGGGTGAGTTGAGCCTGCCACCTTCTGGTCACGCTCTCCAGGGCTAACCACAGCTTGGGGCATGAGAACTAGGGGCAGAATGCTTGGGTGGGATTCCCAGAACATCATGTGAACCCTGGAAGGGGAGAAGAGTTGGACCTTACAGTCCTGGAGATCAAGGACTACATGCTGGAGGAGGAGACCAAGAGGTCTCATTGTCTCCATCAGCTCTTTTCCATGTGAGGTTTCTGTTCCTGGGCAGATGGTGATGGAGCTGCTGTTTTGGCACTGCACTGAGGTCCCTCTTGAGGCCCTACCTTGACCCCAGCAGTCACTGCACTGTCCTGGGATTTTTCCCTGTGGCTCTGCTGTGGGGTGTGAATGTGGGGTTCCCCCTGTTTTGCAAAAGGAGGACGGAAGCTCAGCTCATCTGCTTTGAAGCATCTGTGTTTGGTGTCTAATGGTTTGGGGACCCAGATTTCCTTTGTGGCCAAAAGTGGAGAGGTGGGCATCTTCTGAAGAGGGTCCAAATCACACTGTGGAGCTGAGGCAAAGCCATGGCTGTGGTCTGGCTCTGAGCCTTGCCTGGAGCATGTCCCAGTTTGTCTACCTGTTGCCCTCCTTGGCGAAGGGCTGGGCTATAGTCAAAGGCTCATTTGCCATGGGAGTTCACAGAGCCATGTCCCTCCTTCTGCTCTATGTCTGTGGTTAAACTCAGTGCAGCTTCCCTCAAATGCCATCTCTATGGTGATGACACGGAGGCATCCGTCCCTGCTCCAGGCTCATCACTCTCCATCCAAATTCATATCTCAGAAGACTTCTCTGACATCTCATGAATGTCTTACCACCCGCTCCAGCACAACACAGCAAACCCAGCACTTTGAACCTCTCCTTTTCAGTTCCATGTCTCCCTGAGCTCAGCAACACCAGAATCTGAGCCCTGCCTTCATCTCCTGCTTCCTTCTGTGTCTTCATATCCTGGCCACCTTGGGTGCTTGTCTAACCTTACTGGGACTTTCTTAAACCTAATCTTGCACAGCCCTTTCATCACATCCCCTACTACTAGCTGCAATATCCCTTTTTCACATCTCAGCAAACTCACTCTGGCAAAGTATTTCTCCCAAGATTCATGTCTAGGACTAGGCTCAAAGGCTGCCCATCTGCTGGTGGTGGTACCTGAACAGTGGGATGGGACACACAGGGCTATCACAGGCTGCTGTAGCCCCACACTACCCAGCCTTGGGGTGGACCAGCAAATGGTGAGATTTCAAGTGCAAAGAAAAGTCCTGGCCCCAAGCACAGAGGACACAATACCCTAGAGGTTAAAGAAGCCACCAAATGGGGACTCACAGAGCTTAATGGGAGAAGGTGGGCGGCACAGCCTTTGCCCGTGAGCTGAGTGAGGCTGGGAAGGTGGCTGCTGCCCCTGGCTCTGGACTCTCAGCAGGGACTTGCTGTGCTGACAGGCATTAATGAAATGATGGAGGGTCCAGAGCTGGCTGGACTCCTGGGTCTGGTCTCTGTGGTGGGCAGAGCAGCTCTGGAGCAGCCTCGAGGCAGCTTGTTGCAACTACAAAATCAGGGCAGGTCTGCCACAGTGTCCCAGAAAGGTGTCAGCAGAGCCCGTCCCTGCAGTTTCCCTGGCAGCTGAAGATTCATTCAGGCAGCATCAGAAAGCTGCGATAAGCCTGCTGAGATCCGCAGTGCCTCTGCTCCACAGCAAAGGCAGTTCCCCTACTGTTAATTTATTGATGCTGAGCTCCAGCCTCATCTCTGCTCAGGCAGAAAGATGAAAGTGGCTCTGTGTTCTGGCAGGTGTGTGTTGATGGTAGTTTTATGTGGAGATGTGAAGAGCTCATTTCTAAGGCTGCTCATCCACGCTGGTGCCGGCTCTGATCTACATCCCTGACTCTGGCAGCAGGTCCCCGAGTCCTCCTGCTTTGTGCCTTCCCAGCACTGCTCTTCCCACTCGAAGGATCGTTTTAATGGGGCTGCAGCAGCAGCATGTTCCTGCACCTCTTGCTGTGACCCTTTCTGTTTTCTCCTGGGGAAATGTTCAGTGCAGGAAAGTCTCAGCAATTTATCCGAGATGTAAGGGTGGAAACAGCAAGGCGACCTTACAGCTGCCCAGCTGCCCTCTTCCTTCACTGCCCACATCCTCACAGCTGGGGTTTCTCCCCTGGTGCTCTGTGCTCAGTGGGTTTCAGCAAAAACAGTGTCAGGTGTTTGTTTTTCCTGGGAAATAATCTTATGGCCATGGCTTGCCTGGGGTTAAAAATAGCTGCTGGGCCCTGGGCAGTTTGCTCTGCAGCTCACAACACAGTTGCTGGGAGACATGAATCAGTGATGCAATCCCAGTTTCAGAGAACCTGACTTTGGGCCATGTGATGCCACCCTAGAATTCAGGAAAAAGGCTGGGTGAGAAATTCCACCTTGCTCCCAAAACCTCATAAACAAATGTTCCCACAGCACTGAGCTGGAGGTATGTTGAAGGTCTGCCTGTCTCTGGCCTGGTGGACTCCTTGGGTCAGCTGTGCCACCAACACTACCATGAGGACTCAAGCCCAAGAAGTCTGGATGGGGCTTTCTTGGCTATTGATGGTCTTAGCTCAAAGCATCTTTAGTGATTATCTGAATCAACAAGATTCTTTGTATCTTGATGCGTTTAGCTCTTCCCTACTAAATCGGAAGCCCCTAATGAGCTTTGATGGCTCTCCTGGCCTGACAAAGCTCTTCCCTTTCCTGAGAAATCAGAAGGAAAGTTTCTGCTAATGTTCTTCAGCTTCCTAATGGACAAATTGCTGCAGGATGTTACTGGGCATTAGCCCCTCATTCCCAGATACTCATTAGTCCCAAGAGCCAGCTGCTGCTGCTCAGAGTTTTGGAGTGAGTGAAAGCTGACCTGGCTCTTCTGACACCTAATATGCATCACAGTCATTTAAAAAGGTTCCTTGCTCAGCACGACATTCTCTTCCAGGAAATGCCCCCTAGTCTGCAGGAAGCAGCTCTCTCATCCTTCATATGAAGGTGAAAGAAGGGAAGATCTCAGCCTGCTCCAGAACAAGCCCTCAGGCTCTGATGCTTGTAGGACTACCTGTGGTGGCCAGAGCCCGTTCATATGGAAGAACATGACTGGACACAGAGAACTTGTCCTTGTCTTCTTGCTAAGGGGCTCTTGAGGAAACAAAGATCTTCCAAAGATCTTCCAAATATCCCCTTTTCCAGAAGCCACACCAGGCATGGACAAGGTCTGGGATATAGCTCAGGCAGATATGCCCCTGTGCAAGAAGGATGGCAAATGCTGCCCAGCAATGGGGTCCATCCATCCCCAATCACCTTCCAGCCAACCTTCACACAGCTTGGAGACTCAACCAGACCTAGGAGGCAGTCAGAGATATCAGGGCAGAGCTGGCTGAGATGCCAGACAAAAGGAGGGTCCACAAGTGCTCAGCACATCAAACCAGGTCTGCTGTGCTGCAGTATTGAGGGCTCAGCTCTTACTGACTTCACCCTGCCACAAAAATGAAGGTCTTGCTGTTTCCACTGAAATGAATCCTTATGGGAATCTGCTCTCTGATGCAATGCTCTGCAGGAGGTTTCTATTATTTTTTTTTCCCCCCATCATTCTTCTTATTTCAGCTCGAAAAAATAAACAGAGGCTAAAAAGCAATAGGCAGTAAAAATATCTCAGAGCTGCTTGAAGAGTTTAAGGGTTTGCCATGTGTCTGTAGGGAACACGGCCACGATGGGGGCTGCAGAATGCTGACTCAGCAGCCTGGCTCCAGAGGTGAGAGCAGAGCGGAAGGCTAAACATCTGAGACTTGGATTTTGGCTTGGAATTACATAGAAATAACAACATCCGAGCTCTGAGTCTCAAATTGATGGGATCTTGGACTACGGGCTGCCAAGGGGCTGGGAGTGTCTCAGCTTATGGGATGTGGATGGAAGGAGTCTGCTGAAATTTGTATCCCACTCAAGATGATGGAGATTGTGAGGTGGAGGAGGAAGAGGAGGACTGTTGTGTTGCTTCACTGCTCTGTATCTGAATTCTGGTTTTAGGCTTGAATTAGGGCCCCAAAAAGCACTTCACGTCCAAAGCACTTGATGTGAAGGTCCTGCTTGTGCTGGTCCACAGCCTGCAGGAGGGGAGGGCTGGTGTCTTGGAGATTTCGGGAAAACCCTTGTGAATCTGTGACAGTCCCCAGACTTTGCAGTGCAGCTCCAGGCTTGGCCTTGGGCTGCTGGGCTCTAGTGTTGCTTTTCTTGCCACCACCCCATTGCTGTTCTGGTACTGGGTACTTCCCCTGCCTTTGCCAACCCAGCACAAAGTCCCTTTATCTCAGAGAGCTGGGTCAAGGTGTGTGGCTCCATTAGGATTCAGTGATGTGACACACTGTGAATGCCTTCTGCTCCCCAGCTTTCCCATGGGACATGCTGAGGACACCCTTTGGGATGCTTGGGACAGTTCCAGCCTCTGGAAGTCAGTGGCCTAGGGCCGGATGACACTGAGATGGCTGATGCTGAGCCAGGTTTCCAGTGCCTCTGCATGTTTCTGCCTAGTGTTTGGCCTCTCGGATCACAAGAGGATTTTGCCATATTTGAAGGGAAGCTGGACGCACTGGGGATGTCTGTGCTGGTGGGGAATGTCAGTCCAGCTGCTTTCCACTGCTTCTGGGAGTCTGCAGGAGGCAACATGCTCTCGTTGCATAAACCTGGACTCAACAATGATGGTTCGGCTGTCTCTCTTCTCTGGAAGGATGGAAATGTGAGGAATGTCAGGTGGGAAAAGCTCCCTTTGGATGTGCTGAAGAATCCACATGAGCCAGCTGAATGTCTCCAGCAGCTGGGGGCTGCTGATCTGTAGGGGTAGGTGAGCTCATGTCTGCGACCAACCCTATGGCTAACTGGTCAGTGAGCTCTGCCTCGCAGTCTCAGGACCAGAGATGACCTGGCCTCTCTGTTGCCTTTTGTTCCTCTGAAAGTTGGTTGTGGCTCTTCTTCTCCGTCTATTTGCCTTCTGGAGGGCTTATCCATCATCCCCTACAGACCATCCCTGGTCCTGCTCTGAACCTGCCAGATCACAGAGGCACCATGGAGATCCCATGGAGCTTTGACGTGTGAGACCAGAGAAGGCAGTGTCAAATGTTGTGTCCATGTGAGATGGGAGGGAGGAAGCTTCTTCAGGATGGCTAAACACTCAGTGGGCTCTGCGTGAGCACAGCTGGGTGTGCTGGGCAGCATGCCCTGACCTCCAACAGCAGTAAATGCAGAAGCAGGGCAGGCTCACCTCCATCTCCTCCTCCTTTGTGATGCAAATTTCCTGGAAACCATTGTGTTGGTTGAAATAAAAGTGCAGCAGTCTCTAATCTGAACCCAAATTTATTCTTGCACTGAAGAAGGAACCTTGGGAAACCCATCTTATCATGGGTGGATGCATGAATAGACCCACGCAGATGCAAACACAGGCCAGGTATTGCCTCCTGAATACCATTCACCAAGAGGTGGATTCCTGATGAAATGAGCTCGGCCATACAGGCAGTGCAGTGAAAGAACCAAACATGTACAGGAATTGTAATTAAACCTGATAAAGCCTGAGAGAAAAAGGGGAGAGATTGAGGCCAGCTATGCTGAAGAAGCTGAGTTTGGTGACTCCTGTTGACTCATTGCAGCATAAGAGGACTTCCCCGTCTTTAGGTGTATGGGCCAGGGCCATGGGTCCTTCCACCACGGTGGGTCAAGAGAGATGTCAATGAGAGCTTTATTCACACTGTGCTTTGTACAGATTCCTTACACCTTTCCTGGAACTATATTAGCTCTGGGAGGCTTATTGCTGTACTGAGCTTTGGTAAAACTTGCCTTAAACCAAGCAGAGCTGTGATCTTCTCACCAACCCCCACAAGGACACAGAGATCTTTACAAGCTGGAGCTCAGAGGCCACAGCAGGCACCTAACCCAGGTCAGGAGTGGGGCCAGGTGATGGCACATGCTCAGCAGTTGGCTGCAAGCTGGGGATAAGCCAGGATGTGGCTGTTGGAGCTGCCAGCCCGTGGGCAGCACACAATTGCCTTTGCTGACCTCTGCAGCATTTGACCCACGGGCTGAGCCAGCTTTAACTCTCTTTTTGGGCTGTCAGTGCAAGCCAGTGTGGCATCAGCGAATGGTTTAGTTCAGCTAAAAAGTGCCTCCAGAGAGATCCTGAATAGGTATTAAACATACATTTCATATCTTGGGTTTTTTTCCTTTTGCAAACACAAGGAAAATTGAAACCAGCTGGTGGGGCTGGTAGATTGGAGCCAATTCCAGCAGCCCCTGGGGTTTCCCCCATGTGTTGTGTGTGTCCGCCTGAAGGAGAGACTTGGATAAACCAGGTAATTTGGGCTAAAGAAGGCAGCAGAGATGCTGGGAAGATGCTTTTTTATCACATGGGTCCTCCTAGCAGCCACATACATCCCCAGGCATCACTTGCCTGGATCTTTGCATGGTTTTGCCGTTCTCATGCCCTAGCAGACTCAAACACCCATCTCTCTCGCTCCCCATGAGGAAACCCGCTTTTATACCGTGACCTGGGTACCTGCTGTTGTTTCCCAGCCCCTTAGTGTGATATTTTTGGGCTCCTTTCCTGGCTGTTTAACCCAGCTGGGAAGATACTCAGGACATTGCCTGCCCATGGATCCAGTACAAAACCTGGTTTTTCCACATCTCTCCATGATCCCAGTCCAGAGACTCATGAGAAGACACATCCCACTCTTCCTGAAATGCACTTTTTTCTGCTTAAGTCCAAATTCCTTCCAGAGTAATTGCTTCTTTATTGCAGCTATTGTATTATGCAAACCCAATAGAATTCCACTAATTGGGCACCAAACGAGAGCTGGGAAGGGGACATGCATTGACCAACCGCACCGGGATGCCCTGACACTGCCTGCAGGAACGGAGTTAAGGCTCAGCTTTCTGCAACCCACCCGTGGGGCTTCTCCTGCTGTCCCCCAGCCCTCCCCATGCCTCTGCCTGGTGTTGAGCTGCACATGCGGGCACGGGCACATCCCTGGTGTGTGTGCCAGGGCCCATCTCTACCATGCCTGGAGCACTCTGGAAGTAATTGTGCCCAAACAAACAGCTTTTTTCATGAAGCCGTTTGCTCTCCCCTCCCTGCCAACATCCCCAGCTCTGTGGGATCCCTGGAAAATGCTGGGTCTTGCTGTGGGACAGGCCCTTCTGTGAGCTCTGCCAGGCGCCGGTTGGTTCAAATTAGCTTTGCAAGCAATGCTCTGCCTCATTTTCTTCTGCCTCCAACACCCTCTGGGCTGCTCAGCGCCTGTGTGGCCCGGCCTGCTCTGCGCCTTTGGGACAGATATAATGAAAATCATTCCAGAGTTGAAAATCGGCAGCCTGGGAGATTGGGTTCTCTTCTTCTCCCCAGGAACCCAGTTGGAGGGCAACTGGTTTTGGGGAGCAGGTGGGGATGGAGAGTAGGGCTGGGTGCGGGGCATTGGAAACATTGGGGCTGGGAAAGGGGCATCCCCTGCAGAGATGCGCAAGGGCTGAGATGTTCTTTTCTGCAATTCATGAGCATGGGCTGGAGGTGGCAGCTGGAGAGACCAAGGTGGAGGTAAAAGTGTGAGATCTCCTTTGCACCAGAGCAGGCTGCAACCACCTTCAGAAATGACCCAGTTAAGTCTCTGTCTAGGTCAAAACTTGGTGCAGGGCATGGTGTGGGGAGTCCCAAACCACCTCAGGTGCCTTCATGGATGTTAGGGAGAGCTGGGACATTCCTGGGAAGCCTCAGTCAGTGTGTGCTGCACAAGGTGCCCATCAGTCCTACAGCAGACCGGTACCAGCCTGCATCCACCACCCCCAGCCCCAGTCTGCACCACCATGACAATGAGAACAGGTTCCCTCAGGCGGGGTTTGAAAACCAGTAAAACCTCTCAGTCTGTAGTGGGTGATAGGCCCTCGGGACGGCAGTGGAGGCTCCTGTGGTCCAGCTTGGTCAGGAGCATCCCTGCCTGCTGCTGGCATCAGTGGACCCAGGACTGTCATTCCCTTGCACTTGGATTTCTGGCACACACTGTGAAATCAGTGCTCCTGTACATGAGGTTCGCTGGAGAAGAGCTGAGCCTCAGCCTGGCAGAGTGTGGCCTCCATTCCTTGCTTTGGTGGAAACAGCAAGGTGGGGTTAGCCGTTCGGTAAGGACTGACCAACCGGATTGTGCTGGCTCTGAGCTGTGTGTCAATCCCACTTGGTGTAGGCTCATATGTGGCCTCTGTCCATGTCCCACCACCCTACCAGGCTTTGCAGACCTGCAGCACCATCTCCCTGTGGCTTTTGGAAGAGAAGAGGGCTGACTGGGAGCAGAGCAGCTCCCTTGGCTAATACAAAGGATGGAGATACCAAAAACCCAGAGCTGAGCTGCTGAGAGCAGTGGCAGTGGCCGGAGTTCCACTCTTCTCAGGATGATGTGGCTGCTTTACCCAGGGGACAGGGTACGACTGCTTCTTCAGGAAGGAAGGCAGCTCTGTGCAGCTCTCCCCAGAGCCATCCAGCAGGATTCCTTCCTGAACTGTTGGCACAGGGTGCAGGGGCAGTGGCTCAGAGAAGAGAAGCCGACTTCTTTCTAGCTTTCTCCTGGGTTTAGGTAACTCACATTTACTGGCAGCTGCTCAGGAGAGCTCTGCAAGGAGCTGAACATGGACAATTAACCCACGAGTGCCCTCTGCGCTGGAGAAAACCCCAGCTTAAAGCCCAGAGGAGCAAAATTATTTCACTTACACCATTTCCTCTCTATCAGCAATGGGCTGGAAGCACCTATGATGATCCCATCAGTTTTGGGAACAATTATTTCTGCTTTTCTTTGCCCCCCACCAGAAGAAAACCCAACCAAAACTCAGCTTCTCTTTGAATTTGCTGGGTCAGCGTTTTGGCTGCTGTCGGTTATTTCAGTTTGTGCTTTTCTCCTCGTTAAATCTTGCCCCTCCGCAGAAATGTGTGAGCTGGGGAGCTCTGACACACTTGGTCCCTGCCAGGGCCCTGCTGCCGAGTCTCCTGGAGATTGATGACTGCACGAAAGACTCTGCAGATGCTGCGGTTGCGCGGAACAACGGGGAGCTGCTTTCTGCTCTCCACAAAGATTCAATCTGCGTGGGATTGGCTTTGGATATAGCACCCCCCCCCTCAATCCCCCATGCCCAGGCCTCCCCTTTGAGTTGCACAACCAGCTGAGGCCACCCTGGATTTGTCTGTTTCTTTGCATAAGTGTTAGATGGAAGCCAACACATCACCAAGACCTTTTGGTCAGCCAGAAACTGGGCAGGAAAGACAAAACGCACCACGGCTGCCTCAGTGCAGGGCAATGGGCTTTGCTCAGCCCTCCCCTGGCTTCACAGTGTCTCAACTGGTGCTGAGCCACAGAGATCTCTGCCCCCTTGACAAGGGTTGCTCTGCATGGATGAAGGCATGAAGACACTGGGACAGGTTGCCCATGGAGGTTGTGGCTACTCCTTCCCTGGAAGTGTTCAAGGCCATGTTGGATGGGGCTCTGGGCAACCTGCTCTGGTAAGAGGTGTTGCTGCCCATGGCAGGGGGTTGGAACTGGGTGATCTCTGAAGTCTCTTCCAACCTAAATCACTTTATGGGTCTATAGTTACGGCTCCACCAGACCTTGGGGCAATGGTGGGCCAAGCTCGGACTTTGCCACTTGCCCCAAGCTGCTACCTCCTGTTTCCATCAACACCTGCCTTCTCCATCTTTAGCTCTTCTGTTCTTCAGAGGATGTGGTTGAGACACAGATTTCCAGTCTGTTGCCTCTTATTTATATCTGATTGTTTGGGTGGGAGATTCCCAGAAGGACAGAACCTCCTTCTCCCCTCCTGAACACACAAATATGCAAAAACCCTGCCCCTACTTCAGAGTGTGAAGCAACCTGGCTCAAATGTGTCATGACACGAGGCTGATCACATCCTCCCTGCTGTCAACAGCCGGTCTGTGCCGCAAGACACTTCCTTTTCTAATTTGTATAACCTAGACAAAGTGATCTGCCGGGGATGGTGAGACATGATGGCCATCCATCAGCTGCTGCCACCCTACGTGGGGCCGTGCTTTATCTCATGGAGTCAGTCCTGTCTAATTCACAGATATTAGAGCTGGGGAGCAGAAAACGGAGCTGTCAGAGAGGCTGCAATTAGTGCATCTGTCTGCTTTATTTTCCTGTGGCTTCCCAAGCTCCTTTCACCTGCCTGCTGTTCATTAAACCTCTGCTAGGTGTTGGTAAAGAAGCAGACGTTCGAGTGTTCTGTTACCTAACACTGCTATGAGATGCCACTCCTCAGTGTGGGCAAATGTTTTGTTTAGGGGACTTACCCCCAGAAAAAAGGGCTTTTTCACTGGGGATTACCGGGTCATCCTTCTGATTTCCTTTCTGATTTGCCCAGCGTCACTGGAGGGGTGACAGGTTGTATCTCGGCGGTTGGCTCTTCTGTCTCAGACAGTGTTCACTGACTGCTCCAGAACCTCTTTAAGCAAAATGCTGTAGAGGAGGTAGATAAATTCTTATTAGCCTTGCAAGAGAAACTGCAGCAATCAATCCCAGCGCTGGGCTAACTCCTTCCCTTTGTAGCTGCGGTGTTTAGAAGTAGTTTGGGGAGTAATCACAGCGACTGGCAGGGTGGAAGTAAATGCCTGCAATAAAACATTGCGGGGGTGACTGTTAGCCTAACGGGATTTCCAACAAAACATCACGGAAATATGTTTTTCTTCTCTAAAAATGGCAACAGAATTTTAATGTTCTTCGAGCTGACATGGAAATGGAGCCAAAAATTAGCCAGGTTGGTTCCAAGATGATTTTTTCCATATAATTGCAAAGGTGAGGTGGGTTCCCCCTTCCTCCTGCCTATCCAGGAGTTCAGCATTATTCTCTAAATAATGAAACACTCTTCACGTGTTTTATTTCATGTTAGGAAGCCCCTTTCCTTTAAACCCATATAAATAATTCGTAGATTCTTTTGCCGAGTAAACATGAATGCTGCAGGCCTGATCCCAGGGGCCTTTTATCCTTTTTTTTTTTCTTATGGGTTTCTCTCTTATTCTCTGTGAATAATTCATCCAGGCTTGCCTGGAAATGTTCCCTAAAGAAATGACGACTGGCTTAAAACATCGCTACCGGTGCTGCCTGTTGGTGCTGGAGCACCTTCCCTTTGTCCTTCCAGCTAAGCGGTTTCCTCTCCATATGTGAGCAAGCCTGTGATGCTGGGATGTACTGGGATTTTGGGAGAGGACACTAGGAGGGTCAGGAGCTCAAGATGAGCAGTGATGGCATGGGCAAGGCACATGATCCATCCAACCACTGTCTAACCATGGTGTGGGAGGGTGGCTGAGTTGCTCAGGGATCCAGTTTAGTGCTGGGTGAATCCTCCAGCGCCTGCTAGAGATGACATGGTGTGTGTGTGTCTGGGTCAGTAGCTCTGTCTAGAGATTTTTAAGGAGAGCTATTCCTGTAGACAAACATTTTGAGGGCAATTCAGCTGTGTTCAGAAAATTTGCCGCATGAAACCAGTGTCCCTTCAGCCTTCACTTCTCTTGATTCTGCTGGAGTTGGGTTGAGCCTATAGAGCATCAGAGCCAAGTGTGTGGGGCTGCAGGTGGGCCTGGCCCTGCCTTCATTTGGTGGATGGGGGCATCTTAGATGTCACCGTCTGCAGATGGAGCCTGTGGTGGCCACGTTCTGCTAGCCAATCACTTCCCGTTCCTCTGCATTTGCAAACCCAAGTGGAATGGATGGAGAAGTGGTGCCAACCGTTGCTCTTGTCATTGTGTGTCTCCATCTGGCCAAACCTGCTGAGACGGATTGGAAACCAGAAGGAAAAAACTCACCTTGCTCATAATCAAACATCTGAAATCCCAGGACATCATCAGCTACAGGGAACACAAGAGGGGGGGAGATTTGAGGGAGGTTTCAGATGTTCACTGTGGCCCCGGAACACAGCCAACCTTCATCCTCCATCAGAGGAAGAGCAAAGCCTGACAAAGCAATATGGAGATCACCTACCCACAAATGCTGCAAAAAAGTGAAAGACAAAGTGGTTTTGGCCCTGTTTGTCCCTACAGAAGGGTGGACTGCTGTCATTGGACATTTTCCTGGGTGATCCACTCTAGGAGAACCTGCTCTGGCATAGAAGGTTGGACTACCCCAGCATTCTGTGGTCCTATGATTCCACAATTCTCTGATCCTATGACATTCTGATTTCATGATTCTCTGATCCTATAATTCTATGGTCCTATAATTCTATGATTCTATGACTCTGTAATTCTCTGATCCTATGATTCTATTATTCTGTGGGTCTGTGATTCTACGATCCTATGCTTAACAGGACTCTGCTGTTTCCTAAGAGGGATAACTGGCTCTTTGCCTGGAGGCTCCTAGCAGCTCCTGGTGCTGGGGGCTGTGCTTGGTTGCCTCTGTCAGATGCAGAGCTTTTAAGGCAGGTGATTAAATGTGATGCTGCTATCGATCCTCCGCTCCTTCCCAGAGCCAGGGCTGACGTTATCCTCTTTGGATATTCATAACATTGCCTCTGAGAGCTGCCTTGGAAATCCTTCTGGACGAAGGTGCCAGCAGCCGTCTGCTGCCTTCTGCAGCCTTTCAGCTGCCAGACTGAGTTCCTTGGCAGGAAGGGCTGCAGGATTTTGCTCATCAACCCATGGGTGGTCATGGATTGACCCCAGGCTGGTGCTGATGGTATATGGTGAGGAGGACACATCCCAGCCCATCGGGCTCCCTTCAGCAAAATGCATGGAGGATGCTGATATCTTCTCAGTGCAGCACTGGTTGTGGGCAGGTCTGGCGGGGCTCCTCAGCCTGCACTTCTGGGGATAATCTCTCACTTCCCACTAGCTGCAAACACCACTTCCCAACAGGTTGTAGAATTTTGCATTTTCTCTCTGATTTGCCAAGCTTTCAGTTGAAGCGTCTCACCGTGAAGCGCTGCCAAGGGAGCCCGACACCCCCATCCTGGCAGGGGTAGCCGAGGAGAGAAGGGGAAGCCTAAGCACAGGCAGTTTATTCTCCAAATGCACCAGGAATAAAAAAAGAAGAAGAAAAATAGAAATGTGTTTTTAAAGCATCTTTTTCCCAGGTACTTCCTTTGCAGCCAACAGCTCAATGCATCGCTGAGTTCATCTCTGTCTGTTCTGAAGTGCAGTTGCCCAAGAGATCAATGGCCTGACATACTTTCCCTTTGCTAGAAAATCCACTTTTGCTTGAGTGGGTGTGAAAACCAGGAGCTTGCCAGAGCCCGTGAAGCACTCAGGGAAGGCTCCTACTGAGTCCAGCATCCAGAGCAGTCATAGGACAAAGATTTTCTGCTCTCTGATTCCTGTTCTGCTTGTCAGAATACCAACCAGAGGGTGATTTGACAGAGGGAAAATTCTTCTATTCGCTAGCTAAAAATCACCTTTTTTTCCTGATTTTGCCATCCAGGCAGTAAAACACCAAAAAAATTCACTGGGCAGGGAATTAATTTCTGTGTGTTCTGTGTGGACCAAATTTCATTAGGGTGGGTTTGGTTTGGCCATGAAACAGGGAACATCTGTGCTCCTTCATGGACTCCTCTGGGAAAGAGGTGTCTAATCCTTCCAGCTTCTGCGGTGAATCCCAGCCTTGCTGGGAAAGCCAAAACATCAATATAACTCCTGACCCCGCTGTGCTGTCCCTCGGCTCAGCCGACTGGTTAGTACTTGGAGAAGAGCCACCGTAAAAAAAAAGGACAGAACAAAAGTCACAAAAACAATCTCTGAATTACCCTCTTCCCTGCCCATGTTTTGACATATGGAGGGGATTTCCAGCAGTGCCCATGCTGGAAGCAATAACTGGTGGCCTCAGGGGCTGCCTGTGGCCACGAGGACTCGGTGACGGCCAAACCAGGGGGATTTTTGGAAGTTTGTTTCTGCAGAGTGAAATGATTGTCCACGGTGAGCATGGATTTGGGGAAATGGTGACTTTCCTGCAGGGAGAATCCTCCTGAAGCTTGGGTTCCTCCAGCCCATTTCCCAGTGCCCTCATCTAATCGCCACCCATCTTAGGGATCCATCTCTTGCTTTTGGGGGTTGTGAATCCACTTAATGGATTAAAACACTAAAAACATTTGGAGCTTGAGGAACCATGGTCCAGACCCCTTATGTCCCAGCTGTCAGCGCTGTGCTGAGCTGTCGCTGAAGTCACTGTCAACTGACGACAAAGTCACTGTCAGTTTACATTATTGGTCAAAAAAAGTCATTTTTAGACATTAAAAGTGTGTATTTGGGAAAAGGGAAAAACCCAAGGTGTTTGCTCCTTTGCCATATAGTGATAGAGAAGGTTGAAGTGGTGCCATGAGCTTATAAATGAGTGCTGCATCCCTGGCTGATGACAGGAGAGCTGGCAGGACTGTCCTCTTTGGGACTGGGGTAACTGAGAGCATCTGCTTCCACAGCAGGGTAGAAAGAGATGGTGGACTCTTGGAGGAGCAAGACCAAATAAAACCCTAGAAGAAAGGAAAGCCAGTAGCCAAAAAGCTGGAACCACCCCTTTCTTCCATGCCCAGAACCCCTAAGCAACCCTTTCATGATCCTAGAAGGGAAACACTCGCATGGTGGCAGGAGGACGGTGTCTTCCCTGCTCTCTTGTGGGCAAAGTTTATGTTGCCATCGAGGTCTCAGTGAAGAAATCTCTCCAGCGGATTGTGGGGAAGAGGAGATGGGAAAGAAGCTGAAGAGCTGCCCTGTGAAACCCATGAAGACCATGTTGTTCCAGAGGGCTGTATGTGAGAGATGGCAGCTCTTGGTTTGATGTTAATTGATTTTCATTACTGGGAAGGCTCTTCTTGCCCAGGCAATTCTACTCGCTGCAGGTGCAGGTGCCTCCTCTCCAGGGACTAGCATGATGGTCTTTGACATTTAATGGCAGTGGAGGGGTTGCTCAGGAGGGCTCCAAGTAGTTTCCATTCCCAAAGCCCCACTGGGGTTTTTGGAGGATGTTTAACCCTTTCAGGGGAAAATGTAATGCCCAGTGTTATGGGAATGGTGTAAGGTTGGCTTCAGCTGCTCACCAGGAGCAGTGAAGTGTGAGGCAGCTGTTGCGTGGGTTGACTTGGTGTCCTCAAGGGATCCTAGCTCCCTTCTGCAGGGAATGGGTGGAGAGCTAACCCCAAACCTCAACCCCAAAGTGTACAACCGCCAAGACAGAGCCTGGTTTGGTCTGTGTGAGACATTCTGGAATAAGGACAAGACCCTGGGCACAGCATGTAGGTGAATGACTTGAGGAGCCTCTCTGAAGCTTAGAACAGGCATCAGAGTTCTGCAGAGCTGTTGAATTTTGATTCTGCAAATAAATGCAAAATCCAACTGTTTGTATTCAGACTTTGGCTGTGCAGACAGTCAGCTACTGGATGGAAAATGCTGCTCAGCTCAGATTCCCTCTGAATTGTCCAGGTGGCCGTGACATCGAGAAGTCATGCTCTTGTCCTCCCACGATACATGCTCCATCTGCAGAGAGGAGCTTCCTAAACATTTCTGCAGTAGCTGAGTGAATGCAGAGTAGTGTTTTAACTCTGCACATCACACACCTCCCCTTGTCCTTGTCCTGTCCCCTGTGCTGGTCCTGCTCCACACCCCATCTTCTCCTGCCCTAGAAGCAGTGGTGAGGGATGCAGACCTGGTCATGGTTTGAAAAAGACAATGATGGGAGCAACATCTGTGTTGAATAGCTCCGACAGAGGGGCAAATGTTTTGGTGACTATGGCTTGTTACTCTGTGTCCTCACACATTGCTGCTGCCCTCTTCTCAGACCATCAGCCAGAACACATCACCCTTCAGCTCCCATCAGTTGCTGCCTCGAAGCTCCGCAGTGGAAGGCTGGGCTGGCTGCAGCCTGACTCACACTGTGTGGGAGATGGTAATTATTTCAGTCATGGCAAATTGGACCAGCAATTACCTTTCTCTTCGTAACAGCAATGATGCTCCTTAAAAAAAAAATAAGCATTTTAACTGATTTTGGATCAAGGGTTGGGCTTAAGGGGCAGCGGGCAGTGGAAGGATGAGGAATGAGTCAGGTAGTGGGTGATGTGTCTGTGGAGAGGGTGAAGGTCTGATCCTGCGGGCAGGGCATGGGCATGGGCATAGAATCACAGAATGGTTCAGCTTGGAAGGGACCTCAGAGATCATCTAGTTCCAACCTCTTGCCATGGGCCCTGGTTTCCCAGGGACAAGAGCAGAGGGAGAGCAGACTGGGCTCACCTTGTGTCTCACCAGAGGCTATTTCTCTTTCCTAGAACCTGAGCAAGGGTTGTATCCACACAGGGCCTCAGTGAGCATTGCAAATGCACCTAAAGACTTCCCTTCCTCCTCCTCCTCTTCCTCCTCTTTCTCCCAGCCACTTCAGCAGCTCCCCCTTTGTTCCCTGCCCTCACCCTGGCATGGAGCAGAGCCGTTTCGCATCTTCAGGAAGGACCAGCTGTCCTTTCCCCAGAAGTGTTTTGCTGTGAGCCAGCGAAGAACATTGGATAGGAAAACCAAGCTGGATCCCAAACTACAGTGACCTCCTCTATGAGGCTTTATTAGTCCTCAGGACTCACATAAGAGCTGTTCGGGGGCTACAGCGTGAGATGGCTACAATCCACCACAGTATCTCAAGTGCCTCTGCTCTGAGCGCTGGGAGATGCCTCTGTTCTTGTCTCTTGCTGGGAAGAAAATGCAATGATGCTCTCTAGAGGCAGAAGAAGTCAAGAAGTGGTTCCTTTTCCCTGGCTCTGCCTTTCACCATGACCTCACTTCTCTTTGCTGCTGCTTATTTCCTTCAAAAGCAGTAATTTCTGGGCATTTTAGTCTCTGGAGCTGTAGTTCGGGTGGTTTAGTTTCCCTCTCCCTCCCCACAGGGCAACCTGAGATAATTATTGTGGGTGCATGGAGGAGGGCTGGGAGCAGTGGGGAGTATTTGGGGTCAGGATGGAGCTCTGGGATGAGATGACTGAGGAAGTTGATAGGAAAAGGGAAAAGGGCTGGTGGAGATGTGCTGCAGCATGGTCCAGCATCACTTCGGGGCAGGGAAAGTCTTCAGGGCTCATGGTGGCATCTTGGAAGGAGAAAGTCTTCTATGGATTGATTAACCCCAGGTCTTGGGTGGAGGCAGAAGCAGCTGTGGGGCTGCACTGAGAAGGTGCCCAATCAGACTCCAACTGGCCCTTGATAAAGGCCACATGGGGCACAGAAGTGGGTTGGGGAGGGTGTGGGGTTATGTTTTTTGGGGAATAGGCGGCAGATTTGATACTGACTCACTTGGGATGTGTTTTGGGGTGTAAAGAAGGGACTGGACCTTTTGTTACCAGAAGAGTCTTCAGGAAAGTTAGGAGCTGACCCCAAGGATGTACTGGAAACACTCCTGGGATGCTTTAGCCAAGGCTGAAGGAGGTTTCTGTTGGGCAGTTCAGGTGGGGCTGACTCAGGTGCAGCTTCCAAGGTGAGCTGAAACTGTGGAGATGTCCTACAGAACTTGGAGCCTGAGTCTGCAAGGAATGACAAAAATGAGAACTCTAACATTTAACCAGTAGTTCCAGCTCTCTGCCTCCACTCTTCCTGAGACCCCAGGTGAGATCTGTGATAGCTGTTGTGCACATAAAATGTTTGAGTCCTCTACCTGTGATGTTCCAAGAGGGAAGGAGGTTGAAAGGTGATGCTTTTCCCTGAGCAAAAGAGTGTGATATATGGAGCAAAGATGGGGATCCAAGTGAGGTTTTTGGGTTTGGATAGTCCTAATCCATGGAGACTACTTTCTCTGTGAAGGATCTTTCTGTGGGGAGTTGACCAAGGAGAACTCACTCCATGGAGTTGTGGTCAGTGGGTCCCTTTTGCTTATGCAAAAAGACAGCTTGGGTCAGCTCACTGCCCTTCCCCAGCAAGTAGGAGGTTTGACCCCTATCTTGGACCTAGGGCTGGGATGGAATGCAAAGCCCAGACCACTTCTGGACATTAAAAGAAATAATAAATAAAATAAAATAAAAGGATTCATTTTACCACCCTGGCCAGGTTCCAGTTTATTTAATTACTTTCTGCCAATCCCCCTGCAGTCCCATATGCTGCTGTTTATTTTATGAGCTTATATTGCCTATCTCTCAGTAACAATGGCCCCACAAATAATCGAGCCTCGTGAAATAATTGTGCTGGTGAAAGGCTCAGGTTAATGTCTAAAATGTACTCGTGTTGTCTGAATAAAGGAAACAGGAAATTGTATTACTGAGCTGAACTGGGCGAATCTCATGTCACTGAGTGACCAGGAACACTTAGACTGGGCAAATCGTTTATGAAGGTGGTGGAGGTTACCTAGGCTGTATGTGGCAGGCACAAAAATCTGATGTGTGTGTCCTGGAGAGGTGCACAGGGATGGGTGGCTCAGCATGGGAAGGGTGTGTTGGATGTCTGGGTGAGACTGGAGAGGAGCATGACCACGCTAGTCCTCAGCAGAGCCCTAGGTTACAGTCCTGGACTGAACTCCAGCCTGTTTGCTCATGAGAGCATCTCCATGTGCCCTGAGCGAGCTGGTGCCCACCACAGACCAGCCTGAGCCATTCCATTCAAAAACTAGGCTTGAATTTAGCCCCATGTTGATTCCTAGTAGAGAATCCCATTGTTCAATCTCCTTCAGGAACAGCAGAAACAAGGAATTGGGGGTTGAAGTCACTGACTTGAGGTCTTTGAGACCTGGGTAGTCACCAAGTGTCTGAGGAATACCTGGGGTTTTTAACCTGTGTGGAGGGTCTAGCTGGGAAGTGGGAGTCCTTATGGTAGAACTCCTTCCCATGTGGTGTGGAGAATCCCTTAGAGAAATCTTGATGGGTCCCCATACAACACCCGTGGTAAGTGGTCCTCACAACTTCAGTTGTGAGGAGCTTACACATGTTATGGGCTGCATATACAGCTTTTTCTCATTGCTCTGTGCTCCCAGGAATGTGTAGCCATAAGGAAGTCTGGGTTTTCCATCAGGCAGCGAGTCACATCCGTTACCCACTGCCGTAACTTGGTTTGATGCACTGTGCTGTCAGCGCTTCCAATCTGATTAGCACAAGTGCTTCTGCCTCTCCTCAGTCAGTGATTTGCCATGTTCCTAATGGGATGCCCACTAATGAGAGGGGAAGGAGCTAAACCAAGTTATTTTCCCATCGACTAAATGGCAGCTTGCATTGCTCTTAAAAACAGTGAGGAGAAGAGGGAACATACTGCAGGACAGGGGCTGCTGGACAGAGTAAATTAATTCTGACTGCTAAGAGCAGGATAAATGGGATGAGGAGAGTCAGACGTGGCACTCGCACCATCACAAGAGATGATTGGCTCTGACTGCTCTTAGTCCTGGCAATGGGAACTTGGAGCTCAGAGGACATGTGGCTTGAGGCAAGCCAACGTTGGAGGTCACTAGAGACCCATTGATCTCCTCAGTTTGTTAGCCCCATCCACCTTCACAGCCTAATTTGTAAGGGGAAAAGGCATCTGTAGAGATGTGCGTGTTGTGATCCCTCAGGTCTGATGCTGGTTTGCTCTCCCTGTGTGTCACAGGGAGTCAAGGACATGGGATTGTGGGGCTTGGGACCTCTCACTGCCAAGCAGCACTTTGCCTGGTGATTTGCAGGTGTTCTACAATCATTGGAGTGATTGTGGAGCATGTCTATGCAGCAAAAAGTGAAGCAAGTGCTGAGTCTCCTCCCCGGCTGGCAGAGTAGTCGTCAGTTATGTCTCTGCAAACTGAGGTGGGAAATGCAAGTCAGATCAAGGAGTGCTGGTGGTTTGCATGCAGAGTGCAGATGTCTAGACAAGGGGAAAATGTGGCTGAGGCTTTGAGATGATGCAAGAAAAAGGTCAAGTGCAAATATCTGCACTTGTGCTCCAGTTTTTTTCTTTCTTGATGTAATTTTTCATTCTTGGTGTCTTTGTGTGTGGCATTTGCTCCAGGATTTACTGCACAGAAGCCCTTCGCACTGCTTCGGCAAGGCTTATTTGATATCTAGAAGCTCAGGCATTTCTTCCTTGGCCTCTGTTTAGCTGGTTGGGTTTTTTCCCCCCACACTGCAGTATGTTGTCAAATTTCACCGTGAGCCCTCACGTACTTTTGAAGAAGGATCCTGCTGTATGATCTGTTCACTGTGATAATCAGAACCTTGTGCTAATTACTTCCATCACACGTAACTGCACTTGACTCTTAACACATTCCTCCTTTAGTCCTTTCTCTCTCCCTCAGTTCCTCTTCCCTCCTGTGCAACATCCCTGTGCTGTGCTCTAACCACTGCAGTGTTGCTCCTTGCTGAAATATCCTGAGAAAATTGTTTGGGAAGCAAACAAGCACATCCAATAATGATCCCTGATTAAAACCAGTAAGGGTCCCCTAAGGTGTCTTGTGCTGAGTTAGTGGGCTCAGAGCTGGCATGTTCTGTACCAAATGTCCCACAGAAGATCACAGAACATTAGGGATGGGAAGGAACCTTGAATGATCATCTAGTTCAATCCCCCTGCCACAGCAGGATCCCCTAGATCAGGTCGCACAGGAACATGTTCAGGCGGGTTTTAAATGGCTCCTGAGAAGGAGACTCCACAGCCTCCCTGTTCCAGTGCTCTGTCTCCCTCACCATGAAGAAGTTCCTTCTCATATGTATGTGGAACCTCCTATGTTCCAGCTTAGACCCATTGCCCCTTGTCCTGTCATTAGATGACATTGAGAAGAACCTGGCTCCATCCTCCTGACACCTGCTCTTTCCATATTTATAAACATTAATGTGGTCACCTCTAAGTCTCCGTTTCTGCAAGCTAAATAGACCTACCTCCCTCAGCCTTTCCTCATCAGGGATGTCTTCCACTCCCTTCATCATCTTTGTAGCTCTGTGCTGGACTGTCTCAAGCAGTTGTGTGTCCCTCTTGAACTCAGGGGCCCACAACTGGGTACAATATTCCAGATGTGTTCTCACCAGGGCAGAGTAGAGGGGGAGGAGAACCTCTCTTGATCTATTGAGATGATTTAATTCTGCTGAAGTTATGTTTGTTTTTCTACAGTTCTCCTAAAGTTAAGAAGATCAATTATGCCAAAGAGCTGAGACTTCAGTAGAACTGATGCATCTTGTGCTGAGCTCACCCCTGTGTATGAGACAGGGTAATACATGGGGTGGTGATGGCTTGAGCTGGTCCTCAGAGCCCAGTTCTCATCTTGGCGCAAGGTGAAATGCTTTGCTCCATATGGATGTGGATCAAAGCCAGGACAGTCCCTGTCTGAGGGACTTAACAACCCTAAAGTGTGTCTGATTCCATTCAGGACAGATTTGCTGTAGAACTGGAGTAAAAATTGTCACGCTGTAAGTAGATGTAAAAAGCTTCTGAAGAGCAAAGCCCACAGAAGCAGGGTAACGTCATGCCTGTATGTTCGTCTGCTTCCATCTGCTCAAGAACATCTCCTCTCGGTATTTCCCAGCTTGGTGGATGCTGGCCTAGCCAACCAGCTGGGGACCCAGTACCCATGTTAGCTGGGTTGTAGTGTAGTTTCCTTCATGGAAGAGGCATAAGATTAGAGACCTTATAACCTTCAGAGCCAAACCTTCCCTAGGGCTCCATTACCCAGACCCTCCTTGTTCCATTTCTGTGAGCTGATTTCTCTGAGCTGTGACTTAATCAGGATGTTAATTTTAACCTTTTCTTGAAGGATTATGTTCCACCTCGCTTCACTCTCAGAAATGCCAGTGCCCCATGGGCATCCTGGGTAACCTGATGGCTCTTCACACTTCCCCGAGCCTCCACTACCACTATTCTGCAGGGTTACCTCTTTCTTCCAGCTCAGACCTTGGCGCTCACTGAATAATTCTTCATTGTGCTGGAACTGATAATTAACAGGCATCAATCATCCAGACACTGCACTGTCCAAAGAGAGATGATGCATGTGGAGCATCATGTCATGGCACTGGAGGAAGGACGGGTGGTTTGCTGTGTATTGATGGGAATGTGAGAAGGATTGAGGTAGAGGTTGTCCCCTGCCAAATACCCATCATGGGGTTGGACCTCCCAGAGCTTTGCTAGGTTATTGGGAAGCTACCAGGCCAAGTGGTGGAAGGAAAGACGTGTTGAGCTCTCTGTGCTGCTTTCCAGGCATTGCTATCATGATTCATGGGATTAGATCACAGGTTTGCCTGAGCAACAGCTCTTGCAGGTTTTGTTCTACAGATTTAGATGAGTTGTTTGTCTCCCAGAGGGGGTTTTTGGGAGTTGGCCTCTCTGCTGTTTTCTCTAAGAGGTTTTCAAATGTTTCCATGGTGTCCTTCTAAAACACCAGAGCATCCCAAGGTGACCCATGGTAAGGGCAGAGCACAAGGCTTTCCTGGTGTGTGTTATGGTGAGGGTATGTTCCTGTATGACTTGATGTAGGCGATCCTGCTGTGGTGGGGGGATTGGACTCAACGATCTTTCAGGGTCTCTTCCTAATGTTCTGTGATTCTGCGACAGGACCCTCTGATGCAGAAGATGCACCAGTGCTTTGCTAGTAGAAATATGTAGGCAAGAGTTGCTGATGGCTTGTGATATCCCTGGGTTAATTTTGCCTGTGTGGGCTCTTTATACCTAATAAGAACAGAATAAGCCTCAGCATCCTGGTTCCATGGATGGCTTCTCCTTAGCAAAGGAGGTCTGCTACTGTAAAACCTCTGCTGCCACTTTTCGTGGTGGAAAACCTCCAAGAACGATGTTATGAGATTAAAATGCAGATACACAGAAGCAATGCTTTCAGATGGGTTCTTTCCATTTTTCCCCATCAACTCTTGCAGCCTCATTAAGCACCAGTTACTAATTACCCTTCGTATCTCGTGAAAATCACACCGGTTGTGTTTTTTTTACCTACCAAACATCGTAGCCAGCCTTTATCCTGGTCTTTAATGCACGTTGATTGAAGCATTTATTGGATGCTACTTAGGCAGCTCTGTGCCTGCTTTCGTTTTCTTCTTAAGACGTTTACAAAGCCACTGCTTAGAATCACTGCGGCCCATCTGGCACATTAAGTGTTTGCGCAGAGTGTACCCGACTTTGCCATCTACTTCCTCAATTAAGATTAAATATTCAAGGCAATTCAATTTTTTCTTCTCCTTCCTCCATGCCATCTGATCTCTCCACCATCCCTGACATCATATATAGATAGAAATGTGGCTCTGGCAATGGAGCGTTAACTTGGAGGTGGGTGCTGGAGGCAAGATGAAGGTGCCCACTTCCGCCCAGTGACAGAGATTGCAGCGGGCAGATGGCTCCAGTAGTGGGTCCCTTCAAAGCCAAAGATATCAAAGGCAGAAAATATTACTCCACCCTATTCTGGCATAGCAGGGAAAGGGCTCCTGGAGGCAGGGATTTAAATCCGCCCTGCTAGCTGTGTCGGCTCAGGAAGTTGCTCTGCATCCCCAGGGAGCAGCAGGCATGTGGAGGATTAGCAATGAGCTCCAGCAGCAGCAGCTTATGGGGAAGAACCTGTCTGCATCAGGTGTGACAGTGCTGTGGTTTTACTTCTGTAGTCAGCCTTGCAAACAAAAATGAGAGCAGAGTGTGCCACTGGCCTGGTGATTATCCTGAGCTGGCTAAACCCTGCCAGCAGCAGAATGAGGGCTAAGGATGACTGTAAGTGGCAGTAAAATATTCACAGTGGGGTTGAGGGCGGAAGGTACTTATTAGCTCTGAAGAGGATGCCTTGCATTAAAGAGGGGATTTGGCTTTATAGCTGTTCCTGGTAGGTAGGAAAAGTAGCTTCTTGCACTGCCCCAGGCATAAATCTGTCCACTTGGAGACAGAAGTAAGAGGTACTGAAGAGGATTTGCAGCAAGTCTTACACCAGGATGTTGTATTGGGTGTTTCAAGTGGTTTCTGATAAAATGGCTTCAAGTTGCCCCAGGGGAAGTTTAGGTTGGACATTAAAAAAAATTAATTCATGGAAAGGGTCCTCAGGCCTTAGAACAGACTGCCCAGGGGGGGTTGAATCGTTGTCCCTGGATGTGTTTCAGAGTCATGGATATGTGGAGTTTAGGGACAGGGTTTAGCGGTGGCCTTGGGACAACTGGGTTAATGGTTGGACTCAATAAGCTTGAAGCTGTTTTCCAACTCAAATGATTTTGGGTCAAGCCCTGGTTTGGTTTGGTTTGGTTTGGTCCAGCTTGAACACCTGGGAGTGGGAGCAGATGTGATGATGCTAAGGGGTGGGTCTGGGCAGGGCTCTTCAGCTCATCCAGAGGCTTCTGGAACTCTTGGCAGTTTATACTGAGAGAATTGTGCCAACATTGAGCAAAACTGGTGTTTGAGTACTTTGCTGAAATGACTTATTTTGCCACTTCGCAGGGAAGAAGGATCTTGCAGGAAACAGAGAAAAATAAAACAAATCAAACTAATTAAATACTGCGCTACGTTGCAAACGAGCCCTGCAGCTTTGGACCAGAGCACTTTTAATTGGATTCTGAAGTCCCAGGATACACTCAGTGGGGAGCAGCTGGGGAACCTCTGCTTTCATTAGCTTTGCCTGAATGCAGACAGTGAGAGATGAGGGGAGGGAAGGCCAGTGCTGGACGGAGGAGGTGGAAGTGGAGAGCAGGCCCAAAGCAGTGGTGGGGTGGTGGTTGCTGGCAGGAGGCTGAGATGAGCCAACAGTGGCCACTGGTGACCCATGAGGTGCCTGAGCCAGACCCTACTAGCTCTTGACGTCTGTCTTGATGGTGGATGGTTTCCTTAGCCTCTATGAAGCCATCCTGGTGCTACTTCTGGAGATGGTTAGGAGCACTCAGAGCTTGGTCTGTCTCTCAGACAGCTTGATTGAGGGAAACCGAGCGGGAGATGGGGTGGATGGAGTCACGCTTGGGTGCAGGCGCACACTCATCGGTGTAAACACTGTATAAAATATATGTTGATCCAAACAAGGCCATTGAAATGCAAATCAGCTGCATCCTGCCTCATTAACATGCTTCAAAACCTGTCTGTGCTGCTCTAGGCAGGAGCAGCATCTCTCCTGGGTTGTGTAAGGAGATGTGTGTGGTGGTGTGTGATGGTGGATGAGGCTCTGTGGCTTGCTTTGGAGTGAACCTTAGATTCTGGCCATGATTTTACTTTGTAAATGAGGTTAGGGCGAGTGTGAAATCAGTGATTGTGACCCTATATGGCGAGGAATTTACTGCCTCAAAAAACCTCCCAGCTTGTGTCTTTGGTGGTGCCCTCAGATGCATCTGCTTTGGAGGGGAGCACTGACCTCATCGAGTTTAGTACCCAAGTCCATGCTCACTTCTGTGAATTAGAATTCTTCTCATGCACTTTATCTGCTGAAAATACTATGCAAAAAGTAGGTAAATAACCCCCCAAGCTCTCTGGTGTGTGTTCTGTTCCCCTGTTTTGGGGGATCTCTGCAGCTCCTTGCCCACTGGGTCCCTAGGGAGCTGATGTCCCTCTTTGTGAAGAGTCTGAGCAGCCTGCTGCAAGCTGCTTGCGCTCTGCCCAGCCCTGTTTTGCTGACATTCCCAGACAAAGTGGTGCAGAGCTACCAGGCAACTGCAGAGCTCTATAGAAATTTTGCTTTTTCTTCCCAGAACAGCAGAAGTCGGTGTTTAGCAATAGAAGGTGTTTAGCAATAATCGAGCCTTCCGACAACAGCCTCTCCTGTATTTCACAGTATTTCAGACAAAAGGAGATGTTTCCCTTCCTTCAAGAGCTGCAACCTGCTATTTTGCAAGTTAAATTGCTCCGATGTGATTGAAATCCACCCGGCGACAAGCTCGTTATTTGGTGACACACGGCTCCAAATTGCCCACCCCGATCCTTTTGAGATTTCTCAATTACTGGCATATTAGGAATTAATAGTTAAGAAGGGCAAACACTCAGCCCCAGAGTTCACCGCCACCCCCTCTGCTAATTAAGGACTTTGCCCTCCTCCATCTGCGTGGGATGGAAGGCCCTGGGGGCCTCTTCCCAGGTTTTGCCGGCAATGTGTCTCCCCAAACTCGCCAAGGCGACAGAAGGGAGCGTTAATCACGAGGAAGACTTGTAGGAGCTGAGCTGGCGACTTGCTGCATGTTGGGTTCATTGGTACAATGGTAAACTGAAGTTTAACTGCTTCTATTCCTTGTAGATCTTCCCCAGGGCAAGGCCATTTCTGTGTTCCCACCTTTGCTGAGCAGGAGCCTGCCAGCAAGCAGCTCTATGACCCTAATGCCCATCTTTTCCCCTCTTCAGTTGCTGGTTGCTGGTGCAACCATCCCTCCTGTGGGGATCGCCCCTGCAGAGCTGCTGTGAGCATGTTGCAAAGGGAGCTTTGTCTTTGCACCTTGCTTGTGCCCCTTTGCTTCCAGGTCCTGATATGTCCCCTCCCCTGCAGCTCATTCCAGCCAGGGAGGCACCTCATGCAGAGGGAAGAATCCCTATGGCTGGGTAGCAATGAATGTGTCCTCAATCCACACTTTCCATGGGCAGGGGCACAGTGCTTCAGATTGCTGTTGGAGTTTTGTTAGATGGGAAGTTGTCTCCTCCCTTGCTGTTCCCATTTGGAAAACTGCATGTGGAGCTCTTGCCAGCTCATAGCTCCTGAAGCCTGAGAAGCAGCTCCTTGCACCCACCATGGCCTCAATCCAGGCTGGGTGCAGCGAGTTTTGCTAGCAGGGAATCTGCTGGGCTTTCCATGTGGACCTGTCTGCCCTGGCAGGCTCAGCCCCTGCTGTTAAATGGGATTTAGCATCTCTCTCCCCTCCTGTCGTTTTAGTGAGATGTTCAAGACAAATCTGGCACAGTTGGCAAATCTCAGGAGGGGACCTGCCATTGAGAAAACACAGTTTTGAGGGAGCTGAGCCTGACAGCTGCCTGTTCCCACGTTTTATACAGCTGCTCATCAACTTAATGGCAATAAATGAACTCCCAGGGGGTCTCAATGGTGGTTTTGGGACGTCCCTGTGCTTGGGAGCTGCTTGAGTTTATCTCTGCTGTTCTTGGTGTTCAGAGTTCTAAAATAGCCTTTGCCCTGCAGCTGTGGGACTGGATGGGGTAGAAGTACAGTGTAGTCCCCAAGTTGCGCTCTGCAGTTGTTACAGTCCATAAAGGGAGAAAAAAATCCTCTAACTAGCACATGGACGGGTTGTAGCTGCATAGAAACCCCTCCCCATACATCACTGAACCCCTGCCCTGGTTTAAACACTCAGGACAATCTATTCATTGGTGGCTTGGATGAGGTATTAGGGTGCACTGTCAGCAAGTTTGCTGATGACACAAAGCTGGGAGGTGTTGCTGACACCCCAGCAGACTGTTCTGCCATTCAGCGAGACCTGGACAGGCTGGAGAGCTGGGCAGGGAGCAATTTAATGAAGTATAACAAGGGTAAGTGTAGAGTCTTACATCTGGGCAGGAGCAACCCCAAGGTACCAGTATAGGTTGGGGACTGACCTGTTGGAGGGCAGTGTAGGAGAAAGGGATCTGAGGGTCCTGGTGGACAGCAGGATGACTATGAGCCGGCAATGTGCCCTTGTGGCCAAGAGGGCCAACAGCATCCTGGGGTGGATCAGAATGGGGGTGGTTGGCAGATCGAGAGAGGTCCTTCTCCTCCTCTCCTATGCCCTGGAGTATTGTGTCCAGTTCTGGGCCACTCAGTTCAAGAAGGACACGGAGCTGCTCGAGGCAGTCCAGTGTAGAGCAATGTGGATGATGAAGGAGGTGGAGCACCTCCCTTATAAGGAAAGGCTGAGGGAGCTGGGTCTCTTTAGCTTGGAGAAGAGGTGAATGAGGGGTGACCTCATTAATGTCTATAAATATGTGAGGGGTGGGTGTCAGGAGGATGGAGCCAGGCCCTTCTCAGTGTCATCTGATGATAGGACATGAGGCAATGGGTGCAAGCTGGAACATAGGAGGTTCCTTATAAATATCAGAAGGAACTTCTTCACAGTGAGGGTGACAGAGCATTGGAACAGGCTGCCCAGAGAGGTTGTGGAGGCTCTTTCTGTGGAGACATTTAAAACCCGCCTGGATATGTTCCTGTCCAACTTGGTCTAGGTGATCCTGCTGTGGCAGTGGGATTGGACTAGATGATCTTTCCAGGTCCCTTCCAATCCCTAATGATTCTATGATTCTATGACTTTCCCTGTAACTCCCATCCCATTTGGGCTTGAGCTACATGTTGTAGCAGCATCCCTTGGGGAATGCAATTCCAACAGGAGCACATCCCTTGGGTTTCTTTGCATGGAAATCTTTCCATGGGCTGCCATTTGTGCTGGGCATTGTATTGGAATGCAAGGCTGGAGGAACAGCAGCCCAATGTGAATCTCTGAGGATCTCTATGTGCCAAGCATGGTCATGCCCTGCAATTCCTGCTGGGATGAGCCGACAGCAGCTGGAGTGATGGAGGAAAAACACAGCTCTGGTGGGGCTGACTCACGCCTGGTGGTGTTTCTTGCCATGTGTTCTAATCACCGAGAAATGCTTTGCCTGTGGTATCATTTTCCTTAAATATATCATTAGAGAAAATGACAGCCCGAATGGTGGGAGGATGCTAATGGCTCCAGAGTGGCAGACAGATTGCAGAAAATAGTTCCCCGCAAACACATTGCAGGTGGGAGCTTGTACTGGAGGAAAGGAGAGATAGGCTGGGCATGTGGTGTGTAAGCAACGTGAGGGGCAACCAGCCCTGAGCTGGGACAACCCTATGAGGACAGGCTGAGGGAGCTGGGGTTGTTCAGCCTAGGGAAGAGAAGACTCCAGGGGGACCTTAGAGCTGCCATCCAACACCTGAAGGGAACCTACAGGAAGGCTGCAGAGGGACTTTTTCTGAGTGGCTCTAGTGACAGGACAAAGGGAAATGGTTTGAAACTGAAGGACAGGAGGTTCAGACTAGATCTTAGGAAGAAGTTCTTCAGTCCAAGGGTGCAGAGACTTTGGAAATGATTGCCTGGAGAGGTTGTGGCTGCCCCCTCCCTGAAGGTGTTCAAGGCCAGGCTGGATGAGGCCTTGAGCAGCCAAGCCTGGTTGAGAGGTGTTGCTGCCCATGGCAGAGTGTTGGAGTAGATGATCTCTCTGAGGTCCCTAACAACCTGAGCCAGTCTAGGATTCTGCCTCCTGCTGCCCTGGGAAACCCTACCTTGCCTTTCCACTGCTTTTGGGTATTTTGGAGGGAGTGGAGTGAAGAGGAGGTGGATGGCCCAGATGGGGTTGTTCAGGAAAGAAAAAATGACATGATGGGGCACTAGTTTAGCAAAGCATGGCTAAGACTGGGTTGCCATATGGCTGGTGGATTCTGAGCTGTTGCCCTGAGCTGCACATCTGGGAAGGGGTTTGTGGTGGTGGTCTGGGGAGGAAAACCCTCCTCCTCCATCTGAAAGTCCTTGAGGTCTCCAGGGCTGCTGAGCTGAAGCTTCTGGAATGCAATGTAGCACTGAGGTTCTTTCTACCCCCTGCATGAGCTGCGCTGCCTCTGCTTTTATATCACACGAAGCAAAGAACAAAGTGTGTTTTGAACTACTCAGCTGTAAGAGTCGGTTGTCTGTAACCCCACCTGTCCTCCAAATCTGTTTCTGCTGCATCTCTTGAAGAAACAATAAACCATAATGACCTTTAATTTTGATGCAGCAGCCCACAGTTCCTGGGGATGCTACGCAAACACCTTGTGTCCTGGTGGATAAAGGTCTTCGGCCTTGTACTTCAAAGATATTGTGCTGAAAACCTCTTAGATTTGTATTTTTATTGAATTTCTTCATCTTCAAAAGCAATTAGTGATGCAAGTTTCTCTCAACATCAGGACAGTTCATTGGCCCAACTCACCCTCTGCTGGGATGAGATGCTGAGGTACATGTGGAGCCCTGCCGTGGCTTTTCAATCATGTGTGTGGTGTGGAGAAGAGAGCTCTTGTGAGGAAGAGCCTCATGGAGATGATGTTTCTTCAGCTAAACTGGCAGCGTTGATCCTGCCTGGAGGTCATGCAGCTGGACTCTCTGTCATTTGGAGTGTCAAAGCCATTTCAGCTCCACCACAGCCCTGTTCTCCAATGCTGTGGCAAAAACAGTGGGGTAATGCCCCATCTCCCATCCCACCTTGAAGGATTTCTCCTTCTTCTCTTGCACTTGGATCATCCCCATCAACAGAGGGTATTCTTGCGGTCTGCTTTTAATTTCCTTTTATACACCTGGCTCTCCAGTTCTCTGCTCATCTTCACTCAATTTTATGGTGCTCAGAGAGGCTTTGTTGGTGCCTGCATGCAGCTTGCACCTGCAAGGATGATCCCTCAGTGTCTGTGACTCCACAGGATCTGCATGGACCAGCCATCAGCCCCTTGGCCCTGTGGTGTTCCCTTCCAGCAGCCCAGGAGGCACCCGCCACCTTTAAGACCTCCCTGGTACCACACAGAGCTGCTGGTGAGGCTGCTGGACTCTTTCCTGCTGGCTGAATTTCCTAAGGACTAAAATGACTCTTTATTTTCCCTGTCCTGCTGCTAAGGAGCCACTGGGAATATCTGCTGGTGATGGCAGCAGGAGGGTTGGGCACTGGTAACACCAGCCCATTACCTGCCTTTAGTACGGGCTTCACGAGCCACCACCCAAACTGAGCAACCTGGCCTCTTCCAACCATCCCTTCATCCATGTGATGAGACTCCTGTTCTCATATCTCCAAGTGCTCTCTGTGATGTCTTACTGCTGAGAGCTGAACGGGGTGGAGGAAGAGCCATGCTTCTCCCCAGGAGCTCTTTAAGAGGTTTAGTTTCTGTTTCTGTAATGATTTCTGTGCATATTTCTATTTCTGAGGCCATGACACCAGTCTGGGAAAAAGGGCAGATTTATGTCTCCCCCAGATGCCTGGTTCTTGGGAAGGAACATTTATAACCCCCTTGACCAGCCTGTCCATGTCCTTGATGGTGCTGTGGGGGTTCCCAGCTCTCCAGTGACGAGGGGGACCCACTGTGCTGCCTCCAGTGCGACAGATGGAGAGAAGAAGGATTTATTTACTACGAACGAGCTGGGAACATCCCCAAACTCTCCCCTCTGCCAGCAGCAGCAGTTGGGCAGGGAAAACACTTAAAAATGATGGAATTTGTTGACTGTCATTGATGTTTTATCTCCTCCATGACTGTTTCTACTAGTGGAGCTCCCAGACATGGAGTTTCCAATGGGATAAATCAGATCCTATTCCTGATGTGGGACCCAAAGGAGCCACTGAGGCCATTTTAGCAGATTTCAGTTGTTCCTTTCTTCCTTCCAACTTGGCTTAATGAAATGAATTCACCTTACAGAGGGTTTTCTTCTGAAGTCAGTAGGAACCGAAGTGAACTGACACTGACTGGTGCTGGTTCGTATGGGAGGGATGCATTCATCATGAGGGAAGGGTTGTCTTCCCAAGGGCTGATAACCAGCCTGTAAATGTGAGTAACTTCACACGTTCAAGCATGGTCTGACCCTCTGAGAGGGCTTTTTTAATCACAGGTCTGTGAATTGAGCAACATTCTGTAAAGCTACAAAATGAAGAACAAACCAACATAACTCTCCCATTCCTGCTCATGCAGTAGGAGAGTTGCTGGGTGTTTCTTGGACAGCATTTGAAACACCTGAAGTGGTTGTTACGAAGGAAAAAAGGGTCAGTTGTGGGGAACCACTTAGCCAATTAAGAAAGAGGAAGGACCAGTCAGACCTTGCCCCAAATTCCTCCTTGATCTTCTGAGTTGGCAAACCTGGCAGTAATGATCACAAAGGTTTAAAGCTGATGAAGGAGGTGGGGTTAGGTGGCCTGAGGAGACTTTTTTCTACATCCCTGGAGACTTGGCTCACCACACAGGTAGGATGTGAGCATGGAAAAGCCACTTTTGCCTGAGCTGTTTTGATGTGTGTTTGCTTTATGACTTTAATTCCACCTGAATTTTCCTTTGGCAGTTCTTCATGCCTGGTGTTTGATGTAGCGGGTGTGAGACGCTCTCTTTGATGCAGCTCTAGCCACGAAGCAGAAACGGGCTGGGATACCTGATTGAAATTCCAAGCTGGCTGTGAGATAGATGAAAGCACTCTGATAGCTGCTGGCTCCCAAGTTTAGGCTCTGCTATCGGTGTGGGATCTCAGCTTTGCTCCTCGGCTGGATGATATCCCCACGCTCGCAGCTCAAGGCTGCCTTGAGGGGGTTTTCTGGTTGGGTTTTTTTTCTTTCTGCTATTTAACTGCATTGAGTGCTGCCTCTGAGTGAGGAGCAGTTGGGTTGATGATGTGGGTGTTTGTTTGCTCTTGGGTAAGTGTCACTCATATTCAATTGAAGCTACATGGAGGTCACTTCATGCTACCCAAGGGCAGGAGAAAGCCACAGTCGAATGGGCTGTGAGGTTGGTTAGTTCTGCTCTGAAGCTGAAAGGAAAACCTTCAGCGAGGGATGTTTGGTGGACAGTTGCTTCCTCCTGGAGGGAATAATCTGGAACTGAAAGAGGATTTGCAGCTAAGCTAACAATGGCCTGATCACAGCCTTCTGTTTGGCTTTCCCTACTTATTTCACTTTTCACCTCTTAAAAAAGGTCAGTGAAGCAAGACGGTGGTTTGCTCTTGCACCAGCTGTGCTCACCAGCTCTGCTGCCACATCTCTGGGTGCTCCCCAGCCTTCTTCCTCCAGCTGCTGCCAGACTTCACTCCTGAAGGGACCAGATGTTCTGCTGGAAGCCTTCAACATCTCAGCTGCTGTTGCTAAAGAAATATATCTATCTCTGGCTGCTTTCATTAAACACACAGTGAGAATTTACCCACATGACAATCAACAAAACTGAAGGGAGAAGAGGTAGATGCCACCTATGGCAGCTTTTTCCTATCATTATGTAGAAGTTTGGTTCTGAAGAGCAGCCTCCTGGCCAGCAGGGACCATGTCTCCTGTTAGTACCTGATGCACGTGTGGGATTGATGCCTCCTGCGTGTTGCTTGGGCATGACGTGAAACAATCGGTGTTAAAAATAGCGCAGGAACACGTGCCTGATATATAAATAAGGGTGTTGCAGAACATGTAGTAGGGACACCACAAAGAAGGGTTTCTCAGGATTTTCCTCAAGTCTCACCCATTTTTTCTAATGTCTCAAACTGCAGATGTTTAAGGCAGCAGCTGAGTGTGTTTTGCTGAAACCAGTAGGACTGTGGAGCCCCTGAAGTGGTTCTGGGGTGACCCACCCTGTCCTAGAGCCCTGCAGGGGAACTCCCCTCGTGAGGGGAACGCACCTGCTGGCTTTCTCCAATAGTTCTTATTTCATGTTGCCCTGAGAACCAACAAACACACTGACGTGAAGATAGGTTGAATTACACATTCTTATGTGCCTTGCTGAGGTGTTTGGAGTTAACACAATTAACTAATGAGACAAGTTCCCTGTTCTGTCCTGCAATTAGCAGACCCTGGAGCTGGCAGGTGGGAGCAGTCTGTGGGATCCCTCCCACTCCGAGTCCTGGGGAGTCTGGGAAGTGACAGCAAGAGACCCCAGCAGATGTGAACATCTGTGCAGGTTGTGAGGAGACCTTGTTTAAAAAAAGGCCAACAAATAAAGCCCCAAACCCAACCCCTGGCTCACGCCTGCCTCATGGAGAGGCACAGCTATTCAATTAAGGTCCCAATCACTCAGTGCAAACTGCTTGTTACCTGGATGTGTGGAGAACTCGTCTCGCGCCTCGCAGGCAAATTGTCACAAGCGGAGAAATGATAAAAGCCGAGGTGGCTGGTCCCCGGCTGCAAGCGCGAGGCGTGATGTCCTGAGCTAGGCTTCAATCTCACTGCCTATGCCAGGGCATCATGAGAGGCACCAATCCTGCCCTGCATCCCGCTGAGCGCTGCTGGACCACTGAGGAGCCAGCTGGCTCCTTGTCAAAATGGGTCTGTGCTCAAGTACTGGCCTCTTCCCTAACACCAGCAGGAGATGTGGAACATCTGCTGTCCCTGGTTGTATAGAATGAATTCCATAATCCCTGAATCACTAAGGTTGGAAAAGACCTCTAAGGTTATCAAGTCCAACCTTTAACCCAACACCTCCATAACCACCAGACCCTGTCCCAGAGTGCTGCATCCACTCACCTTTTGAACACCTCCAGGGATGGGGACTGCACCACCTCCCTGGGCAGCCTGTTCCAGTGTTTAACTACTCTTTCGCTACAGAAATTTTTCCTACTACACAACGGTCCCGTGTGGAGGGAGCTGCAATGCCAGAGCAGCCTCAAACAAAAAACCCTACCTTTTCGTAAATGATAAATCCTAGTTTTCATGCAGGGACCAGGCTTGGAGCAGCCTGGTGAGCTCCTGTGTTGAGCATCACCAGCAGCCCAGCCTGGGGGAGTTATTCCTGACCTATTTCTGGGCTTTCATTCAATTTGCAAACTAATTTTACCGCTCCCAATTGCGTGAAGTGACTCTGGCAGGTGCCTGTGACTGAGACCAAGGCAATGTCCAGATACTGAGGGAACTGCAATGAAATTGTGAAATCCCTTAAGCTTATTAATGTAAAGTAAATGGTGGCAGCTTCCAGCACAGCAGAGCTGGAGCAGCAATAGGATTTTAATTCCTAAAAGATCCATGGAACACAATGCCTGGCTTGGCTTAGCACAGGATGAACAACAAGATAACTCCTTGCCAAGGAAGCTTAAAGTTGTTTTCCAACAGTCTTTTTTTTCTTCGTTATTCCTCCTGATTCCAGGCTGAGGGATGCTCAACTCGGAATATTTGAAGCACTAAAAACTGTGAGAAGTGATCCCAGGAGAGGCAGAGCGGTATGTGTCTGCAGGACTTTTATGGTAATCAGGGGAGAAATGAGCTGAGAGAGACTTTATTGAACATCCCGTGGAATTGGAAATTCCAGTGTTCCCTCCAGGTCCCATAAAATGACAACAAACTCTTTGGATCTTGCTGTCCCAGGCTCCCAGAATGTTTTCTCCTTGCTGAGCCCTCATGGTTATAGCAGAGCTCCTGCCACCAGGTTTGGGGACTGGGTTAAAGGATTTATGGTGAGGATCTCACACATCCCAGTGGTCCTTCTTCAGTTTTAAGCAATGTCGATTTTTATGGGATTCCTGGAAACTTCCCAGCCCACAAGCTGAGCCCTCGTCGGATGTGTTTGTGATCTGAGCCAGCTCAGGGTGAGTTGAGACCTTCATCAATACGTGGAAAAGTCAGATTTTCCTCCAGCAAGAACTCAGGAGCTCAAGTCAGCCTTTGGTCTCTGCAAATGCTCCTGCCAGGAACGGAAAGGGCAGATGGAAATGGGGGCCTGGGAGGGATTTGCTCTCCCCAATGTGCTTTCACCTGAGCTTTGTGAGTCAGGGGTTCTGCCTTTCAGACCCCCAAAATAACCACACAGAGTGAATACAGGGAAACATTTGGGTTTGGCAACTACCAGCAGTGGCCTCATGTTTCAGGTTTATTAGGAGGATTGAGAGGGTGCAGTGGGATTGCTGCTCCTGCCTCTGCCCTGCGGTGCCTTTCACTTGGTGGATTGTGAAACAGTTCAAGGAGGCAGCGCACAAGCCCTTTGTTCTGCTTTGCTTCTTCCTCTCTTTCTCTTTTGTTAAATTTTTTAAAATTGATTGTTATTGCAGGAGCCTTTGGGAACATAACGGTAAAAAATGGCACTGAGGGGCCATTGGCCCTACGTGCCCTGCAGATTTTTCTGATAAAAGCCACTGTCTTCTGCTCTAGAGGAAGGAAGATTAAACGCAGGTCGACTGAAAACATATTCCTGCAAAGAGTGGGTGAAGCTGGTAGAGAAAAGACCTTCAGCCTGTTGGTGACGTCCTTTGTTGCTGCCATTATCACTCAAGGTCTGCAGGGACAGCGGGTTCCCGTGGAGAGCTGTGGCTTCAGAGATAGCTCTTGTCTGCGGGAAGTGGAGTGAGATGAGAACACTGTGGCCTCAAAGCTCTCTGAAGAACCCGATGCATTCAGCGTGCTGCAGGATGGTGTGCGGAAGGCTCGTGCCCTGCTCACCCCAGGGACAGGGTGATAAATGAGAGACCGGCTCCAGAGCAGAGTGCTGGGCAGCAGGTGATGGGGATGAAGGTGACTGGAGCTGAATGAGGGGTAAAAGCATAGCTAACCCTTCTCTTCACAGAAGAGGGGGTGAAATGGTGACTGGTGACCTTGGCACTAGCAGAGATTTCCCCTTTCCACCTCCTTGCTGGCTCTCAGACAGCTTGAATGTGCCCACCCAGATCTTGTGATCCTGATAGGCAACCAATTAACTGCCTACTGGATGCTGTCCTACCCTGAAAGGACATGTTGGGCCACTGACAGGCTTGTGTCAGACCTTCCAACGTCCACAACATGGATCTGTCTGTGCACAACCACTTTCACCATGTTGCTGAGCTGTGTGGATGAAGCCTGTGGCTTGTGAGCACTGACAGAACATCCAGAGAAATTCCAAACCCACCTGGACTTGCATCTGTGTGATCTACTCTAAGTGATCCTGCTCTAGCAAGGGAGTTGAACTAGATGATCTCCGGAGGACCCTTCCAACCCCACCATTCTGTGAGTCTGTGTTTCTAATCCACTGCAAAGCCCTTGTCAGCCCAGAGCTCCTCACTTAGCCCCTGCATTCAAAACAGGCTGCTGCTGCTTTTAGCTCGAGGGTGCGACCATTCGCATGCTTTAACAGACAAATTCTGCCTGTTGTGCTTCTATGGAGAGATCTGTGCAACCACATGGGCTAAACCCAATTGCTATAAAATCATAACAAGAGCTGGGGAAAAAAAATCTCTGCTGGTCTTCCAAGAGGACTGCTGGATGCAATTCACCAAAGCCTGGAGATGTTATTTTGCTCTCTGGCTGTAAATTGTTCTGTTCCACTGAGCGACAGTGTCTGAAAGACACTGCATCAAACTAAGTGGAATCAGATAGATAACAGCCCTTCCCAGGGAGCTGAAATTACTTGGCGTTTAACTCTACAGCTCTCGAAGCTCGTGAAGCATCATGTGTGTCCTGGGCTCCAGCTCACGTGCTCTGCCTCAGTGTTAGTGTGGGGCTGTGCCCTGCTCTGGACATATCCAGGGGCAGCAGAACTGAAAAGCTGTTCCTTTTGGTGAGGTTGTGGGTTGAGTTATTCCCTGGATGTGAGGTGCCTTTTTCCCTGTCCTCGGAACAGGCTATTGCTGGGGAATGGGAAATCACAGAATCTTTAAGATTGGAAAGGACCTCTAAGATCACCAAGTCCAACCTTCAACCCAACACCTCTGTGACCACCAGGCCATGCCCCAAAGTGCCACATCCACTTATCTTCTGGACACTTCCAGGGATGGGTAGACTACCACCTCCCTGGGCAGCCTGTTCCAGTATTTAACTGCTCTTTCACTACAGAATTTTTTCCTAATTTCTAGTCTGTACTTCCCCTGGCCCAACTTGTGTTCATTTCCTCTTGTCCTTCAGCAGTTATTTGGGAGAAGAGGCCAACAACAGCCTCTCTACAGCCTTCTTTCAGGTAGCTGTAGAGGGCAATAAGGTCTCCTCTCAGCCTCCTCTTCTTCAGGCTAAGCAATCCTGTATCCCTCAGCCTCTCTCCATCAGACCTGTTCCCAAACCCGTTAACCAGCTTTGCTGCCCTTCACCATCCTCGGTCCAACATCTCAATGTCTTTTTTACACTGTGGTGTCCAAAAGACGCTGAGGTGTTGGATACTCAGTATTTTTGGGGAGCAGATGCACAGGTGCTACTTGGGTAAGCCCCAGGGTGAGAAGCTTCAGCCTGGTGCCAATCCCAGCTCTGAAGTTGTCCTCCACTGCGGTAGGAAGGAGGTCATTAACTCTGATGAGGACATTTGTGATTCCAACGAGGTCTTTCATTTCCATCCTGACTCCTTTTCTGCATTTCTGATGCCACTCACTAACGAGGGAGTGCGAAATGTTAAGACGCTGAAATAGTATTGCCCCAAGGTTCATGGGCTAATGACAAGAGTTATCACTGTCTGAGGAGTTCAGGGCTTAACAAAAGGTACAAAACAATTAAATGGTGATTAACAGTTGAGTGTTTCCATAACTACAGAACTAGGCTTTCACCATCCTGTTTGCTGCCTTTTCTACAACAGAAGAAACACAGTCGCAGGGACATGTCCAAGTAGAGGCCAGTGACAAGCGGAGTCCCTCAGGGATCAGTCCTGGGACCAGTCTTGTTCAACATCTTTGTTGGTGGCATGGACAGAGGCATTGAGTGCACCCTCAGCAAGTTTACTGATGACACCAAGCTGTGTGGTGCAGCAGACACGCTGGAGGGCAGGGATGCCATCCAGAGGGACCTGGACAGGCTG
>JAOXOE010000848.1:3763254-3775310 GCA_028565055.1 Phoeniculus purpureus | reverse complement strand
CCAAAACCCCCACCCAGTGCCCAACTGGGTCTCAAGTGGGAAATGGGGATGTGGTGTGTCCCCGTATGTGGCAGAGAGGGGGATAAAGTGACTTCTTCAAATCAGGGGTGTGTGGGGAGCTGGGCTCCAGGTGCTCCCCCGCTGTGTTCAGGGACGGGGCAGGGGTTCAGTAGTACGAGCCAGCCCCGGTGCCACCAATCCCAGGGACAGTCTTGGAGGGTGGCCCAGAGACTGGGGTGACGGTTCATAGGTAAAAAGCTAAAAACATTGTGGCAGGGGGCTGGCAGGGAGGGAGGGAGGCACTGAACGCCCCCTCCTGTCCCTGGCTGCGTCCCCACCAGTGTCCCCCGCGGCTGATGGGTTCCTTTTAGGACTCTGAGGAGGAGCGGGAGACACTCTGGAGCAGCGATTTGTATATGGCAGAGTTCAGGAACCGAGGGTACGAGTCTCTGTGCATGAGCGTGTAGATCTGGAGCTGCGCGTCATCAAAGGTGTGTGAGGACGGCTCCTGCATCTTCCGGTTGATGACCTCTCGTACCCGTGAGTCCAGGCTCACCTGGGCAGTACAGACAGGAACAAGGCAGCTTTGAGGGACCTCTCTGCCATGACCTCCCAGTCCCACACCCACCCCAGCAACTCTTGTAGGAAATCTGGTGTGAAACACCACCACCACACCGGAGCTCAGGGTTGTAGGGAGGAGCAGGGGATTCTCTGAGTCCTCCCCATGTGGGTGGTAGGTGATGAGTGCTCTCACCCTGAGGATGCTAGAGCTGGAATGCAGCAGCTCCTCAACCCACTGTTGCCCTCATGAGGTTTTGGCCCCACAACACAACCCATGGTCCCACTGCTGGCTGCATCCTGAGGGTTTTGGGGATTCAGGGATACCTTCTGTCCTGCCATCCACAAACCATTACCTCACCAAACTCATCCTCACCCGCCCACCCTGGCCCCATATTGCCAGTGGGCTGTGGCAGCAGCCACGACAGAGCCCTCTCCTTAAAAACTCCCCTATTTTAGCTTGAGCAGCTCCCCGAGAGGTTCTGGCCCTACCTCCTTGGGCGAGAGGATGGAGATGTAATCCTCGTAGATGGTCCTGGCCTTCTCGTCGATGGTGTGCTTGTTGCACTCGGACTTGAGCTCCTCACATGCCAGCCAGAAGAGCATGTTCTCCTCACTGTACTCGGTCCGCAGGAACTCCCGGAAGACATTGCGGCCCGCCGGGCTCTTCATCAGCTTGTCGAAAGATTGTGCCCAGCCCCGCACCTCCTCAGCCGTGGGTTTGGTGCTGCCAGGTCCCCGTGGGGAAGGCAAAGGGACAGCTTTAGGGTCAGCCTGGGGAGAGCTGTGGGCTCCCATCACACATGTGTCCCCATCCCATACATGGCACCATCCTGCATTTGTCCCCATCCTATACATGTCCCCATCCTGCGGGGGCTCTTGGTATCACAGAGGCTTTTGGAGGCTGCTCATGGTGTTTGTCCTGGCTCTGCTTGACCAGGCTGGAGCATGAGGTTGGGTTCAGCTGAATTTCCCAAGCTGAGTCCTATTTTGGTGCACAGACCCAAAAGGGAATGAAAGCCTTTCCCTTGAATCAGCCATCAGAAGACCAACCTTGCTCCACCACCCCCAGCAGCCATGGGAGGGAGGGAGGATCCCCGTTTCTTGCAGGAAGCAGCACCAGGAACCCCCAAACCTCAGCATCTTCATCCTACTACTGTGTGTGAGCCAGTGGGCAGGACACGGGGCTGGGTGCTGTGGTGGGTAGCAGTGGGTGCTGTACTAGGCTGTACCATGCCAGTCCAACCACCCCCTCCACCCCCTCCGTGCTGCCCTGGTGCTCACCAAGCTTCACAGTTGGGGATGGTCTCCAGTTTGGTCTCCCGGGATGCCCTCCACGCTCTCTCCCGATCCTCGTTCCTAACAGGGACATGGAAAGGTAGTCAGGGGGGCTGGGGTCCCTGGTGACAGCATCCCCCATTCCCTGCCATCCTTCACCCTAGGACTGTCAGGGCAAAGCAACCTGCAGCCAACTTCCCTCCCGTTCTGGCAGCTGGCACTGACTGCAGTGGTTCCTGCTTGCAACACAGTCCCACCCAGTTACACGTGCAGAGCTCTCCCCTGGCACCATGGGCACCGGGTGGGTGAAGCCCACGCCAGCCTGGTACAGGTCACTCTTTGCTCCAGGAGTGGATACAGGAGGGATTTCTGTCCCTTTTCTGCTCACAAGCTCCTACAGAGGAGGATTTGGGACAAGGGGAAGGGTCATGTTGCCCATGGCCAAATGCCACCGTCCCAGGGCAGCATCCGGGAGGGAGATGTTCGGGGCAGGCTATGAAAGGAGCTGCTTGGTGCCATCACTGCCCTCCAAACATTAGGAAAGGAGATGGGATCAGGCAAGGTGGGACCCCAAGGACATAGCAGGGGGTTTGCATGGAGTTGATGGGTTTCAAGCTAGAAGAGGGGAATGAGATCTGAGGAAGAAATCCCTCCCTGTGAATTGGAACAGATTGCCCAGGGTGGTTGTGGCTGCTTCATCCCTGGAAGTGCTCAAGGTCAGGTTGGACGGAGCTCTGGGCAACCTGGTCTGGTGAGAGGTGTCGCTGCCCATGGCAGGGGGTTGGAACTAGAACCATAGAATGATTAAGGTTGGAAGAGACCTCCAACCCAACCCCACCCCACCCACTCAACCCTGTTCCCTAAGGCCACATCTATGCGTTTGTTGAACCCCTTCAGAGACAGTGACTCCATCCCCTCGCAGAGCAGCCTGTTCCAACCCCTGACCACTGTGTCAGGGAAGAAATTTCTCCTAAAGTCCAATCTAAACCTCCCCTGGCACAACCTGATAATCACTGAGGTCCCTTCTTTCCAACTTAACCCATCTTAAGATCCTATTAATGGTGCTGGGTCAGCACTGGACTCAGCTCAAGGGTCACTGCTCCTCCACTCTCAGTGCCATCGATGGCCATAAAGCCCAGAACTGTTGCAAAGCCCAAAGCCACCAGCAATCTCAGAGGCTAGAGGAGAGCAGGACGGGACTCTCCACAGCAGTGGGATGCTGGGATTTGGGCCACCCGCTGCGGGGCGACGTACCATGAGCAGCTGCAGCAGCAGCACCAGCAAAAGCAGCAGGCGTTGGGGCGGTGGTTGCTGGCGGGTTGCACCGTGGTCGGAGAAGCCTCATGCCGGGACATCGGAAGGAGTGGCTCTGCGGACGCGGGTCCTGCGTACTGGAAGGCAGGAGGGTGGGCAGGATGAGCTCGGCAAGTGGCCAGCCTGAATCCCCCAGCCCAGGACCTGCTGCTCACCCCCTTACCTGCGTCCCAGCCTCATACACGGTGGACGGGGTTGGGTTGCACTGCTGGAGCTCTTCTGCGGCTCTCGATTCCCCCCAGCCTGTGGGCGAGCTGGGATGGCGAGACCCCTGGGTTAACGTCCCTGCCGCCTCCTGAACGGAGTCTGCAGAGAGGGAGAGGAGCAGAACCCTGTTACTTTCACAGAAGGACCCCCAGCCTCTGGCTCTGAGCAGCTGTGGGGGCTGCCTCACATCTGCAGGTAGCAAACTGGACTGACTCGACCCCACTGGTGCCTTTGGGTCTGGGATAGAGCAGTTGGAGCTGCTCCACAGCATCATGAGTGGAAGGAAATGGGGTGGTGGGAGTTTGCACAGTAGCCAACCCCCGCAGTCCCCCAGGCCCCAGCATGGCCATCGCCTCGCAGAGCTTCCCCAATGGTCCTCACTCAGGTCCTGGCAAACCCTCCCACCAGTTTCCATCGCTTGGGCAGCCACGAAAAAGGAGAGAGTCGGCATCTCACTCCTGATTGTCCCTATTTATAGCCTCGAGTGCTGGCAGGATGGCTCTGACCTTGTCACCCCACTTGGCAGCTCCACTCCCGCTCACTCTGCACTGCCCTACAGGGTCCAGCTGACCCGCTGTGGTCTTCCTTTTTCTTGGCACCTCCAGAAACGTCCCAGAGAAGCAGCAGGATGGGTTGGCATGAGCCACAGGGAGCATCCCCTATCCATTTCCATAGGGTCCACTCAGCCCCATTAACCCACCTCCCACGGCACCCACTCAGGGGGGCACCAAGTGGAATGAGAAGGAGAGGGGGCAAGCAAGGTCCCCCAAGCCCATGGGCAATGCCAGTGTGCTCTGGGTTGGCATTGATGGGCAACGCCAGTGTGCTCTGGGTTGGCAACAATGCGCAATGCCATCACACCGTGGATTTCCAGGCTGGTTTCCCAGCCCTGTGCCTTCGTTAAGACCTCCACCAGCCCCAGAGCCCCACATGACAGGGCCCATGTGCTGTGAGGCAGTTTCTGGCTGCCCCAGTGCCAGGCACCATGGCGGGTGCTGGTGGATAAGGAAGTGCCAGTGGAAGGAAGGGGAGCTCAGGGGTGCAGGGCCGTGAAAAGAGGAAGGATGACACATAAGGGGACATTTCCTCAGCAGAGAGAAGAGCTGCCCAAAAAGCCGCCTGAATCCTAATACCATGAGCTGCCTGAGCTCAGCCTTGAGGCTGAGCTGGGAGTCCCCATGTGCCAGGGATCACTGGCCCATGACATCCACATCGAGCCTGGCACTGCTCCATGCAAAGAGGACCCCCCCACACAACCAAACAAGATGAGAGCTTCTCTAAATGGCTATGGAAGAGAAACCTCCTCTTCTGTCCTCAGCTCCGTCACATGCCCTGCTCAGCCTAGGCAAAGAGTCACCAAAATCACCCTATGGCAGTTGCCATCGGGGTGCCAGTATGGGCAATGGGCATGAGATGGGCAATGCCCAGGTGATGCCAAACACTGCCATGGCACCTCTCCACACACTCCCACTTTCCCTGAACTCCCTGGCTCCAGCCGATACCCTGAGCAGCACAACATCCCCCTCCAGCCACTCTCTGCTCTGCCAAGGGGCACCAACTGGTGCCTACCCCTCCCTCCCCAGGAAGCTGCCAACAGCATGACCCTACCTGTGTCCCGGCCATTGCGCCGGGTGCCAGCCCCAGGTAGCCGAGCTAGCTCAGGGGGTGGGTGACATTGCCCAGATAGCAGGGGCTGGAGGGCAGGGAGTGGGGAGAGGACAGAAGAGAGAAGGAGCCAAGCAGAGCACCCGGGCACATCCTCTCACAGGAAAGGGAGTGGCAGGGGAAGTGGCAAACTTAACCCAAGAGTTCAGACCTTTTTTGGGAAAGCCCCGGCTGCTCCTCTCATCATGGTGCTGGGCGCTGAGCAGCCTCAGCCTGTGGCTGCCTGCCCCAATGGCCAGCAAAGGCACAAGAACAGCTGACATGGAACATCTCCACTGGGATGAGCACTCACCATAGGGCTGGCACAGCCTGAATGGCCCCAGTGCGGCTTCCCTGAGTGGTGATGGGCAGGATCTGTCCCCAGAGCAGTGTCTGGTACCCACCGGGATGCTCCAGGGTGGGCAGTGAGGGAAGGGGCTGGTGCCTGCGGGTGGGCTGAGTCAGAGCCTCCCAGCAGCATCATCCCTGTGCCCAGCCTGGCCGAGGCCAGCTCCCTCAGCCATGGGTGACTCACTAAATTGTTTGGGGTTGGTTGGGGTTTTTTTGCATCTTCTGAGGAAAAAAATGAGATAATAAGAGAGAGAGAGGAAAATCAAGTGCCCAACCTCTGTTTCCTCGATATAGTTTACCCTGGGCACCGCACTGGCAAGTGAAACTGCTCTATGGGCTCTGCCCACAGCTGCCCCCATGCTCCTACAGGCTTGTCATAGGTGGGAAAGGGGAGAAAATGTGGGATGGGGGATGGCAGTGCCCCTAAAGGCTGCGCTGGGCACCCAGCCCCATCATGGGCCTGGTATCCCAGCCCGGCTCCCTACTTTCCTCACCTTCCCTGGAGACATCAAGATGGTACCTCTGTTCTTCCCAAAACCACAGACCCCAAACCCAATGTGGCCATCCCTACCCCGTGAGGATGGAACCTCACATCACCTCCAAATGACCTCGGGCTTCCTCAGCCCCTTTGTCTGCTGGTGCCCACCCTGCCATTGCTGCTGCTCCCATGGGTGCCCAGTGCTGCTCTGCTTCTCTTTGTTTATTTTCCAAATGGTTTTCCAGGATTCCCTTTGCTGCTGCCTGAGCTGGAGGTTGCTGGGACAGGGCGGTGCTGCCACTGGGGTCCCCCAGTACTCCCAGTGCCCCCAACACTACCAGCACCCCCAGCCTTGGGGCACCCACTGGGACCAAGGCTGTTTTTCTTCTCCAACCACGGTTTGAGCTCTCTGCCCCAGTCTGGACCTTCCCTTCATATTTTATAGGTAAAAACATGGGAGGCAGTCCTACTGCTCATCCCAGAACCTGCAATGGACATCACTTGGCCAGGGGTGATGCACAAACTACCCTTCCTCCCGGTACCACCCTGGTGATGCTGCTGGCACAGCTGAGCCCTCACAGAGCAGCAATGGATCCAGCTCCTCTCTGCAAAACCCAGTTCACCTGTGGGATCAGCCACACTGGAGCAGGACACGGCATTGCCCAGCTATCCCCCGTGCCTGTCCAAGCTGCCCATCCCGGCCACCTGCCAGGGCACGGGAAGCTTTAGGAGCTATTTTTAAATCTGGCTTTTCCAGCCTTTATTTTTGACTAAAGATGTGATGCCTGAACCCTTGACCCTGATATTCCAGAGGTGCCCACGGTGCTGCGGGAACAGGGGTGGTGATGCTGGGATAGGGGTGGTGATGCCCACGTGGCTGTGCCAGCGCACGGTGCTGACAGCACCCAGGCACGCGGTGCAACTGCCAGCAGGAGCCTTTGGGGGAGATTCTGTGCCCAGCCAGGATTTCTCTGCCATCCCCTAAGGCTGGGAAGACACGTCCTGGCAATGGGAACTGCAAGATGCCGCAACGCATCCCAACACCTTCACACCCTGTGGGTGCCTCCCTGGCCAAGATGAGGGTCCTGCTCTGGCTCAACCATCTCCTCTTGTATTTCTGCACCAAGTGGCCTCCCAGCCAAATCCCATACTGAACCATCCCACAAGGACCAGGAGAACCTCTCCAGGACCTGCTGGGAAGAGGTGAATAGAGCCCGGAGCTCACAATGGGCACTGGGTGCCCCCTCGGCTCTGACTCCTGCATCAAAATGGGGTTAATTATTTCAAGGCATAAAAATGGCACCAGTGACAATAAGCTGGGGGATTTCATAGGGCAAACCCTGACAATCCGGTTCCTAATATCGGAGGTATTGCAGGGGTGCTTGGATACATCTTGATGAAGGGTTTGGGAAGGATCCCTGTGAAAGGAGAAGGAAGATCCTGATAATCAGTACCTAGCAGGGGCTGACATGTGTGAACAGAACCTGGCAGGTCGCCAGGGAAAGGGACAGGGATGGATATGGTATTGTCATGACCATGGTGGGTGACTGGGTGCTCCTCAACCCCATCCCAGCACACACCATGAGGGCAGCGCTGTGCCTCACTAAGGACCATAGGGTAAAGGAATCAAATTAGTTAGTGGGGTTGGGGATGCTGGCAGCACTGAGGAGAACAATGTTTAAAAACGTCCCTTTTGAGGGAAAGAGGAATCAGACAGAATTTGGCATTAGGATGAAAAGGAGGGACCTGCATCACTGGGAACTGCCTGTCAGCCCCAGGGAAGAGGTTTGGAAGCTGCAGTGGTGCAGCCGTGCTGAGGACAGGTCTGGTCCTGCTCTCCAGCCATGATTCTGCCTAGTGCCTGGCACTGATGTGGGCAGGGCAGGGCTGAGCCCTGCAGCTGGTTCAACCAGCAGTGGGACTGGCTGGACTGTGGCCACACCATGATGATGACTGGGGACAAGGGGGACCAACTCCTCACCACTACACCCCAGGAATGTTTGTCTAGGACCTGCTGCCAGCCCTGGCAGATGCCTTTTGGGGTCTGGCTTCAGACAGATGTCACATCTCCCTGGTGAGCGACCAGGGCTGAGATATGCCCCAGACCCCTAGTGCCACTATGGTGGTGCCACCACTAGGTCCAGTGGCTGCAGAGCAGAGCGTCCACTTGTACCAGCCACAGAACTTTGTCCCGCACCAGACTCGGGTCCCACACGAGAAGTGATGGACAGAAGATGTCCCCCATGAGATGGCCCTTATTCAGGACAAAGGGGATTTGGTGACCCAACACACTGTCCCAGCCCCAGAGCATCCCAAGGGACACAGGTTACCTCAGTGCCATGGTGGTGGCAGCCCCTGCGCTGTGCCAGACCAGTTGTTCCAGTTATTTACCCAGCCCTAAATCCCCTTGGGGATCCCTCTCCTCACAGTGAAACCCCCAACACGCTCTCAGCAGCGTCTTTTCTTTTCCAAGGCTCATGGGAAGCTTTCCCTTCCCTCTCTGGGGTTCCTGCCCACTGATACCAGCAGGTGCCTGTTTGTTCACCTCCTGCCCTTTGCCCCAAGTGCTGCAGGGGCTCTAAGGGAAACCACTTAAACCCTGCCTGGGTCCCTGCCTGGAGGGGGAGCAATGGGAAAACCCAAACCCTTCACCCCAAATCCCTTCGTTGATCCCCTGGTCCCTCTATACCCAACCAGCCATAAACCACAGCCTGACCCCTGCACCCAGTGCCTTGGGGACATAAAGGTCTGGACTCACTCCTCTCCACTGCTGCTACCCCATTACCACCCACAGCCCCTGTGGTGCTGCTGCCTCTGGAGTGGGTGAATACTGACAGGCAAGTACAGAGCAGGACAAAGCCAGGTCTCAACCCTTTAAAAGGTCAATTGAGGCTGTTCTGCAGTGGTTAGGGAACTGGAAAGGCTGCTCACCATTCTGTTCCTTGAGCTCAGGAAACCCCCTTTTTTCCATGTCTAAGACAAATGCTCAAGCTGAACTCCAAAAACCTGCATTGCTTTTGTGGTTGCTCCATCCTCCCCCAGGTTGAATCTTTGCTGCCATGAAAAGGCCCAAGTCAGGAGGTTTTGTAGGATGGGCGAGTGGCCAAGCACTCCCTGCCTCTCCCGGTAAACTAATTTGGGGTGGCTGAGCACCACTGGACCCACTGGAGCCCATGGGGTGGGTTGGTGCAGCACCCTTTGTGCCCACCTCTACGGCTGGAGAGTGGAGAAGTCCTAGGTGGGAGGTTTCTGTCACCAGTTCCCCCCTGAAGAAGGAACCCAGTGGGTTTCCAGCCAAAAATAACAGAAATAAAATATTTCCCTGTGTTCCCAGTGACTGTGGTGAAGAGTTGATCAAAACTCTGAGGCTGCTGCCCTGTTTTACAAGATGTTCTGCACCCAGCAAGAGCCACAATTTTGCCTTCACTGTTGTTTTATCCCAAAGCCACCAGTTCCCATGTCCCCAAGTCCTACAGAGCACCTAGGTGGGATGATGGAGGCTGCACATGAGACTCACCCCATGGCTCACTCACTAGCCCACCCAGTGACACACTGGGACCGGCAGCACATCCACAACTGGATTTAAGCCATCTGATCCCAGTAACAAGTGTCCTGAAGCCCCTGGGTGTGGCAGGGAGAGTCCCTGTGGGGTTATCAAGCTATTTGCTGCAGACATCGCTGCAGCTCAGCACTGCGATTGCATGGCCACAGGAATATGGGCTTGGGATTTTCTGCAGGTCACTCACTCTGTGCAGCACGGGGCAGCAGGCAGGAAAGAAAATGCGTTGGTGGAGCCCTGGGCTGATGAAAATGAGCTGGAGGAGGTTTGTGTGGTGCTGGGTGCAGGATGGTGTGAGAAGGGAGATGCTGGCAGGGCTGGTGATGGCTACCATAGAGGAACCTCTCAGGTCTGTGACAGTGCTGCTGGAGGCACCATAAGCAGACAAGTTCAGTTTCTTCCCCTCTTACACCACAGGAGATGTCGGACACTTCCCCCATCCCATCCTCCCTATGGGCAAAACCCATGCTGGGACCCACTGAGGGACAAAAATAACCAGTGATCATTATCCCCAAAACATTTCCCCCCTGAAAATCAAGAGGTACCTATGAAATACCATCTCAGAATAACTGGTTGTACCCTCACCCCACTCTGAAGAGCTGCTGTGAAGGAAAGGCACGGAGACATGTGCAGAGATGGAGAAAGAACTGAGTAATAGGAAGTCTGGGTGAAGGCTGTGGGCACTGGCTCAGCCGGAAGCTGCTGTTATTCCAGGCGAAAACCCCAACAGTGCATGGCACAGCCACATGGAGCCTGTTCTGCTTTTGGGTGCTCAGGCACAGACAGACGGGGTTGGTGTGAGAAACTGGCCTGAGAAGGAGCGGGAAGAGCTGGAAGGGGGAGGCAGTGCGGCCCATGGTGTGACTAAGGAGCAACATCGGCACCAACTGCGGCTCTTAACTCCTCCGGAGCTGATCTCCTGATCGAAGTTTTATCCAGGAGATAAAAATTTGGGGAAAAAAAAATAGAAGAAGAGAAGCCACATCAGCAGAGCTCGTGGTGTGCAGAGGGTGAGGAGGGATACACCGGCTACTTTTCTTTGCTGCTCTGGACCTGTTGATCTCAGGGAAGAGTCCTGAGCACTGAGCTCTAGATGAGCCCAGGGGAAACTCAAGATGCTGCAGCCCAAGTCCAGCCTAAAAGTGAGACTACAAGCATGGGGAAGCAGAGGGTGCGCTTTGGGATGTGGCAGACTCAGCATTAATTACTCTGCCAAGGTATTTTATTCTGTCACCCTCCCCGGATTGGAGTTGCATTATGTGATTATCTGCCTTCAGTTCCTTCTTTAAATAGATACATAAAAATTATACGTATAATTATAGACATATATATAAAAATACAGGAGTGTGTATATCTATAATTATACGTATAAATTACATAGAATATATTTATAAATGTAGACTTTTATAGAAAATAAATATTAAAATAATTTATCAATGTATATTTTTATATATAGTTTTTTTAAGAACACTTATCAAAACAGGCACCCATACCCCAACTGGGACATATTGGTGCCACCCAGTTCCTCCTTCCCCACTCCAATTGCACGAGGTGCAGTCTGTTTAATTGCTGACGAAGATGACCGTATTTTGATTAGCGGCTTTGAGTCATTTTGTGGGGACCGGCTGAGGCGGAGGAGCTAAAATCCTTGTAGGGAAATCTGATGTGGCACTGTCCCTCGGGAGGCATTCGTGAAATATGTGCCCACTGGAGCCACCCGTTTTCCCAACCAAAACGGTGTCCAGCGAACACCGTGGGGCTCTGCTCACCCAGTGGGATGCGGTGCTGGCGTCTCTATCGATGGCGATGCTGGATACGCATCCGGAGGGGAATGAACTCCCCTCGCACTGGCAGGGAAATCCCTCCCACTCACTTAACACTATTTTTTTTGTTTAGTTATTTCTTAAATAAGGCCGTGGATCTGTGCCAGAGCAGCCTCGTGGAAGCGGCAGGGAGAGGGAGTGGAGCTTCCTGGGGGAACCCCTTGGAGATCCACCACACTTGAAGTGGCTTCACGGCCCTCTCTGTCCCTTGGCCTCGACATCCCATGACTATGCCCATGTGTTGGACTCGTGGTGGGTGATGGTTGGTTGTCACATCCCTGCTGGGGTGACCAACACTCCAGACACCACCAATCCATATCCCTCCATCCAACCCTTTGGTTGGGCACTACTGGAGGAGCTGGTGGGGACCAGAGCCCATGGTCACCCTGACCTCGGCCAACCTTGCCGAGCTCTGGCCAGATCTGAGGTCCCCATCGCTGCTGTTATTGGTGATGAGGCTCTACACCCCCCAGCACCCTTTGCGCATAGTGGGGGACCATAGGGAGCCGCACAGTGAGGGACCCTGCTTGGCCCAGACACGGTGCTCCAGCACCTGGCGCCCACCTGTGGGTACTGGGAGAGCCCGAGCAGCGCTGGGCTGGGGAGGCCTCGCTTAGCGGGGGTGGGATCCTCCCTGCAAGCCTCCCCCCGGGCTGGGCAAGCCCCGGTGCAGCCCGCCCTGCGGCTAGAGGGTGCCTGGCCCCCTCCTTCCTCCTCCATCCTCCTCCTCCTCCTGCTGGCAGAGCCCTGCCCACCCCCGGGTTGATGCAGCGGGGAGGGTCCACTCCCTGCTCGGTTACTGGGGGTCCCCCCCACCCCCGTCGGACTGTTCCTACGGAGCATC
>JAOXOE010000848.1:3722116-3762465 GCA_028565055.1 Phoeniculus purpureus | reverse complement strand
GCCCCCCCTCCCCATTTACCACCTTTTCCCCCCCATCCCTTCCAACCCTGAAGAAAACAACAACAGCCCCTGGCGGTATCGCAGCCACCTGCTTGGGGAAGTGATTTTTCATAGAGGCAGGAAGCGGGGGGAATAATTAAATCTGGGGTCAAGAACATCAAGGGAGGGCAAAGTTTGTTTAGGAGTCCTCGAACAGGCCTGGAGGGGTGGGAAGGTGGTGCTCAGTGGGGCTGGGGGTATCTCCCTTGGATGGTGTTTTGGTGGGGCTTGGAAAGGAGAGCAAGGGATGTTTTGGCTCACAGGTGGGTTGGAGGGCATCACCTTCCTCCTGCCAGTGGGTTCAGTGTGCCACCAGGGCAAGGATGCACGGAGTGGGACAGCACAGTGTCTTCACCGTCCTTGTTCCCTTCACGGGTGGAGAAAAGGAGCTCCACGAGCATTGCACTCAGACCTACAAGAGTGTCCCCAGCCTTCAGCGAGATCATATGAGGTTCCTGTTTCACAAGATGCGGGATGGCATTTCCATTGTGCTCGCTGGGGATGTGTTGCAATGGGGCAGCCGCTTCCATCCTTTGTCCTCCTCCCCGCAGAGGAGGAGTTCCAGCCTCTGCCAGGGTGACCCGTCACACCCTGGGCACCCCCCATCCACCAAACTGGGCTCCGCTGACTGCAGAAGCCCTCCCCAGCGTGTCCCAGCCACGGGCATCTCCAGAGGTGCCATCATGCTTCGGCCTTTGGCTGAAGGGGTCTCCCATGGGGTGTGGGGACGTGCCCCCAGCGCATAGCCCCATCTTTAGCCAGGGTGGCTCTGTCTGCCTTTGCTGCAGGGTTCCTGCCTAATTTTCATAATTAATTAACAAATGAGGGGCTGACCCCACCAAAGCCCAGCTCTGCATCCCTGGGTGCTGGCAGCAGCCCCAGCTCCCGGGGGATGATGCAAACCCCTGCCAGCCCCGCTCTCCATCCTGCTTTCAGGAAGCGCTGCAGAACCCTTCGCCGCTGGGTCGGGCACTCCCAGCCCGGACCCGTTTTCTATTCCCCAGCCGAGCTGGATGTGCTGAATGTAATAAAGTAACGGGGCATTGTTACGAAAAAGAATTAAAACCCGACAAAAAGGGGAAGCAGCAGCTGGAAGAGAGCAAGGGGAGCTGGCCGTAACCCTTTGCGGGCCGGTTGGGAAGGGGGCTGCTATCCTACACCCCAGCTCTGTCCTACATCCCATTCCTATCCTACAATTGCATTTCTATCCTATATAGACCAGCTCTGTCCTACATCCCATTCCTATCCTACATTGCATTTCTATCCTATATAGACCAGCTCTGTCCTACATCCCATTTCTGTCCTACAACCCATTTCTATCCTGCATCCCATTTCTATCCTATACACACCAGTTCTGTCCTACATCTCATTTTTATTCCACAACCCATTCCTATCTTACGACCCAGCTGGATCCTACATCCCAGCTCTTTCATCCCATTTCTTTCTCACAATCCAGCTGTAATCCACATCCCAACCCCATCCTAAATCCCAGCTCTGCTCCCGGTGCCTGCAGGAGCGGAAGGGGAGGTCACCTGGATGTGTCCTGGTACAGATCATGGGCAGCAGCATGCATGTTTCCCCATGGACAAGGGAAGACTCATCCCCTGTCGGGGCTCATAAACCAGCAGGATTTTTGCCCAAGCTTTAGGGATGCTGGGGGGAGCAGTGACCTGGTCCCCAAATCCAGACTGAAGGATGGTACAGACTTGTTGTGGGTTGCTCAGACCGGGGGCTGCCAATCCCCATCCCAATCCCACAGCAAGACATCGAGTCCCTTCAGCGACCGCTGCTGGGTCACAGGTGCCACCCAGCAGCCCAGGCGGGTGTCCCAAGCCCGCCACCAGCATCCCACCGCTGAGTGGGGCACTGGAGGCGGTGGCACTGGGATGAGGCGCGTCCCCGGCCATGGGCCCTGCTCCAGCTGTTTTGTAAGGACTTGTGGGCCTCTGCGGCGCAGAGATAAGCCCAAGAATTCACCGTCGGTTCCAAATATCCCGTCCGCTTCCTCCCGCCGTCCTCGCCGCCGCTCCAGCCCGCTTGTCTCATTTCCGCAGCCGCATGCTGGGGAGAGCTTTCCTGTTTTTTACCCCCCCTCCCCAGCTCCGGGGGCGGCAGTGGGGGGCTGTGGGGTGAGGGGAGGAAGGGCAGGACAATGGGCGCAAGCAGGGACAGGCAGCTGCCCACTACCCAGACCGGGAGGGAGGAGGGGTGCCCGTGCCGGGGGTTCCTCGGTGGGCTGGGATTGGGTTGGCAGGTGGCAGCGGTGGAGATGCGGGTTGTGGGCTGAGCTGAGGTTGCAGCTGGGGTTTCTTTCTTTTCCTTTTGGTATTTCTGGGGTTTCTTTAAGGAGTTTGTGGTAAATCAACACAAGCTCCCTTCAGAGCAGCCTCTCTGGGCCATGGTGAACCACACCCCCCAATCTAGGCATCACCCTGAGATGAGAACAGTGATGGAGCTGTGTACCGGCGCTCAGCCTGGTAATAAGGGATGGAGATAGGTACCAGTGCTCAGCCTGAGAACAGGGGATGGAGCTGGGTACCAGTGCTTAGCTCCAAAACGGGGATGGAACAGGGCACCAGTGTGCAGCCTGAGAAGGATGAAGCTGGGTACCAGCATTCAGCCTGAAAAGGATGGGGCCCAGGACCGGCCCTGGTGGAGCAAAACCCTGGGAGGAGGGACCCAGCCCTCTATGGGAAGATGAACCTCCCTGCTTAGAACCACATTTTTAGGGATCCCCCCAGTAAAACCACCCACCATAGCGTGGGAGAAGTAGCATCCCCACGGGGCTGCCACCTCCCAGGGGCTGTGTTGCAGGGTGGGGGGTCGGGATGCTGCTCCCCCATCCCAAACTGCAGCTGCGGGAAAAGAAGGATCTGCTCCCAGCTCTGAGCCTGGAGTCCTCCCACTGCAGGTGGGACCAGCCGGTGGTCAGCCCCAGGTTTTGGGGAGGGGGGATGGCTGCAGCCCCCCATCTTACAGGGCAGTGTGAGTGTTTACTCGGTGCCTTTCTCACCGCTCGCAGCGTGGCAGGAGTTATTCAGAGGTGGGCGGAAGCCAGAGCAGCAACTGAAACAACAATGAGGAGGAAACAGAGCTCAAAAAATTCTCCGTTCATAAATCAACTGAACTGCAGGTGATCCCCACACAGGAGCGAGACAGGGGAAAGTCATGGCCCGGCATGGCCAGCAGCCCCAAGGCAGGGATTGGAGAGGGAATTGAGGTGCTCCAGGGTGTTTGGGGTGATGCTAAGGTGGGTGTCTATGTTCCCAAGGTGGCACCTTGGTGGCTTTGGGGCATGTGAGGTGCAAGTACTGCTGGGCTCACTGTTGTTAGATATTTAAGCAAAGATGGAGGAGAGAAGAGAGGGAAGTTGTGATGGGTGGAGATTTTTTTCTCTGGGGATCCCTTAAGCAAGGAAATTTAGGGGTTGGAATTCCCATACTGTTGTATGGCTCTTTTCAGGGTCCCTACGGATGAGATGGGATGGGGTATAGAGCCCGTGCCACAGCCCTCTTGGGGTTGGCAGAGTGGGGATACAGGGCCATTGTGATGCTTGAGTGGGGGCAGAGCAGCCCCTAAGCTCTTTCTTCACCTCCTCTGCGGCTTCACACTGGTGTTTTTGGGTGAAACACATCGTTTTGAAGCAAAGGAGCCATCAGGACGGAGATGAACGTGGCTCTGAGCCACAGCTGTGCTGTGGGAGATGCTGGGGTTAACAGGAGACGATCCAGGGTTCTCGGCGGCATCAGGCCATGGCTCCTTGCTGGGATCTCATAAAGGCTTTTTCCTCCTTAGGAAAAAGGAGCTGCTGTCTTGGGATGGGCTCCTCAGTGCTGGCAGCATCCCTGTGCGGGCAGGGGGTGGGCATGGGCCAAAATCATCTCCCGACCCCAGCAAAGCGAGATGGGAACCAGTTTGGACAAACCCAGCTCTCCCCTCCTCGCTGTCCCCTCTCTCTGCCAGCAGAAAACTGTCTGTGGAGACACTGGGAAGGAGCTCGTGCCTTTGAGACCAGAGGACCAGGCTGGTGGCAACAGGCTGAGAAAAGGATCCAGTCGCGCTCCCCATGCTGGGAAAGGCAGGCGGAATTGCGTGTCCCCCCCCTCTGCCGCTATCCATCCTTCCCCCCCTCCCCTTCTTCCACGATTCCCGTCATCTCGTCTTTCAGCAGATCTGGAGGAGCGGGAGACCACCGTAAATAAATCCTGCGTCTTTAAGCCGCTCGGTGCAGTACAAGGGAACGCACTCGTTGAATTACAGCTTTTTAATCAAATACATGTAACCATGTCACTTACAGTGCTCGCGAATAGCGGGGAGAGGGGGGAAAAGCCCCCCTACATGCTCAGAACCCAGCACAATTGGAAGAGCGCGGGATTAAAACCAGCTGCTCGCTTACCCCCACCACAGTTAATAGTTTTTGAATGTTCTGAATGGGAGAGAAACCAGAGCCAAGCTCCACTTTCATGTCCATCTTTCTGATCGAGCCCTGGCAGACGAGGGGAGCCGGGCAGCCTGGCATAAGGGGATGCGGGAGGGCTACGCTCGCCCCTCCTGCTGCTTCTCCCATCCTCTCAGGCTGTTTCCTTATGGCGATGTGGGAGCCTGTGGTCTTCCTCCGGCTCAGCCTGGCTTGGGGGTGCGATCACAGGTTGCCTAAGCCCCGTGGCGCTGAGAGAAGTTGCCCCAGGATATCACCACCACACTGCATGTCCCCCCCACCACCACCGACTTAAACCCAGCTCCACCTCCTGACACGTCCTCCATCAATTTGGCATCTCCATGCATCCCCCGTGGGGGCCGAGGCGCCGTGGTGCCCTCCGCATCCCTTCCTCTGAGTGTGCCGGCGTGGTCCCCTGCACCGTGTCTCCATGCCCAGTTCCCTCGGGGTGCACATGCCGGGACCACCTCTACGTCTACCTCCAGCCTCGCTGGCCACCAACCCCCACCTCCAGCACAGGCTGCCAACCACTGTGCGCTGTGCGGTTCCCCCGTAACGTGGACCGACGCTCATTAAGCGTGAGGCAGAGACCACCAAATATGTCAAAACACACTTAAAATTTATTGTTTCATACCATACATTTGAGTCTCTTGAACGCCGGCCAGTGTTTCTCCCTCTCCACGATGGGGCCTATCTGCTGTCACCGGCGCTTCGCGGATTTGCACAACCCGCTCACTTTCTGCCTCCCCCTCCCCCCCAACTCCTTTCTTTAAATGAAAAATACAAACAACTGATGGAAAATGTACATTTGTTCCATATGGGACGGTCGGAGTGTGGAGAGGAGCCAGGAGAGTCATTTTTAGGCAGGCTCCTCACTCCAGAGGATGGCTGGATGGCTTCCCAGAACGGCCCCGCGCGGCCTGGACTGACTCTCCTGACGAGCCTCAGACAGTCTGTGACGCTCCCGCGCTGGCGGCGGTGGGGGACATGATTCAGCTCCCTGCTGGGATCAACCCCCCGGGGGCTGCTGAGCATGACAGGAGGGAGAGATTTCCCATTGAGACCTCTGCAATGTCCCATAAGGGTTGAGCTCAGTGGCACAGGAGGCAACGGGAGACCGACTTTGCGTGAGAGGTTGAGTTAGGCTGGTTGGGTTGGGTTAGGTAGACAAGATTGAGTTGGTTTGTTTGGTTGTGTTGGTTGGGTCAGGTTGTAAGGATGGGTTAGGTTGACTGGGTAAAGTTGTTCGGATAGATTTGGTTGACTGGGTTGGTTAGGCTTGGTTGAGTTGCCTTGGGTTGTGTTGGCTTTTTCTGGGCTGGGTTGGGTTATATTGGGTTGTACTGGGTTGTGTGGTGTTGGATGCGTTGGACATGTTGGGTTGGGCTGTATCGATTGTGTTGGTTGTACTGAGTTGCGTTGAGTTGGGTTCTATTAGGTTGGGTTAGGTGACATCCAGAGGGCACTTCCAATACTTCCATGGCCCTTTGGCCTCTTGGCATTGCTGGCTCGGCTCTGAAGAGATGCATAAAGCGTGTGTGATGGTTGGTTGTGGGGTCAGCTCAGCCGGGAGCCAGTGGGGAGAGCAAAACCCACTGGTGATGGCAAGACTGAACATCAGAGCAAGAGAAATGCTCAGAAAAAAGGGAGTTCAGGCTGTCTGGACGTTCCAAGGCAGATCATGGACTCGTCACAGCTGTATTTTCCTTTTCTTTAACAAAACCTGTAGTATTTAGGACACCATGGCCCCAGCCAATTGCAGGCAGCCACCAGCACCCGGACTTGCTGCTGCTCTGCTACTGGGAAACTGCTCTGGAGCAGATCTGGGCAGAGCATCCATCACCACCCCATGTTCCTCTGCCGCCCGGCCGGCTGCTCTGGGCACGGCCATGGAGGAAATGGGGCCTTTCCTGTCCTGCAAGGAGCGTTGAGATTTTCAACCATTTCCTTTCCCAAACCGGGCTGCAAAACAGAGAGTTGGGGAAGGTTTGGGAACTTTTCTTCTGCTCGGTCAGGAAAGGTTGAGCTGGGAACACCAGAAACCTTGCGCTGCATTTCAGCCCTTTCCCTTTGGTTAACCTCTGCGGCACAGAACGCCGAAGCGTCTCCGACTGCTTCCCATGTTAACAGAAAAAAAACCTGGAAACTTTTAATTTTTTTCCATTTTTTTTTCTAGAGTCAGGAAATGTTTTGGAGCCATTTCCCACAAACAGGTTTGGTTTTGATAAATCTTCACTGTGGGGTTTTTAATTTTTTTATGATTTTTTTTTTTGGTTCAAGAGAGGAAAAACAAAATCCCGTCACTAGCTCTAGAGCAGCTGCCTGATGCTGTGTGTGGGGAACCAGCATCGGCAGCATCATCCTGTTCCCACTGATGTCCCCACCACAGAGACATGTGGTAGTGAGCACCCAAAATACCCCCAAGAGTCCCTAATTCCCTCCTGCCATCCCAGCTGGGATTATTTCATCAGGGCTGTGCTTGTCAGTGTGAGCTCTGGGGCCAGCACAGCTCCAGTTCTGCTGGATCCCGGTGAGTTCCACTCACCGCTTGCTCCATGGCAGCTTTGGCATTGGGAATGATGCTCCCAGAGCTGTTTCTCCGGCCTAGCCCCTGGCACATGAGGTTTTAATATCTGGATGATGTCATGGAGCACTCTGCAACGCCATAAAAACACCAGAACATCCATAAACCTGTGTGGAGAACCCCTGGCAGAACACACAGGCAGGCAGGTGGTGAGTGCACGGACCCAGGGACATGGAGACGGACACACGGACACCAGACACAAGGACTTGGATGGATGCAGATGGAAGCACATGGAGATGCCTGTGGATGGTCATGCATACACTGCCCTGGGGCTGGTGGCACTCACCTGTGTCACACTGTGCGGGCACCTCGGCATCCAGCACATGGGGGATCCCCAGGGAACACTGAGCGGATGCCACGTGCCCATAAAGCCCAGGCAGGGTGTCCCCCTACTCCCCACCGCTGTCAGGTTTTACCGGTACCTATGACACACCTTCTCCATACTTCTGCCCTAACGAGCTGCTAAGAGCCCCCACACCCCCGGCCCTGCTCCTCCTCCCCAGCCCCCAAGGCATCCGGCTCTGAGCTTTGGAGAGATTAAGTCATAAAAATCGGAAGGGGCTGTGTGGTAACAGCCCCAGCCTGAGCCATAACGGCGGTGAAATCATCCCCAAACTATTCCAGCCCCGTCCCATTTCCAGCCCCACGTCACACCTGAGCCACCGGCATGCAGTGAAAGAAAAGAGGCTTTTCCCGATGGTTTTTGTGGCCCCACTGTGGCCAAACAGCGAAAGGGGGCCAGGGAAAGGAGGAGATGGGAAAAGTAAAACTATTCTGTTGGGTGCAGGATGTGTCCCCACGGGGCTGAGGGACTGGATATGACTGGAGAAACCCATCCCATCCCCAGCTGGTGTTTCTGACATGAAAGCTGAGCTAAGCCAGGCAAACCCTCACGGCAAAGCCAGTGAAACTGGTGAGTTTAGCATCAGATCATGCTCAGCTAATTAGTGCTGTGGTTAAAGCTCGTCAAGGAGCTGGAGTCTGCCCTCTTGATGGAGCTGGACCAGCCCAGCCAAACCCTGGCTTTGAAGAGGGCCAGATCCTGCCCTGGCCATGGCTAGAAGATGCTGCAGCTGCTCTGATGCTGCAGGGATGTCACTGCCCAAACCTCTGCCAGCCTAGAACCAGCCACAAGCTGCCCACGAGGCTGGACACACTGCCCTGGTTGGGGCATTTCTTAATGAATTTGGTGGCAAAACTCAGTTTGGGTGAAAAATTCCATGTGAAACACCAAGTGATGGGAAGAGGCAGCATCTCCTGAGGTCTGAGCCGGGTCATGCCCTCCCACTCTGACCCAAACCCTCGCTCCTCTTCCTCTCACCCTTCTTCCTCGCTTCCCCATGACCCAGGGTAAGGTCTGGCCAGGGAGGTGGGGCAGCATCTCCTCGTTCATGGCCTCCATCACAATTAACCTTCATAACTAACCAAAGCACCCCAGGCTGAGGTAGGCAGGAGGGCTTGGTGTCAGAACAAACCTGAGCTTTGCCAGGTATCAGAGACCCAGGGAACCAAAGCTCGGTGCTGGCGGGTCTTGGTGACCTGGGGACGGCTGGGCACAGCAGGTCTCTGAAAATCTCTCTGAGGATTCAACACGATCCATCCCCGGTGCATGGACATCTGGGAGCAACCATCCATCACCCTGAGGATGTCTGTCCTAGAGCACAAAGCAAGGACACCCCCAGATCCCACATCCTCAGCCCTACATCAGCAGCTTGTGAGCTTTGGGACATCTTGGGTCCACATCCAGCCACAGTGCCGAAACAGGGCCCCGCTGGACTCAGTCTGCTCCATCCCGAGGCTTTGGAGCCATCCTCTGAGCTCAGAGGGGAGCTGAACTGGCGCAGCTCGAGCTGTGGGGAAAGAAGGGAATTGCTGCTGCACAAAAATGACTTAAACATTTCCTCCGTGCTGGGATCCGGCACCGCGGGGCAGCTGGGCGAGGGCCGGCGTTCACGCATCGCCCCTTTGAAGCGCAGGAAGTGATCCCATCGTCGCCTGGACGGTACCTGGAAGCTGGACGGGGAGGGGGGGGCTACGGCTGGAAAAAAAGTCAGGGCTTTCTTTTCTCACCCTCCCAACCCCCCAGAAACACCATTACCCCTCCTCATCTCCTTCCTCCCGGGCTGCTCCGGGGAGCGGAGCCCATAGCCGGCTGTTTCCTTTCATAGTCATCGTCGGCGCAGGCACAGGATGCTTCTCATTTGGTGTCGTGTTTGTTTGCTGCCGCGCGGGTTCTGGCACCCGCCGGGCGCCCGCCAGCCCTCCCGTGTAGGTAGTGAGGTCATTTTTCCATGTATTCCCCACTCTTTTATTTTTTTTATTATTATTTTTTATTTATTATTTTTTTAACATACTGTATATGGCAAAGACAATGAAGAGCCTTCCCAGTGTTTAATGAGAATGCGTCGCCAGCCCTCCCCCCAGAAGCGGGTCCTGTTTCTTGGTGCTCCACATGAAACGACAACAACCACCACCTCCCCAAAAACACAAAAAAATTAAAAGCAAAAAGTGAGTCAGGGTTTCGCCCTGTTAACACTAATGTGAATTTAATTTAGGGAGAAGCTTGAAAATTAATGTCATTTGTTAAATATCCATTTCCCCTAAAAGGCAATTCTTTGCCAACAACAACAATGAAAAAAGACTCTTCTTCTTCTTCTATTGGGTTTTTCTTTTTTAATCATTATTAAATAGCCTTTTTTGGCGATATCAGCCTGCTTTAAATCACTCGGTGCTCAAGGAACGGATGCCACTGGGGTTTTGTGCAACAGATTGTCAAATGGAACAAAAAAAACCCCTAAAATACTCTAAATCACACAGTGATTCTTGGGAGGGGAAGTGGGTGAAGCTCCAGCAGAGCACCGGCGGCTCCAAGCAGCATCCGGCCGGGCTCAGCATGACCCATTGGACCTGGGAGGGAGGTGGAAGAACTCTGGGACCTGGTGTTTTCTCCCAGCTCCGAGGATGCCAGAGCAACCACTTCTGTTTTTTAGAGGGATTTGATGGGAACAATGAGCTGAGCCATGGGCACCACACACCGGCCCAGCGATAACCACACACAAGGCTCCTCTAGTAGCGAGATCCCACACATTTAGTTATCACTGAATCTGCAAAGAGCTGCTTTTGCTGCATGTCTGGGAGCCCTGGGCATCCCACTTCGCTGCTGGGGCTCGGGGAGCCCAGGGTGGCTGCCGGGGCGGCTGTCGGGGCGGGCGGCAGCCTGGAAATGAATCCATTTGCCAGGTTGTCAAAACATTAATCAACGGATACGCACAAATCTGGAAACGGTTGGGGCAGCATGTATTTGCGGAAAATATGTGTTCGCACAACAAGCAGACAAGATGGGAACAATTAGATGAAGATGTTTTAATAATTAACCAGTATAAAACAGTTTGCTCTCCATACAGATTTAGACAATAAAAGTGTTTGCAGTCATACTTTTGTAGGGGTTTTTTTTCCCCCGTTTGTACAAAATTCCAGTCGCTTGTTCCACAATATTTACAAGGTCATTCCCTTCTCACAAAATACCTCCATTCTTTATTTCCCCCCCCCTCCTCCCCTTCCCCTGTTTTCAAACGTGTGTGTGTGTGTGTGTGTTGTTTGAAATCCAGCTTTGCTACATAAATGCTTTAAATCTCATGGATAAACCCTCCATTTATTTATAGTTTTAAGTCTAAGAAAACAAAAACAACGACCGACCGACCACCCCAAAGACATTAAATACCATTTTTAGATATAAAAATGCTTAGTAAAAATATAGTTTTGTTGCCCAATTAAAATATATTGCTGAGAATACAGTAAAAAAAAAACTGTCCTAAAACCCACCCCGACAGGCACCGACACCTTTTCCACAGCCCCGGCAAAGTCTTCCGGGAAGATCCCACTGCCTCCTCCAGAAAGTTCTCCTGCCCTTGGGTTAGATATCGGGGGGCAGGCAGCTTTGGCTCATCCTGGTGGTGCTCGATTTAGGGCAGGGTTTGTTAGGATTGGCTTAAAAAAAGTGCCCCTTGGAGCTGGCAGCAGCTACGTCCTGCCGAGGGCCAGTGCAGGACGGCGGGTGCTTGGGAAAGATGACTGCGTGTGTTACATAGGAGTACGGCATATCGGTGAGTTCAGCACGGGGTTGCTCTTAAAAAAAAACCCCAGACCCCTCAAAAAGACCCGAAAACCCCAACAAAAGACAAAAAGAAAGCGATGCATTAATGAGATACTCTAAATACAATGGAGCTCGTGGTTAAAGGAGGATGGCCAGGGGGTTGGGACTGGGTGATCTCCAAAGTCCCTTCCGATCTAAGCCATGCTATGGTTCTACGATGATTCTACGGCTGTTGGTTTGGAGCAGAGAGCTGATGGGGCTCTCCATCAGACAGTAGGGCCAACCTAACCAGTGATGCAGGGGCTATAGTAAACGGCACTGCTGGCGTCGGACAGGGCCGATATCAAGCTGCTCTCCTCACAGGAGATGCTCCTAGGAGTCACTTTGGACAGGGACACATGGTAAGGGAGGCCCGAGGCTTCGGGACGAGTCCTGCTCATGTTCAAATATTGGTCAAACTCATTGCGGTCAACATCTGTCCACAGGTCACTTTGGTTCAAGTGGTCCACACTCTCCATGTGGTGGCCTTCAGGGGGGGGCGAGAGCTGGCCCAGGTGGGCTGAAAGCCCATTCTGAGTCCCCGAGCACATCTGGTTGTAGTACAAGCTGGAGGGATGGGGAGTCCTCATGGCATCGGCCAAGTGCGAGGGGTTCTGCGCATAGGGCACGGCCACGTCCCGCCCCATGCACTTCTCCTGGGGAAACTCCAGCTGATGATGGTGGTGGTAGCCGCGAAAGGGCATCATGTTGCAGTCGTCCTGCATGTGCGGAGGGAAAAACGCCGGCTCGGTCTGTTCCAAGACATCCAAGGGAGACATCTCAGGAGTTGGCAAGCCATAGTTTTCAATATCCGACCCCATGGAGTGGAGTTCTCTGAAGTGGTTAAGTGGGGGAGGCTGGGGGTGGCCCGGCTGGCTGCCGCCATGGTGACTCATGCTGAAGTTGTCACTGCAAGGCTGGGAAAGGTTGTGCAGGAGGATATTGGGTTCCATCCTCTTGATTTTCTTGGCTTGCTTCTTCCTCCTTGGGCGGTACTTGTAGTTGGGGTGATCCTGGAGGTGCTGTATTCTGAGCCGCTCAGCCTCTTCCACGAAGGGACGTTTGTCGCTGGCGCTCAGCGCTTTCCAGGACTGGCCTGTGAGGGGACACATGAGCTCTGTGACACTGGATGGGGCACAGGGACACCCACCCCAAAGGCTCCCTTGGATGGTTTGGGGCCTCAGTGAGTTCCCACTGCTGACTGGGGAACGGGAGCCCAGCAGGGCTGTCTCTGAGTCCCAGGCTGGGCTGAGCCCAGAGCTTTGGTGCAGCAGCAGAATGGGATTTCAATGCCTGGTAGGCACAGCCCAGTCCCCATTGTGTCTATGTCGCACATCAACAGCCCCAGCTGCCCAAATCCCACAGCCCTGTATCCTGAACCCCATGTCCCCACAGCCTCATGTCTCTGCATCCTGCTGTCCTGTCTGGCCATATCCTGCTTTCCGTAGTCCCGCATCCTGAAACTCCAACTACCCATATCCTGCTTCCCGTGTTCCCACATCCCGCATCCCACAGTCGTGAATCCCGCATCCTGCAGCCCTGTATTCCCATATCCTGCATTCTTACAGCTGCATACCCTAAAGCCCTGCACCCCGCAACCCTGTTTCCCTGCATCTCGGGTACATGCAACTCCATATCCTCATGTCCCACAGCCCCATATTCCCAAATGCTCTCAACACCATATCCCACAGTCCTGGAGTAGTGCTTGATCCCACAGTCCGACATCCTGACAGTCCACAGTCCCGCAGCTGGCATCCTTTTATCCCGTATCTCTACAACTCACACTCTGCAGCCCTCTAACCTTACATCCCACAGCCCTGTATCCCATAGCATCTTAACCCTACACCCCACAGCATCCCATGTTTGTAACCCAGTTCCTTCATCCCATACCCTCACAGTCTGCATCCTACATTGCTTACAGTGCATATCCCAATGCCCTGAACCCTTCCATCTTGCACTCCCAGCCCTGTTTCTCAGCATCCCAACAGCCCACATCCCTACAGCATATAATCTTGGCCCTGTAACTCTGCAACCCGCTGCCCCATGCCCTTGCAGTTCTCAACCCCAGCCCCACAGCTATCTATCCCTACATCCCCAGCCCTGTACCCCCTTATCCCATAACCCTGCACTTATGAAGCCCCACAACTCCAACTCCATAACCATCAGTCTCATGCACCTCCAGCCCCATCCCCCACATCTCTGCTTTTTCAGCTCATTATCCCTCCTGTACTCCTGTAGCCCACATCCCCAGCCCTTTAACTGCCTACCTCCACATCTCCAGCCCTGTATCCTGAATCTCTGCATTCCCAGCCCCATAACCCTCTATCTCTGTATTCTCAGCCCCATAACTCTGCATCCCTGCCTTCTCAGCCTGTACTCTTACATCCCTGTGTTCCCAATCCTATACTGCAGTTATCCCCATATCACACAGTCCCATAACCATCTATCCCCATATCCCACAGCCCTGTACCCCCACATCCCTTAATCTTCAGCTCCATAACCATCTACCCCTACATTGCCAGCCTCATAAGTGCCTAACCCCGCATGCCCAACCCTGTAGCCCCATATCCCCAGTCCCGTAAGTGCCAACCCTCACATCCTCAACCCCTCATTCCTGCACCTCTAGCCCCATAACTGCTTATCCTGCAACCCCAGCCTCTCACTCCTGTATCCCCAGCCCTATAACCACCTATCCTTACACTTCTGGCCTCTCACTCCTGTACTCACAGCTCCTCACTTCTTCATCCCCAGCCAAATAACCACCTATTCCCTCACCCCTAGTCCCTCACTCCTGCACTCTCAGTCCCATATCTGTGTACCTCCACACCTCCAGCCCCGTCTATCCCTATATCCTCAGCCTCATAGCCATCTATCCTCACACGCTCAGCCCCATCCCCTCACTCCCGCATCTCATCAGATCACTCCCGCACCGCCATCCCCCCACGCCCGCACCGCCATCTCCCCGCTCCCGCACCCCTCCCAGCTCACCCAGCATCTTGCTGAGCACGGCGTTGTGCAGGTCGGGGTTCTGCTGCGCCAGCCTCTTGCGCTCGTCCTTAGCCCACACCATGAAGGCATTCATGGGCCGTCGGATGCGGGAGTCGTCGCCCGCTTTGCCGTCGCCGCGGCCCCCCGGCGGGGGGCTGTAGCCATAGCCCGGCTCGGGGCTGGGCGAGCGGCTGGGGGCCGGGGCAGGCGCCGGCGGGGCTCCGCCGGAGCCGGCGCCGAAGAAGCCGGACTCGGGGCTGGGCGAGCGGCTGCGGGGAGAGGCGGCGGCTCCCGGCGGGTGCGGGAAGGCGAGTCCGGGCTCGGCCCCCGGCACCCAGGAACAGTCGCCCCGGGGTTGCGGTATCTCCTCTCGGCAGTAGTTAGACTCAGATATATTCATTCCAGCTGGACAGCACTTTGTGTCCCACCCGAGCGGGTGCCGGAGAGCGAAAAGAAGGGGGGAAAAAAAGAAATGAAAAGATTAAATAATTTAAAAAAACAACCCCCAAACAAGAAACCGGGTCCCCACCGCGTCCGCGCCGGCCCCTGCAGCCGCTTCAGGGGGTTTTGGGGGGTCTCTTGGTTTGGTTTCTGGTTTCTTTTGTTTTGTTTTCCCTCTTTTATTATTATTATTTTTTTATTATTATTATTATTTCCCCCCCCCTTTTCTTCCCCCCCAAAAAAAAACTTTTTGGGATGATGCTGGGCTGGAAGGGGCAAAATATAGCCGGGCTGGACCAATCAGCGGGGCTGGAGGGAGGAGGAGGAGGAGGAGAAGGAGGAGGAGGAGAGGGAGAGGAGGAGAAGGAGGAGGAGATGAGGGGGAGGAGAAGGAGGAGATCAGGGGGAGGAGGAGAAAAGGGGACGTCCCCAGGCACCATCAGGAAAAGCCACTTTGGGAGGGCCCAACTGGGACAGGCGTGAATGTTGCTGGCCAGTTCCTTTCCTACCAAGGAGAGCTGTTAAATTCTTTTCTGCCTTATTTTTCTTTCTTTTTGTTTTTCTTCTTTCCTCCCTTTTAAAATATTTTAAATTTTCCTCTTTTTTTTCCTTCTTTTTAAAAAATTACTTTTAATCTTTTCAAGCCCCTTTCCTGGCTACTTGCTCTCCCACAGCCTATCCCAGCTATGTTCAGATTGACCTGCCTGGCTGCTGTGGCTGCCTGGCTTGAGGGGGGCTTTTATTTATTTTGCTTATGACTTGTTTCAAGTGTGTGTGGGTTTTGGTTTTTTTTGTCCAGCATTCCCCATCCTGGCTCAGGACCACCTTTGGGGTAAGGCAAGGTCAGACCTTCTTCCCCTGGCAACATCTAGGTGGGAATTTCAGTGCCAACAGGAGAAACATCTCTTTGCTTTTAAGCATCATCCACATGAAAAGAAAAGGGTTTCCAGCCTCTCAGCTCAGGAATGGTGGGTTGCCACCAGCTGCTGGGGCTGGCACAGCCATGCCAATGGCATGGGCATGGCATCCTACCTATGGCATGATGCCATGGGTGAGGAGCAGCGTGTCCTACCCACAACCAGGAAACCACTCCACTTGCTCAGTACAGATTTACAGTGCCAAGAGCCGTGGTGGTCTCAGGATACTTCCTGCCCTTGGCATGGAGAAATTCTGAACTCTGCAGGACTGCTTGCAAGCAAAGAGCTCTGCTCTTAGGTTAGGGAAGACTCTCCAGTTCATGGTAGTTGCCCCCCAAACCCCTTCCAGCTGCAAATATGGCTAAGACCCCAATCCAAGTGTCCTCTCCTAAAGAAGACTTGGGGTAACAGGGTTGTGCAAGAGCCCAGCTCCCAGCCTCCTCGCAGCGCTGGGGTGGTGCATGCTGTGGGATCTGTGTGTCTGGAAGTGATTTGACAAACCCGATCTACTGTTAACCCTAAAACAAAACAAAGACTTTAAAACAAAATTAAAAAAAAAACAAAACCAAAAATAAAACCTTTTTCCTTGTCTCATTTATTCTTTGACTGCTAACCAGGAGCAACAGAGCTTTCGGGTCTGATTTCCTTCATGGTCCTGGAGTATCTTTTTAATATTTTGCAAGAGCAAATCAGCACCAGTCAGTGAGAGACCCTGGACGGCTTCAAGAAGCCTCCTGGCTGCTCCTGCCTGTCGTGTCCCGGCCACACAGCTGAGGTCGGTGCTGGAGCATGGCCACACCGGAGGAGCCGCCGCGTGCCACCACCTGGAGACAAGTCCCTGTGCTGCTGGAGGTTTTGGCTCTTTGCCCCAGCTCTGAGAGCAGCAAGGTGGGTGCTGGGGGTGGATCTGGGAGCCCCCAGACTTGGTCCATGGCTTCCTGTGGGGTGAAGCGAGCAACCTTTGGGGCAGTTGGTCTGGGCATCAGCTGGGGATGTCCCGGGAACATCCCTCCTACCCCAGTCCTGCTTCTTGCCCTGGGCTTTGGCTGAGCACATGGTACTTTATCCTGCTGCATCCACCCTTGGTCCCCCAACAATGCCCTTGACCTTCAGACTACCCTGACATGGTTAGACTTGGTGCCACCACTTGGCATTTAGGATGCAGAGGGGATGAGCTGCAGCAGGGTGGGGAGAGGGGGCAGCTCAGATTTTTCCGGCTCTGGAAACGGAGCAAAGAGCCAGGACAAACCCTCCTGGGGGGAGGCTGACGCAGAGCCTCGTGCCTGCCACGTCTGCCCGTGATAGCAGTGGGATTGCGGGGATAGGGACCAGAGCTGTGCTGCCCTCCCTGCTGCACCGGGATGGCTTGGGATCTCTTCTGTCCCTGGAGTAAGGTGACTCTGAACACCCTGATCTGCTGTAGGTGCCATGTGGGGGACGGAGGGAAGAGCCAAGGAGGGTGGCAGAGGGGTAAAGGATGAGCATGGAAGCTGCAGGAGGAGGGTTGAGAGCTAAGAACAAGGGTGAGTGCCGAGTGTGATAAAAAAAGGGTGTAGAGCACCCCAAACCTGCCTGAGTGCAGGGTGTGGGGTGAAGCCTGTGTAGTCTCTGCCCAGCTCAAGACTCCTCAATGGGGGGGACCCACAAAACCACCACTGGGACACAGGGATGGGACACAGGGTGCTGGTGACACCCTGTCCCCATTTCCTCACTGGCTGTGCTGGGAGGAAGTGCTGGACATCCCTGAGCAGAGATAGGATCGGTGTGAGCTGGCTGGGTAGCCTCTCTCCACCGGGTCTGGCGTCGGGCAAGCTGGACCCCAGCCCAGCACAAAACCTCATGGGTTGGATATGACTTTTTTTTTAATCCACTCACCTCCTTCAAGTTTTATAGGGCTGTCAGTTCACCACCCCGTGGCACCACAGTGGCAAAGACACACCAAAATGGGAAAAAAATGTCAAAAACAAAGGTGTGAAAAGGTGATAAAAATGGGGAGAAAAATAGGCTTTTTATTCTCAGTTTGCAGAGGGTCCAGAGCACAGAGGTTGGTGGGGCAGGATCCAACCCCAGGTCTGAGCTCAGTACCCTCCTGCAGTGCCAGCGCCTTCCCCACTTGCTGGGTGGGGATTTGTGAATTAATGACCCCACAGCCGCCAGCATGGGGCTGGTGCCCTGGTGTGTCTGATGGGATAGATGAGATATTTGGCAGGAAGAGGTTTAATTAGTAATTAAATTCATTAGAAATCTAAAAATTCATTAATTGTCTTTAGGTCACACCGCATGGTGTGGCCAGGATGGACATGACCTTCGCCCTCTTCTTCCTCCCAAAGGAGATGTCCCTGACCAGGGGTGGCTGAGAGAAGAGGGGACTCATGGGAGTACCCTGTGAAGGGCTGCCCAGGCTGGCAGCTCGCCTGGCACCCTGAGAAGTGCCAGCGGGTCCTGTTGGCTCCCCTGGGATTGGAACAAAGACTTCCCAAAGAAAGGAGCTTCCTGGAGAGCAAAGGACTCAGGGCCAGGGCTGCGTGTGAGTCCTGTCGGGAGGCTGAAGTCATCTACTGGGAAAAGGTCCACAATTCGCTGGAGCCTCCCTGTTTCCAGGACCCAGCTCAGTGCCTGGTTTTCTTGTGGATAAATAGTTCAGTGGGTCAGGCTGAGCTGTCGGGGGCTGTCGGGTTCCAGCTGGTGTGATTCTGCATCCCAGAGCATCCAAATGGTGTGCAAGGGTGACACATTGCCCTGTCCCCAGCCAGGGGCCAGATTCCAACCCAGGTTGGGTGGTGGGTGTAGGACGGGTGGTTGTGGGCAGCCACATCCCTGGAAACAGCTGGCTGAACTCTTTTTTGCTCATTTGCTCCTTTCCCTCACTCCTAGCTCCATCCCACAAGCAAAGGGAATGTAGTAGAAAGGTGCCCTGGGCTTGCTGCTACCCTGCCCTGATGCTACCCCACCTCCTGATGGTGGGAGCATGGCGAGGACCAAAGTGGCCAAGCCTAGAAATGAGGCATCACATCCAAGAAAGTGGAGAAAGTTATTTTCAATATCCAGAGGTTAGCCTTGTTTATCTGGATCACAACTGGAACAACAGCAGCCATCCCCATTGTATGAGTGGTGGAACCCACAGCTAACCCAACAAAACTGTTTGCACACCTGGATGGTGGCCAGAGCCCTTGGTCCTTACTGCGGTCATCATCCCACCCCATCTCCTCTCTGGTGATGAGGACTTCCAATCTCCACTTCCAGCTGCATGACCTGCTCCCTGTGAAACCTTGGGTGCAGCCCCCAGGCTCCAGATCTGCTGCAGATGGACTAACACTGGGCAAAGGCACAGGGCACGAACGCTGGCTGGAGCCACTTCCCTGGTACCTGATCGCTTGGTTCCCATCCCAGAGAGAGCCCAGGTTGTAGGAAGGAGAGTCTTACACTTGTAGCAGCTATTCCCAGACTCCCATAAACATGATTCTGGTGCGGCATTAATGAATTACCTCAACACAATGCTACTTGTGCCAAAGACGGGAACATGGAGTGTAGAGAAGCCGCTGGAGAAGCAGATTTGGCTGCCATTCAGCTGCTCCCATCAGCACAATTTCTTGTCCCCATCATGGTGAGCGAAACAGGCTCTGCCTGTGGCACTGAGTGCCCCCAGGAGCAGGCAGGCAGCTGGGCTGAGTGGAGCCTGGGCATGCCAGGGTTAGTTACCACTTCCATCACTCCAGTTGGCAGAGAACGCTGCTCACTGGTGTGTGTTTGTGAGATCCTGCTGCCTAGAAGAGAGATCCTGCACTTTCTACATGCCCAGGCTTGCTGCTCAGGGTCCCCACAGATCCTTGTGGGTGCTGGGGGAAGGGAAACTGGAATTTGGAAGATTTGGCAGTCTGGATGGTTTGGGGAGGTGGGTAGGGGCTGTGGCAGCCAGGTGCAGCTCTGCTGTGGTCCCTCTCTTCGGGCCAGCAAAGCCTCACCTGTGACCTTGGTGACAATGGGCAATAGCCAGGAGACAACATGCCCCCAGGGAAAGCACAGGCCCCCTTTCTGCAGAAACCTTCCTCACCAGGGCTCAGCTCTGTGGCTTTGCTCATCCATTGCTCTTTCTCATCCACAGGCACCAGGGAGAAGCATGTTTGTCCTACATCATGGGTGAGGAGGGGAGCAGGGGAAGGGATCACATCTGCACTGCTCTGCCGCTTGGTCTTCGGAGGCTTCTAAGCCAGGGCTGGGCTAGTTATTGCCCCTCTGCTCCCAGGAACCAAACTCCAGCAGTGTGGGAGCAGGGTGGTGAAGGCTGCCCATCCTCTCCTTTGTCGGGAGGGCTGAAGCAGCAGTGCAGAGGATGTCTCCATCTGGGAAAGCTTTGCTGTTCTCAAGAGCTGCTGCGGCTCCTGACATGGTTTAACTTAGTGCGAGGCATTACCTCACCCGCTGCAGATGGCAGATGGCTGCACTCCTCTCCTCTCCTCTCCTCTCCTCTCCTCTCCTCTCCTCTCCTCTCCCTCTCCCTCTCCCTCTCCCTCCTCTCCTCGTCTCCTCTGTTTTCTTTCATTTCTCCTCTCTCCTCTTCCCTGTCTTCCCTCTCCCCTCTCATCTCTCCCCACTTCATCTGTAGCCCCTGACCTCAGCAGTTTCTGCCCAGGTTTTCCATGTGCTGGCTAGTTTCCTTAGAGGATCCTGGGGGTATTCTTGTCTGTTTCTCAGCATCAGTTCAGCCAGGCTGGGAGGAATGGGAGACCTTTGCAATGTCCATGGAAGAAAAAGAACAATCTATGGCATTTCTGGGAGAAGCCCTTTGAATATTCCTGGAATAAGAGGAGCCTTTTGCAGCATCCCTGGAAGTGAGAATCTTTACCCTCACATGTAGGATCTTGTGGCCACCTCTCTGTTTCACCAAGACTTTTGCTGCCCAGTAGGAAGGACGAGGATGTTGCTGAGAACAATCTACCCTTCACAGAGATGTGGAAACCCTCTGCACACAGCCTAGGTGCTGGACTGGGGACACTGAAGGAGGGGATATTAGCAAGAATGTGTTGCATTTGCAGCAAACCCTCTCAAGAACTGTGACATCCACCTATACACTGGCCTAAAACTGAGAATTACAAGGTTGCTACAGCATTTTTTTTTAAACCTTCTGATTGTGGACACTGCTGCAGCTCAGGGAAAACAGCAGTAAAATCTCTCAGCAATGGAGCTGGGGCTTGGGGATGCTACAAGGGGGTTTGGCAGAAGGATGTGGGGTGGCAGAAGGAGGATGGCATGGACCCCCAGGGATGAAGGTTATGGGGATCCCCACAGCTGGTGAGATGCAGAGGGGTCCAGGGGCAGGAGGAAGACACTGGGGAGAGGCTCCAAGGGGAAGACTTTGTTCGTGGGCCAGCGAGGGCCTCCAGGCTCCAGCATTTCTCCTCCACTTTGCTCCTGCTGAGATTGGGATCTGGGCCAAGGTGGAGCCCTGCGGGGTGGAGCGAGTCCCTGAGGAAGGCAGGGGATGGCCACACATTTGGCCCTTCAATCGCCTGGGAAAGCAGCTCCATCTTTCCACATCCCTCCAGGGCTCTTCTCTGACCTGAGCCAAGCCCCTTTCCCAGGCTGTTTGGTCACACAACCACCTCTGCCCTTCACCAACGCCCCCTTTTTGCTTTGGCTTGGCTGGGATGGGGACTGATCAGCGGAATGGCCCTTGGTGGTGTGGCTGGGTTTGCAGAAATAAGGTTAAAGGCTCTTATCTGATGGAGCCGCAGCTTTGCCAAGGGCTGTCGCTATCAGCTCGGGCCACATGTGCTATTGGCAGAGCTTCGGGGACACAATAATACAAACAGTTTGCATTGTCGAGTCAACAATGATGGGAGAAGGAGCCCCGGTGCTATTACCGGTAGGGAACACGGCGCTGTAGGAAAGCTCAGGCTGGGAGGATGCCGTCGGGATCAACAGCAGGGTCCAGCAGATTATGGTTATATTTGTATTCGGGAAGGAGAAACCTTCCCATCCTCAGCGGGCTGGAGCCAGAAGGATGGAGCCGGTGGGTGGAGGGGGAGGGTTTAGGCTGCGAGAGAAGAAAAATTCTTTGGGAGCAGCTGCAGCAAAATGCTGATGGCAGCAGGTTTGGGCAAGGGCAGGAGGCAGGTTTGTAGAGCATCAGCTCCTGTTAGGCTTGAGAAGGCACTCAGGGAAACAGCTTGCAGGGCTGCAAGGTGAAGGGTCTGCCATAGTGATTCTCTGGGGTTTGAGGGATCCTTCTGTACCCTCTCACCCCAAAGACAATTTTGGGGTGAGCAGAGTGGGTGGGAATGATAGAATAAACCAGTCCTTGGAATCTGGGCATGTACAGGGGAATGGTGGGGAGAACACTGGTGGCTCCAGGGGATGGAGAATGGGGGCTGTGATTTGCATCCTTCCAGTAGCTGCATTGCACTGCCCCACATTTTCCTTTTCCACCTCCTGGGCCATTGTCAGTCTAAATCGGGAATTTTTGGAGAACACACAGTCTTGGGTTGAGGTTGGGTGAGTGGGATGGGAGGATGAGTGCAATGGGAAGATGAGTGGGGTGGTGTCACCTTCCTACCCAGGGCAGCAGCTCCTCTGAAGCAGCCCTATGTCCCTGGAACCTGGCAAGGTCCCAGTCCCTGTTGCCATACACCTGTGAAGGCACCGAGAGGGTGTTTAAGGGATGTAGGACCCAAAGTTTGAGATGGAGAGTCTCCAACCACCCGGCCTGCAGAAGGCAGGTGGACAGATAGGGCAGTGGGACCAAGGCACAGTGCTACCCCACATCCTCAAAGGTGGATGAGGAGGTGATGGGCAGCATTGCCTTGGCCATGCCCATGCAGGTGAGGATGCAGGTTTGTCAGTTATTGTGCCATGGTGTCAGGGGGTTGGCATGTTTGCGGTACCACTGCAAGGTCTGGGGAGAGAAAATAGAATCACAAAACCTCTTTGGTTGGAAGAGACCTTTAAGACCATCAGGTCCAAGCTTTGGATGGAGCCTCCTGTTCCAATGCTGCCATGCTCCTGCCTGCATGTGCAGGGCTGGGGCTGCTCCTCCCTGGATGGCACAGCTGGCCCTGGCATGTGTGGGGCTGAGAGGCTGGTGACCCCCCAAAGAAGTTCTTGCAGATAGGATGACTGTGCCAGCTGCTGGACTGTCCCTGTCCCACTACCAGGGTAACTACCCGCCTTGAGCATCCACTGGGCATCCAGAGACTCTACCTGGGAGCAGCAGCAGCAATGTCCCAAGGAGGAAAAGCTCTAGCAGACCTTGGTGCTTGGTGATGCCATGAGATACAGAAGAACCTCTCCAGGCTGGGGGTGCATTGGAGTGAAGGGAGCCACGAGCCCCATCTCTGTTCTTCCAGACTGGGCAGGCAGGATTTGGTTTTCCCTCCCAGCCTCTTAAGCAGCCTCAGTGCACCCAGGAGGGTTCAGAGCAGGCAGGGTGAGGGCAGCAGAGCCAAGGTGGGGGCTGCCAACATGTGCCCTTCAATGGGGCGGCTGGGACAAGGCACTTGGTTGCCAAAACCCAGGAGGGAGAGAGACTTCCTGAGCCCATCCAGCAAATGGGTGGCCCCAAGGACTCCAGCTCGGCCTCTCCCTCCACCGCACCCCACAGAGCCTTGTTTTCGCAGAGGTGCCTCCATGCTGGGGCTGCAGCAGAGTGGCGTTTGCCAGCGGCTGGCAGCCTGTGTCCGCGCTGGTGCCGACAGGCTGGCTGGCATGTTTTCCCCCCAGGAGGCTCTAGCGGGAGGCTGTGCATTTCTGGGAATTGTGTCAGGCAGGGAAGGAGGTTTATTGTTCAAGCTGCAAGTGTGCTGATGAGATCAGGGCTCCGGCTGCTCGGTGGAGGGGCAGCTGAACTGTCTGCAGCATCGCTGAGAGGTGATAAGCGAGAGAAGGTTCTTATCTGCAGTGCCATCGCTGTGGGGAGAGCTGGAGAGAGGAGGGCACTGCAAGACTCCGGCAACCTGGCTCTGCGCAACCTTGCTGTGTGGTTGGAGGGGGCCAAGGGAGTGGCCAGGGGATTCAAAGAGTGATGGAAGCATAGAGCTGTGTCCCCCACTGTCTCCAGCTCCTCCAAGATCTCAATCCCAGCTCTCCTTGCTCCTTCGTGGGCAAGAAAAAGGTCCTGTCCATCCAAAATTCTGTGGATGACAGTATCACAGCTCTGTGCAAAAACAAGACAAAGGGGCTGGTGAGGGGTCAAAGCCCTTTTCCATCCTTTGAGTGAGCTGAGAGGTGCCACATTCACCCATGACAAGCTCAACATCCTCCTCCTTGGGAAGACGCCTCCTTGCACACACCATGGCTTTTGACACAGCAAGTCATGAGAGCCTGAGGACAGACCTGCTGCCATGAAGGGCCAGGGCTAACCAGAGAGCTGCCCCAGTGCCCTGGGCTGGAGATGGCCCGGGTGAGCAGGGTCGGCATAGGAAATGCTACATGGGAAAGCCCAGTGTGAGAGCCCAGGAGCCCCTGCCTTCCCACAGTGGACTTATCAAGGCACCAGTTCAGAGTGGTGCATTGCATGGGCCAAAAGGGAAGTGCACACACACACCAGACTCCTCAGGGTCAAGGATGCTGGGCAAGCAGAGAGCGAGAGGCTGCAGGGGGCAAGGGAGGGAACCGGGGTGTGGGTAGGGAGACACAAATAGCAAAATGAATGGCTTGAACTTCCTATCTTTGATGGAGGAGAATAAAAGGAGACAGAGTGGGGGAGAGAAAGGAGACCTGAGTGCTTGCACTCACTCTCATGCATAACAACACGAGGCCAGCCCAGGCTCCAGAGCCTGTCAGTGAGCAGCGTTCGCCTGGCATGGCTCTGGGCCAAGCCCAGTATCCCCTGAGGACAAGCTGTGAACTTGGTGGCACTTAGTCCTCCCCCGATCATGATTACTGTCCACAGCAGCCAGTATAATTGAAATCATAGAATCATTAGGGATTGGAAGGGACCTCAAAAGATCATCTAGTCCAATCCCCCTAGAAGGAGGAGGTTTAGTCTCAGAATGTCTCAGTCTCTTTGCATCTGCAAAGCTGGAGGTCCAAGCTCCACCCTGAGCTGGGCCCAGGAGAACCATCATCTCCAAAGAGTTTTCCCTTCCATGCTCCCTGTTTTGTAGGGTGGCAGAGGTTGGGCCACCACCAGGGTGGTCCTGGCCATGTTCCCTCTTCATGGCTGCTGCTCGCTATAGCCAAATCCTGGACCCCTTCCTGGTACAGGATTTGTCCCAAGAAGGAGCAGATGGCAGCAGCCCTAGGCACAGGCTGTTCAACAGCAGATATGGGACAGATGCAGTGGAAGGTTGTGCAGAGCAGAGCACGTGGAACTTCAGGGAGCAGCTCTGCAAGGGTGGCACAGACGGAGCCCACAGTATCTCCTAGTTTTTGGGGTGCCAGGAGGTGTGGGGTCATCCCTTGGCTCCTCAGAGAAGAAAACAGGATGGTCTGCAAGACAGAGATGCCAGTCACTGTTTGTGCTGAATTCTCCAGGTTTCTTAAGAGCTTGGGTGGAGGATTTTGACCTCCAAGGTCTAGTGCCAGGGCCAGGAGACAGAGGATGTATGACCCTTCAGTGAGGGGGCAGATCCCAGCCGCTATTCCGGGATTGGCAACTGCTCATGTCTATGGGGTTGGTTCCCTGGTCTCTGACCTCCTCCTCTCACCAATCTGAGCTGCCATGAACTGAATAACCATCCCCAGGCTGCTCAGTGCTGGGAATGGTTTGACCATGACCATGATCATGACAACAAGGGGATGATGATGTGCAGAAGCCCTGCTGTGGTGGCTGCTGGGCCAGGTACAGGTGGCCAAGAGCCAAAAGCGAACAACTCAGCAGAACCAGGAAGCCTCTGCTGCTGCCAAGGCAGGCTTGGAGGGTGTGAAAGAATGGGGGACACCGCAAAACCCCTCCTTAAATTCATTGCTGCTCTGGCAAAGCTGATAGCAGCTGCTCCCATCTCCTGATGGGTCTCTGCAGTACTGGATGAAGGGTTGGGATCCACCAACTACTTATTGTCCCTTGTTCCATGGATGGGGTCTGTCACCCAGGGACATCCAGCCTTCCTGTCCCTATAAGTCACCACCCCAGAGCTCCCAAGACCAAGGACCTTGAGATCCTGGAGACTTGGGCCCACCTCAATTTAGGATGGTTTTCCTGGGGTTTTGTGGTGGGGAGGTGGTCCAAGAGAGCCTCTCATCTCTCTGCCTACTCCAAGTAGACCTGATCAAGCCTGTGGTGGTTGGGACCAAGAGAAAGGCTGGGGTTTGGTGGCCAATCTCCAAATGTTGGTGACTTGTATCTATTTGGGACAGTGGAAGCAAAGAAAGCTCATCCAACTCGATCCAGCCCATCTGTTGAGTTCAAACGGGCTGTGAGTCTCTTGGGAGACACTTTAGCACAGTGGGAAAACCAGCAGAGATTTTGGGGGGGAGGTTTATATGGCAGCAAACTCCTCTCCTGGCTCCACCAGCTCTGCCTGCTGAGGGGAGCCGCCAGCAAGGCACCAGTAGAGAGGTGTTTACAGTGCCTTGCAGTGTGCAGGGGTCAGCTGAAGCCCCCTCCCAGCCTCTCTCCCGAGCTCAGCTCCAGCGACAGGCTCTGTTTTTAGCACAAGCAAGTAGCTGCTTTCACAAGAGGTAACAGAAAGTTCACGGATCCGTTGACAGATCAGCCCAAGCGGGAATTTCTCTGGGAATTCCTGCAAATAGCAGGTTGGCTCCCGCGGAGGTGGAGTTTCCTCTGGATCTACCTCCACCCAGGCTTGGGGAGTGCTTGGGCCACCGGCTCCCCGCTCGCTTGCTCTGAGGGGCTGGGCTGAGAGACGCCAGCACTGCTTCCCAGCCAAGGTCACCAGAAAAACCCTCCCCATTCTGCTAACGCCTGTCCCATTAACCCTAGGGGAGAGCAGGGCTGGCAGGGTCAGGCTGCAGGGCTGCCATGCCCCGGGGTGGGCAGAACGGGGGCATTTTCTTCTCCTGCCCAGGGCAACAGGCATAAGGAGTTCATGCCGTTGTGTTCCTTAGGGAACCTGCTGCCTGCGGGCAGCCACGGGGCACTGGGCAAGGCCAGCTCATGGCAGCGGGAGGCCAGTGGTGGTAGGGTGACGGGTTTCTCGCTCGGAGGCAAGGAGCAACAGGGGTGACAGTGCTTGGCATCAGTGACTGTGAGCTCTGGAATCTGAGACACGTCCTTGGCCATAGTTGTGGTCAGGAAGCATCTCTGCGCTGCAGTGATACAAACCACACTGGCAGTGGCAGCGATGCTGCTCCAACACGCCTCTGACGCCAAGGACCGGCATGACCCGACCTCACACACGGCCCAGGCAGCTGCCCCATTCCAAGGACCTCCAGAAGGTCCGTTTGGTGGGTCTTGGCCTCTCTTAAAATTGCACCCCCTTGCTTCATAGCCAGATGCTGCCAAGTGATCGAGACTTTCCAGAGGCTGCACAGAGTCCAGACCGCAGGTTGAGGGGAACTCACAATCGCAAATACGTGGCCAAGCTAAGAAGCTTCAAGGTAGCACCGTGTGTCCTGTCAGGGAGAGGGGTTTGGAGCTCAAGTTTGGGCTGGGACCACCTCTGCTGGTTTGGTGGTGAATCAACATGTGTCTCACACTTCTGGGGAGCAGCTCTCACTTGAGGGGATCCCAGTGGTCTGTCCAACTCCGTGCAAGCTGCAAGCTGGCAGCTTTACAGAATTGCATGATCAGAGAATATCAGGGATTGGAAGGGACCTCGAAAGATCATCCAGCCCAATCTCCCTGCCACAGCAGGATCACTTAGACCAAGTCACACAGGAACATATCCAGGCGGGTTTTTAAACGTCTCCAGAGAAGGAACCTCAACAGATACCAAATTCTAAGTAGTTAAAATTTAGATACCTACCAAGCACTTTTGGGGATAGGAGATTAGCACCAATAAATACTCCCCTACTTTGTGTGTTGGTAAAGTGAAACTCTGCCCTTGGCAACTTGGTTACCGCAGGACAGAGCAGGGTTGGAGCTGAGCAGCTTCCCAGCACATAACTGCGCAAGCTGAGGCCACACGTAGCAAATCTCCCAGCTGTCACTCGAGCTGCAGCCCCACCGTGGCAGGACACGGCCGCTCTCTACCAGTGCAGTCAGGGCCCTCTGCGAAACATCCGCGCTTGGCAAGGGCTGTGGAGCTGGCTGTGCTGGAGGAGGCATTGAAGTTCTTCCCCTACCAGGAACTAGCTGGAGAGAACAAGAGAGCAACAACACTGAGCATCAAGTCCCAGGGCGATGTGCTGCCCTTGCACAGTCTACGAGTGCCATCTACAGGGGAGCTCTGTGTCCCAGACTGAGCACCCCTAATCCATCTGTCCCCTTTCAATCCTTCTGTTAATTAATCTCAAGTCTCTTAAGGTGATGCTGGACCAGCTGCATGGTCCCACACCTTGGTTTAGCCAGGCAGCAGGCCTCATGGTGGCACTGAGGGTGACCTGCTGCAGGATGGCAGCTGTGGGCAACATTCCGCTCTATTGCTTTTGGAGCCGTTTCTTCATCCCTGAACAGCACAGAGCTGCTGATTGCAGGTGTCCTTCAGCAATGTGGGCTGCAGCAGGTCCATGGTATCCAGCTGGTGCAGAGGGCAAAACGAGGTCCAACTGGGCAGGTGATAAAAGGCAGGTTGTTATCAAAGGGAGATTATAAAGGTCATTAAAGGCAGAACTACCTCGTCCCTGCTCCCCGCAGGGCTGCTCTCAGCCCTCTGCGATGCAGAGCCGCCGAGGCCCAGCTCAGGGAAAGCCCTTTGGAGAGGAGAGACGTCGCAGCCTGTTCCAGGCTGAGGATGGGGCTCAGCATCCGCTGACTACTCACCACGACCGAAGCCTGCCCCTGCCCTGGAATGGCACCGCGAGGTGAGACGGCGGGTCCCGCCCCGCGCCCCGTTACCGGCCCATCATGGCGGCGCCCTGAAGGGCCCACACTACACCTCCCACAGTGCCCCGCGGCGGAGTGGGCTCGGTCGGGCGCGGGGTACAATGGGAGCTGTAGTCCCGCCGGCCCGTGACGAGCCGGGAAAGAGGCGCCCAGAGGACTACAACTCTCATCGCGCCTTGCGCGCCGCGCTCTCCGACTGCATTCCCGGGGGCTGTGGTGGGCAACGGGCAACCGTCGCCAGTCCTGTCCCGGTCCGTCCGGGCCTCCTGCCCCGGGACCGGCCGCCGCAATGGGCGGGGAGGAGGAGATCGTGCGGATCGCCCGGCGGCTTGACAAGATGGTGGCCAAGAAGACCGCGGTAAGTGTGGGGAGGGGGCCTCCCCCTCACCCGTTTTCTGGTTGGGGGGATACGGGGCCTCCCCCGGACAACTCCTCATACCAGCGCTGGAGGACCTCCAGCTTTCCTGCTCAGGGCGTATGGGGAGGGGCCTTCCCCAGCCCCCATTTTGGGGGTTTCACCGCTCTGTGCAGTCGTTATTGTGGTAGAGGAGGATTCCCTCGAGATGGGGTAACTCCCCACACCTGGCTGCAGTGGGTTTTTTACCCTTCCTTTCCCCATCCCTTCTAAGATCCATCTGACTGACTGTTCTGGGGAAGAGTGGCTTTATGTTCCCCTATATGGTGTTACAGGATACCCCCTCCAGCCTACGCAGTCCATCCCCTCTCACTTCCCCACAGCTCAGCACCCTGGGCTCACCCTGTGCCCCCTGCTGGGCTGTTCCCATCTCGGGGAGCAGTTTCAGCCCTCTTCCCCTATCGCCTTAGGACCCTCCATGCCACTCCAGCCTAGGGCCCTGTTGTGCCCTTAGTGGGAACCCCAGAGCATCAGTATTTGCCTCCTGCATCCTCACCCCAAGCAAGAATTGTTTTTGCTTACTCTCATCCATGACCTTGGGACTGTGGCAGGCCCAGTCTGCATGCTGTAGGGCCCACAGGGCTTTTTGGACTTTTTTGGGAAGTGGGAGGTGATGGACAAGGTGGCTGTTGGTTTGGGTGGTATATCGGATTTGGGGTGCAGTTGTTATATGGACTGTTGGATGATGCTGGGTGTGCTCTGACAGCTGTGAGTCAGGGCGAGTGCTGGCACTGGCCAAGCTGCTGCAACAACCCAAGAAAAAGTGTGTTCGAGCTTAAACCGCAGTCTGTGATGTCTGTTCCGGTTGACAGCAGGTTTTCATCGCCATTGTTTGAAACAGGAAAGGAGCAGTTTTGGCAGATTTGCTTCAAAGCTTCATTGAGAAAGAAGCAGCTTCTTAAACGAGTGGTATGCAATGTTTCCTCTTGGTTGGCATTTTCTTTGGTACTGAACCGCAGCGTGTTTATTGTGTGTACCAGCTAATCTGCAAACTCTTCCTGCAGGATGATTGCCTGGAGTTACCCATTTGTTGCTCTAAGTTTTTGCATGGATCCCCATTTGCTGCTGCTGGGCCAAAGGGCTCCATTTCTGATAATGGAGACAGGAACCACCTGCTCATTTTGTGTGTTAAGGGCTGGATTTGGCGCAGTCCAATTTGGCTGTTGGAGGAACAGGAAGGTGTGAAACTGCCCGAGTGGGAAGTCGCTCGTTCAGGGTATGGTAACATCTGGGTTTATGCCAGTGTGTGTTGCTTGCCAGCATGCCCCAAGCTTTGACTTTGCTTTGACTTGGCTTTCTCAGCATCTGTTCCGCAGGGCAGCGGCAGGAGTGGTCAGCAGCAGCCCTTCTGTGTAGGGAGGCTGTGGACAAGGGCTGTCAGAGCTGGTGACTTCACTTCCCAACAGTTGGAGGCTCTGTAGGACTTTTGCTGCAAATGGGCTTGGAGTGGTTGGTGTTTTAAACAAGCTGCTTGAGGTGAACACTAGGAAGCCTTGTGTGATAGAAGGGGAGTGGAGAAGAGCCAGGTCTTTCTGCAGGCTGTGATCGTGTCTGAAGATGTGGCTAGTGCTGCTGTCCCTGCCAGCTTTCTGGGTAACTACCAGCTTTAAGTATCTGCAGATTGCCTAATCAGATATTTTTGTTCTTGATTTGGGTTCTGGGATGCAAAGCTGATGCAAGGAAGCTCCATGTAATGAGTTTCAAGTGACCAGCTCTTAAGCATCACTGCTTGATGGCTCTGCTAGGATCAGCTCTTGTACTGAGCAGTGGGGTATTAATATCAAAACTAGGAAGCAGCCATGTTTCCATGCTGTAGAAAGAAGAAACTTTTAGCTCTGGACAGTGCCTCTGAGCTGCAGGCGAGTGACTGAAGTTCTTGTAACTCTGCCATACTGTTCCTGTGAGCTACCAACATCACTGATCCTGTGCCCCTGTCAAAGTGAGTCTGGTGGAGGGGAGTGTTCCTGCAAGCCAAGGTAGGTGCTGAGAGGGCAGTTGTGGTTCAGAGGTGTTTTTAAGGTGTTAAAAATGTTAAACTTGCCTAAGGATAATGAGCTGATGTTGTACCACACACCAGCAAAGATCTGTACTGCTCAAGTGCTCTTCTGTTTTGCCCATTCTGTTATCTCGGGTGCTTCTGGATGCAGATTCCAGAGCAGCAATCCCAGCACTAATATTGCTGAAGTTCTTGGGAAAAGGGCTCATTGGTGTTTTTCCCTTTGAATTTAGCTTCCTGAATTCCTGAGCTGTTTCAGTCCTTTCCTAAAAGCTGAGGTGTTCTTTATGTTTCTCTTTTCCTATTCAGGAGGGTGCAATGGATTTACTGAAGGAACTGAAGACCATGCCCATGACTTTGGATCTGCTGCAGGTGAGTTGCCTCGTCAAGGTAAAAAGCTGAAGTTGGCATCTGAGTGAGTCCAGAATGTTGTGTAAATAAACTTAACAGATTTCATTTCACTTCTTACCTTGCTCAAAGCATCAAAACAAACAGTAAATCCAGAAACTAGTAACAAAGCTGGGGTTTGGACTAGCTCTGGGTCTCCGTGTGCTGCCTGAAACTTGAGGATGAGCAGAGGAGACAGATGTAGGTGACTGCACAAATCCTTTCTTAGGTTTCAATTGGAGGAAGGACCAGATTAATAGACACAAAGGGCAGCCTTGGGACAAGTTCTCTTAGTCATCATGGTGGTGAGAGTCAGGATGCTGGGGAGGTGTGAGCAGAATTACAGTTCAGAGTCTGACATGGAAGTGTTCAAGGCCAGGTTGGATGGGGCTCTGGGCAACCTGGTCTGGTGAGAGGTGTTACTGCCCATAGCAGGGGATAGAACTGAGTGATCTGAGATTCACTTTATGATCTTAGTGTTGGGTTTTTTCACTTGAAGCTTCAACATCACGTTATCTGTATGGAGAAGCTATTTGGATGATGAATGTCCAGCTTCTGTTTGAGTGAGCTGGTGGACATCACCCTGTTCTTCTAGAGCTGTAAGGATATGATCAATGTGCAGGTGGTTGGATACTTCATGTCTCGGGCATTGCTTTGATTTCATCGTGCTTATTTCTGATTTCAGTTAGTAGCAAATAAGGAGTCTGTTCTGGAATGATTCATTTGAGTGTTCACTTGCAGTCCACTCGCATTGGGATGTCAGTAAATGCCCTGAGGAAGCAGAGCACAGATGAAGACGTGATAGCGCTTGCCAAATCCCTCATCAAATCTTGGAAAAAACTTTTGGGTAAGAAAAACCAGTGCACTCCGGTCAGATTCAGTTTGCAAAGTAGATAGCTGCAGTGGGAGGCGGACTAGAATATTCCAGCAATCAGCCTTTAGAGTCACACCCTGTCTTTCAAGTTTTGTATTCTACCACACACTGCTCTCATTGTAGCTCCTGTTTAGCCAGCTCATCCTTGAAAGAGACCAAAAACTTCCCTCTTGGCATGTATTTGTCCATGTAATAATTCCCAGCATTATTTGTAGAAGTGATCTCTGCACTCCAGCCTCCAGCCCCTAGCCTTGTGCGATGGCTCGAGGAGAGAAATGCTGGATCAGGAGTTGGAGAGGGACCTTTGTTTAACACCTCTCAGACAAATTCACTGACCGTTTCCTGTTGGGGGAGGCTTTTGTGGTGATGGACATTGAGAAGCAGAAGCTTGCGTCTGGGGAATCTGAGTGCTGGTACAGCACAAACTAATGTCAAATTACAGCTGGAGGGAATCCAAACATGGTCTTAGTGGTTACCTTTGTGAAATCCAAACACATTGTATGTGTTAAACTGATCTCCTGGGCAGCTCTGTAACAATAACAAGGATTATGGTGTTTGAAGCAAAGTGAAGTGTGTGGCTGGATCTCATCTGCACCCCATGACTCCCTGTTTCTTGACAGAAGAATTGGGTGTTGGAAGTCCTGTCTTCCTATCCTGGGACTCAGTTCCATGTTTGATACATCTTGGCTTTGCTGAGGCAGTAACTATGGGTCAAACTAGCCCTGCAGCGTCAAAGTCCTCTCCAGGGCTATGTTTTCAGCAGGACTTGGGAAACACTACAAGTTCTATTCCCAGAATGACTAGCCTGTACTGGTGGTGTTGGCTGTAAGTGCTTTAGAGAACTTGATCCAACCTGTACTCAACTGCTAGGGCTTCTCTGAAGGACCTGTGTGTGATGAGGCATAGCCTGTGAGGAAGCTCATCTCTGAGGCAGGGAAGGCAGTTGCTCTCTGGTTTGAGGAAAGATTTTCTTTGAGTTAATTTCTACTCAGAGGCAGGGAAAACATCTGTTGGGAAGCACAGAACCATAGAATATCTTGAGCTCTTTCTCCTGTTGTCTTTTAGAGAACAACTACTCACCTTAGGTCAGCACTACGTGGTGTCAGGACATGACTAGTGTGTGCAGGCCTGTAATACAAAGTTCTGAAGCCTTCAGCATCTGTTTCTCTTTCATATACAGATGCTTCTGAGGAGAAAAGTGAGGAGAAAAAAAAAAGCCTGTCACTGCCAACATCTTCCTCGAAGGACACTGGTAACTCGAGAGACCAAAGGTAACGTTTTCTTCTAATGGCCGCAGAATGAGTTTTCTTCAGGCACCTTACTTAAGTCTTTATTTTTAAGCTGTAAATTTTGGGCAAATTCCTGATGAGACCCCTTCAGAGAAGAGCCATGAGGGGTATTTAATAAGCTGTGATGCACAAATACACATCCACCAAACAGTGGCTTTGGTGAAGATTTTATTCACATATTATTTCATGTTTTTCTACTCTTGGTTATGTGCTGTTTCTTGTAGGAGTAACATAGCTCTGGTAGGGAGGCTTTTGGTGGCATTTTAATACATTTTTGCTTATTGCATTGAACTCCTCAGAGTGAAGATTATTTTTGGCATTGGGATATCTGCCAGTGCAGCCTTGAGTTGTGCTCACAGTCCCTGGCTCTTGCTTTGCCAGCTTTTTTTTGTTTCCGTTGTAGCCTTTCTAGTGTATAAACCTTTACTGCCTAGATTGATTGAACAGGAACAGCATGAACCACAAGGATTTCCTGAATTAAGGCTTAGAGGTGGGTTAGATTAGATCTCAAGTTACAAACTAAACTTTTTAAGCTTAATAATAAACTTTGCACAGTCTTTGGGGAATGGCTGAGGAGTCTGTTCCATCTGATTGGTAGTGGTCTGCTGTCATCTCAGGGTATGTAGGCTGGTGTAGGTGAATGTCTTTGCTCATCAGCTAGCAGGAGGAGGGTAACTTACATCTTGTCTAGGTTTTCCCCTGCCCACCTCTAGGCAATAAATATCTTAAGTATTTCAGTCCAATGGTATTTGCAGATAGGACCTTCCTGAGCACTGAGTATTGCTTGGACAACCTTGGGATAAGCTCTTTCTACAGCTCCCCTGGGTAGTCTCTTCTAATTCTACACTCATGTTTAGAGTTTGGAACTTGATGTCAATGAACACTTGTCTTGCTAAGTCGTCTTCATGCTTTTGTCGTTTTGTGGAAGTTTTCTCCTAAACTTCCTTTGTGGCAAGTTTTCAAGTATTTCAGGCCTTCCCCCCACCAATCACTCTTAATTCCTTCACCCTTTATGTAGGTCTGTTTTCCAATTTTTTTGCTTTTGTCCTTTGGGAGATCGGTTTTTTTCTGAGCACTGCTCATGTCTGCTGCTTGTGTTCAGCCCCTGGAGCTCAAGAATAACTGATGATGATTTGGACTTCCTAGATGGGGGAAGATAATCATCCCATTGATTATTTGCAAGCTAGCTCTTTAATTTTTTTAATATATGCAGTGTAAATCCTGCTGAATGTTTTGATCTGTATGGGTGCAAATCTGTTCCTAAATAGCTTCCTGTAATGCTGACCAATAAAACTAGCTGGTAAAAAGAGTATTTGACTACTGGCATAGAAACACAGTAAACTCACACTGTAATCTCCCTCATCTGAAGGAGAAATTAATCTGTTGCTGTGGTTTGAGCAGAACACACTGCTGGTGGATCCTTCTGAGGGTTTTGAGCTGTGGACATCCAGTAACTCTGATAAGGAACTGTGGGCTGCGAGGCACTTCAGAGCCAGGCTGGGTTTGAACTTTGCAGCAGCAGAATCTCTCAGGATAAGTCCCTGAAGTTGTCTGACTCGTGTTCAGAAGGTTCCAGTTTTTAGCTCTGTTTTGCTGTGGACTGGCTAATCCCTTCTAGGATGGTGGAGTGGAAGTTCTTAACATTAATTTTTGATGGCAAAGTGCTGGTGGTAGTGACCCGACTGAACAGCAGATGTCAGGCCACTCAGATCGTCAAGGAGGGAGGTGTCAGTACTGCAAAATATCAGGATTTTTTTCTTTTTTCCTTTGTCTCTTATTTCATTAATGCTGCCAGGCACTGAATAAAGATGCATTTTATCACCCAAATACCTAAGTCACAGCAACTCTGCTGAAAAAAAATTGCTGTTCTGCCTAGACTTAAATGCGGAGGGAAGGGGGTGTGGAAACAAGCTCCATAAAATCATCTGGGAATCATAATAGCCCTGATCTTTTACCAGCGGTATTTGCAGGGCTAACTCTGAGCACAGATCTTACAGTTCCTAGGCAAGAAGGTCCCAATGCTGTTGGGTGCATAGCTGAATTCCCAGTTGAATGCTCAGTGAGGCTGCTCCTCCAGTGTAAGTGGGGTTAGATTTTTTTTAAATTTAATATCAGAGTTGAAGGAGCCTCTTCTTTTCTTGTAGCACAACAGCTTCTTCTGGAGGGTCTAGCATAGCTCTGGGCCTCCGTGTGCTGCCTGAAACTTGGGGATGAGTTGAGGAGACAGATACAGGTGACTGCACAAATCCTTTCTTAAGTTTCAAATGGAGGAAGGACCAGATTAATAGACACAAAGGGCAGTCTTGGGACAAGTTCTTTTAGTCATCATGGTGGTGAGAGTCGGTCATTCCTGGCCCAGAAGTCAATGTGCTGATGGCTGCGGAGTTTTTTGTGTTTCAGTGTTCTTGTTCCTGCTGCTGGCACCTTGGCAGTAAAGGGTGAGAGATGAGGAACCACCTGAGATTAACCTAAGTGGTGCCTCCTGCTCCCTTTCTGCTGAGAGCACTTAGGGACTTTGTGTCCTGTGAGGTGAGAGAGGAATCAAGTACCCTGAGTTTGTGCATGGCACTGTTCTGAATAACAGACGCTGGTTGCCAGGTCTGCTCTGTGGTTTAAACAATAAACCCCTCCATTTTCAGCCGGCAGAGTCCAGAGGGGAGAGCTTGTCTCTGGACTGATGGTGTTGGCTGCTGCATTATCGTGCAAATACTGACTCAAGACAAGTGTTTGCACCATTTTCCCCCGATTAACAGGCTGCTTGGCAACATACCTGCTGATCTCTGCTCTTCATGACCCAAACTGAAACATTCTGACAGCTGAAGTTTCTCTTTTAGCTGTAACAAAAGGCAGGAGCCTCCCAAGACTCCAACCACCCCCAAAATCACCACGTTCCCTCCAGCACCAGTCACCTGTGACGCTGTCCGGAACAAATGCAGAGAGATGCTGACAGCAGCTCTACAGGCAGATGGTAAGTGCAGGGGGAAACACTGTGTTGCCTCAAGTGCTTCACTCATAGTGTTGTGACAGAGGCCTTGGCCCATAGGTCAGTGCCACCTCCTCCTGGGACAGCCTTGTCCTCACTCCTGCACATTTACTCTGCTTTAGGTTCTTTTTTAACAAATAGAAAAACCCTTTTCTGTGTGAATTTTGGGCAAGAAGCCACTTGAGCTGAGCTCAGCCCTTTTCTCCTCTACCTTCCCAGCTCCATGGTGTTGGTCACCACACCACACATCCAGACTCACAGTAATCCTTGCACTCAACATGATGCTCTTTAACTGGCGGGGAGTCCTGGGGTGAGAAACGAAGGGTCAGAAGTCACTGACCTTGTGCTTCTCTTGTCTTACAGATGACTACGTTGCCATTGGTGCTGACTGTGAGCACATAGCAGCCCAGATTGAAGAATATATCCTTACCCTGTGGGACTTCCTCCAAGGCATGCATTCCTCCAAGCCATGGAATTTGGGTGCTTTGTAGGTAAACTGGGACTGTCTGGAGGTAAAATGGGACAAAGCCACAGTGTTCAGCTGTGATTCTGCTTGTCAGTGTTCCAGCTCTTCTTGGCTGAGCCTTAGATCACTAAGGAACCACCAGTGTAGTGTTGGGAGCTGGTTGTGATGGGGATGAGTCTTCCCATGCTGTTTGCACCACCAGGGACCATAATACCCAGTTTATCCTTCCCATCACTGTGCTATTTCGTACTCTCAGCTGTTTCCAGCTACCTGCAGTGTCTCTGTGCCTCTCAGTTGAGGAGAGTTTGCTGATACAGACAAAAGCAATGGAAAGGAGGGAGCAACAAGGATCAAGTTGTGTGTGCGTTTGAGATGAGGCAGGAGCTTGGTTGGTTTGGGGGCTGTGAGGTAGGAATTGAGGCTGGACTCTCTTGGTGAAGGGTTTGTGGCCACCTTGCTGAGAGAAGGAGGTGGCTGAAGAACCTCAGTGTAGCTGAGAGTAAAGATTACCTTATCTGGAAGCCCCTGGGCTCTGAGGTTGTATAAACATGCTCTCAGATCCAGCATTAATCTATCAGAGCAGACACTGCTATTGGGTCCCTCCTGTGTGTCCTGGCAGCAGGTAACACCTCCCCACTATTCATGAGTGGTCTAGAAAGTGCTTGGAGGCCTCTGGGTTGATTGCAGACTCCTTGACCACTCTGTACGCATATACCAAGATGTCAAGAACACAGATATGAAATACAAGAACCGGGTGAGGAGCCGCATCTCCAATCTGAAGGACTCCAAAAATCCTGAGCTCAAAAAGAATGTGCTCTGTGGGGCCATTACCCCGGAGCAGATTGCTGTGATGACTTCAGAGGTGAGGAAGCCTGAGGAGCAGTGTTTGCACCTTTCAGGGGATGTAGCTTCTTGGAATTGTAGCTTGAAGCAGGGGGTTGGACTGGTGGAGGAGGATGTGGGGAGTGAGCTATAATTGTGGTGTGGATCTGCAGCTGATTTCATTGTAAATGCTGAATGACCCAGGGGCAGCAACTTGGGACTGTTTATCACAGCATCACACAGATCCTGGAGAAGAAAAGGCTCTGGGGAGATCTTAAAGCACCTTGCAGTACCTGAGTGGGCTACAGAACAGCTGGAAGAGGGACTTTTTACAAGGGACTCTAGTGATAGGACAAAGAGGAGGGGGTCAAGTTAGAAGAGGGGAAATTTATTTTGGATCTGAGGCAGAAATTCCTCCCTTTGAGGAGGGAACAGGTTGCCCAGGGTGGCTGTGGCTGCTCCATCCTTGGAAGTGTTCAAGGCCAGGTTGGATGGGGCTCTGGGCAACCTGGTCTGGTGAGTGGTGTCGGTGCCCATGGCAGGGGGTTGGAACTGAAGGATCTTTGAGGTCCCTTCCAACTTAAACCATTCTATAATCTGTTGGGTCATCAGGTCATCCTGGGGGCTGTGGTATAAACCAGAAACCAGGGATCAAAATTCAGTATGAATATCTCCATTATAGCAGGTGTGGTGGTCAAAGTGGGCAGTTGTGATTGTTGTTGTTTTTTAAAGGAAATGGCCAGTAACGAGCTGAAGGAGATCAGGAAAGCCATGACAAAGGAAGCAATCCGGGAGCATCAGATGGCCAAGACAGGAGGGACACAGACTGACCTCTTCACTTGTGGGAAATGCAAGAAGAAGAACTGCACCTACACCCAGGTTAGTCCTCCTGCTCCTGCAGGATGTGATCCATCACAGTTGCAACCTCTTAGAGGGCTGTGAGAGCCCCTGCAGTGTGATGCATTTTCTACCCTCAGGGCTCTCTAAAACCTATGGCTTTTGCATGAGGATTTTGCACAAATTTCCTTGGAGCTTGTGTAACTTTTTGGGGGCTTGTTTATATGAGAGCAGTGAGGAAAGGCTCAGATCACAGCAAACAGCTCTGTGTTGAAAGGAGGTGCTGGGGGTGAGGAGATTCATTAAAGGGGTAGGTAGTGTTGAGGAGAGAGGCTGTAGTGTCTTCTAAACTGAAATATCAGATGTTTTTCTGTATTTTTATTAGTTTTCCAATGAAACCACTGCTTGATGACTGAGATGTTAGAAGTCCTGAGGAGATGAACTGGTTTTTATGAGAGTGCTGAAAGCAGGCAGTAATGCTGAGTGAAAATTGCAGAACTCAGCTGTCTAGTGTTGCTTGCAAAAGGAGCTTAATTTGCATCGTGTGAATACGGTGGCTCTTGGATATTGGCTAATTACACATGTAGATCACCACCATTGCCCCCCGGCACAGTTCCACTGGCCAATGCGTGCAGAGACTGCTGAGATTTCCAGTGTCAGTTGTCCGTGTGGTACTCAAATGCCATGAAAATCAGATTTTTAGTGTTTCTGGCAGGAGCCACATCTGGGTTGGATATCCAAGTCCCTTGAGCACAAAACAGGCTGGAAATGGGCAGAACCTGGTGACACAGAGCGTGTTGCTGTGAGGCCAGGATTTAGGGCTGTAAATGCAAACTGCCTTATGTGTCGCTGTCAAGCATGGCCTTGATGGGCCTAGTGGTTTGTCCTCTTCCTGCTGGCTTCTCCTGAGGGAAGGACTGACTGTGGGTTCAGCCACCTTGAATGTCACCCACAAGGAATGGGCAGCAGAGTGGAATGTGCAGCCCTGAAACACCTCACCCCAGGATCATGAGCTCTGTGTAGCAGCCTGTATCTGTCTGTATAGCAATAACCAGATTCTTTTTACAGGGAACCTCCTCCTGCCCTGCCAGACCTCAGTGTCACCTTGATCTGACAGTGTGACCCCTGCACGGTGGGCAGGGGGACCAGGAACTCCCAGTGTCCCCCACACCGGGGTTCTGTGCCTTGCTTGGCTCTCATATCTCTTGTGTTCTCCCTAGGTGCAGACCCGCAGCTCTGATGAGCCCATGACCACCTTCGTCGTGTGCAATGAGTGTGGGAACCGCTGGAAGGTAGTGCACCAGGGCTATTGCTGGCTATTGAGGGGCATTGGGGTAGCTGTATCTGCTGTGCTGGAGGCGCTTGGCTGCTGCCCTCCATGGTGCCCTCCATGGAGTTTGCTGAACACTGCCTGGCTTCTAGCAAGTGAATTTATCCTCCCAGCACAGAGATGCAGGAGTTCCTGGGTTCACCCTGTCTCTGCTGGGGTTGAGTCTCACCTGGTGTCTCCCTCCTCACATCCCTCTTCTATGAGAAGCTTCATGGAGCTTACTCCATGCTCCCTCTGCCCCAAGAGGTGGTGGTGATGACATTTGTGATTGTAAAACTGCTTTCGGATACTGCACACAGAGTTTGGGGATGAGCAGAAATATCCCAGTCAGGGGTGAACAAAATCAGTGCTGCTCCAAAAAGCTGCAGCCAAGAGATTCCCAGGGCAGCATCTGTTTGGTCCCTGCTCCACAGTCTGATAATCAAGAGTGGTTCATGTCATAAAGGACCTCAGATCATCTAGTTCCAACCCTGCCTGCCATGGACAGGGGCATCTCTCACCAGATCAGATTGCCCAGAGCCCCATCCA
>JAOXOE010000848.1:3681293-3722016 GCA_028565055.1 Phoeniculus purpureus | reverse complement strand
CAGGCTGCCCGGGGAGGGGGGGGGGGGCCACTGGGGAGGAGGGGCACGGCCCCCCCAAACCAGCCCTAGGCACTTCAAACCCCTTCTAATTCCCTTTCACTCTTGTGATCCCTGACCCTTAGTCTCTCCTGAGGGACCCTTCGGGGTCTGTGTCACAGCTGGACATGTTAGGAAATGTTGCAGCTCTTTCGTAATATTAATCAGAATCATAATGAATTTAAATATGAGGACAGCACAGCTTGAGCCTCCCCATCACCACTGCCACCATTATCTTCATCACACCCATCACCTCCATCATCCTCATCAGTTCCATCACTCTGATCATTCCCTTCATACCATCACCTCCATCATCTCTATCATTCCCATCACTTCCACCACCACCATCACCGCCATTATCCTCATCATCCCCATCACTTCCATCATCCCTATCATCTCCAACCCTAGCAGCCCCCACTGGACACAGACTCCCTCCTACTGAAGCTCCACTGACTTCCCACGACGACTCACGCACCATCTGCTTTGTGAATTACAAATGCAATCAGGACACCGTTGCTGTTGTAATTAATGAGTGAAACAACCCCCGTTGTGTAAGAGGGTTTTTTTCCATTTTTAGAGGTAAATGACAAGCGGGCAGCGGGTGCTGTAGGTGCAAACTTGATAGTGGGTCCTTGCACGTGTGTGCAATGGAGTGGCAGTGAGCAACAAACAAGGGAAAAGCTTGTTGCACGCATGAAGGGCGAGATACACACGTGTGTGTGCAGGCTGTGCGCTGGCAGTATGCAGGCAGGGTGTAGGCTGTGTGCAGGCAGTGTGCAAGCAGGATGCAGGCTGTGTGCAGGCAGTGTGCAAGCAGGATGCAGGCTGAGTGTAGGCTGTGTGCGGGAACGGAGTACCAGTGCCCAGGTGCTCAACCGAGTGTGCAAACGTGCACACGCGTTTACTCACACTTCGGCGCACAGGAACTCGCTGCAACCGTCCCTCCACGCCGCCAGGGGGCGCTCCGCTCCCCTGCACGACCGGACGTGCCGTTCTACCCTCTCCCTTCCCCGCGCCCCGGTCTGGCCGCCACTTCCGCGGCCGCCTCCGCCGCATCTGTTTCGGTCGCTTCCTTCGGCCTCGGCCCCGCTCTCGCAGCAGCGGCACCAGCAGCGGCGCCATGAACAAGAAGAAGAAGCCGTTCCTGGGCATGCCCGCGCCCCTGGGCTACGTGCCGGGGCTGGGCCGCGGGTGAGGCACCCCTTGGGTCCCCCTTCCCGTAGGCTCCGGCCTGGGCCTACCCCCACCCAGGCCCTCCCCTGACCCACCGATCCAGGCCTGTCCGGTTGCCACACCGGCCCCCTAAGCGCGCCCGGGAGTGCCCGCCGACCTTTCTCTTTCCCGGAGCAGGCCGCGGCCTCCTGGGCTTTTTAACTGTTACTGCTGCGAGATGGCTAGTGGCCGCTATTTACATAAGCAGGCGGGCAGGATGAAGGGTTTAAATTGTTTTTAAAGGCGACCTTGGCACCGGGGGTAGCTTTCTGGGTGCTTTAGGAGTTGTGTCTTCTGATTTTGTCACTGTGTACGTGGAGCCCCCTTGAACGTTGAGTGTGGATGCATTTGTACTTGGAATGTGGAGAGACAGGTTATGATAGGGGATGGGGGTGCCACCAGGAGTTGCCCTATGCTGGCTATGAGTTCTGTTCATCTTTGGTGCCCTAGTGTGAGGGTAATTGTGCAGGCTGAGCCCTGGAAAGTGGTGATATCCCAGCCTCAGGCGACCTAACCTTGCACCCTGCAGTGCCCTATGGGATCAGCTTTTTACTGTATACTGGTTTATCCCCACAGAGCCACAGGTTTCACCACTCGCTCGGATATTGGCCCTGCGCGTGATGCCAATGACCCTGTGGATGATCGTCATGCGCCGCCAGGGAAGAGAACTGTTGGGGATCAGATGAAAAAGAACCAAACGGCTGATGATGATGACGAAGACCTGAACGACACCAATTATGATGAGGTGATGAGAATTTCGTCATCCTGGAGATGTTTTTCCTCAAGTGGAAGGGGAATCCCTGAGCTCCCTCTTCTCTTGCTGTGAAACCCTGTGTCAGCTGAGATCTCGAGGCCAAAAGTCCCTGTAGTTTGCAAGCAGCACTTCCCTATTTTTCTTATTTTTTGACATTTAGACCTCATTATCCATGACACAGTGCTCAAAGATGTTTGTGGTGATGTTTGCCCACCTTTTGTGGTTTAATTATCTACAGAGGGCCCTGGGAGTCATGGGGAGAGATCCATAAATACTAGTTTAAGCACTTTGGGGTACGTATTTTGTTTGTTCCTTGCACAGTGTAGGCTCTGACTTATGTTTCCCTGTGCCCTGTATAGTCTCTTGTGTTTAAATCCCATTCTGGTTAGTTATGTGTTGGGTTGTTCTTTGTGTTTGCTTTCAGTAGTTTAATATACAAAACAACTGGCTAATGGAAGAAAATAGCTGCTGTATGCTGGGATCTTTATTGCTTGATCGAAGCAATTTTGAAAGAGAAGCAGTTGTGAAGCAGTTTTACTTCTGAAGTGCTGTGGGAGAATAAACACTGGAGGTGGTAGAAGAAAGCAGCTTTTATTGGGGGATGTGTTAGGCTCTTAGGAACAGCCTGCTTGTACTTTTTTGTTGTGCTGCATGACAGGAGCTTTAAACTGAGGATAGTATTTAGATTTTTTAACTCCCACTGTCTCCAAACTCTTAGTTCAATGGCTATGCTGGGAGCCTGTTCTCCAGTGGGCCTTATGAGAAGGATGATGAAGAAGCAGATGCCATTTATGCAGCTTTGGATAAGAGGATGGATGAACGCAGGAAAGAGAGAAGGTAGGATGAATCACACTCCTGGAGTGATGTTGGTTAATTTGGAGTTTGGAGTTTTCCCTCTTCATTTTCCAGCTCAGATTTTGTCTCTGGCTGCTGTTTTCAGTTTTAATGCTGAACCTTTGACCCTGTGGCTCTAAGTTTTAATGGTGATGTGTGTTGTGCACAGATTGCTCTGAGAGGTGACGTGGCTGAATTGCTTCACTGTAGTTACTTAATATTCACTTTATGACTTGTTAAGATGATGAAGGGAGATGCTGAGCAGCTGGTTTTAACACATGGAAAGTGTTAGAAAAGTTGTGCCATGTGGGTATTTTGTAAACCAGAGTGGTACTGAACTTGTTAAACTCATTACACGTAAGGGAATGTTAAAGACTTGAGTTCCCTTGTTTGGAAATGTCTGGTTTTGCTCTATAATAATTGTTTTATGTGTCAGAATGATGGCTAAGCTTGTGGAAAAATGCTTTTTTATTGCTGTAGCTCTGATCAAAGACATTTTCCTGTAATACCAACACTTTGTTTAAATACTTGCTGACTGTTACTTTGATCATAACCTCGGCCCTCCTTTTCCTAAGGGAACAGCGAGAGAAAGAAGAAATAGAAAAATACCGTATGGAGCGACCTAAGATTCAGCAGCAGTTCTCAGACTTGAAAGTAAGAAAAACACCTGTGTGTAATGTAGTTTTTTCAATTCTTGTGAGAAGTGGATGTTTGTTTGCTTAGATTCTATATGAGAACACCTGCATGCTGAGCCCTTTTATGGTGGATACACAAGGTAGTATGAAATTTCTGCAGATTTCGATACTAGGGTTTTGTTTTTGAGCTTTGTGTGACCTCATGTTGGTTCTGGAGAAGGTGCTGCACTGCTGTCTTAGAGGTGCTGGTAACTTGTCATTGGAGTAGTTGTTGTGCAGCATCTCCTCACTCTAAAGCTTCTTTTAAATGAAATGTGTTGTTTAAGCTTTTGTCTAATGATTAGTAATAATCCCCTCAATGCTGCAGGTGTTGAAATTAATCCCAATATTTGTAGTGCTGGATCCAGTGACAAAATTGATTTGGAATTTCAGCCTGGACTGAAACCAAATTCCAGTTAAATGCATCTAATTCTTTTGTACGTGGGATTAGAAGAAAATCCTCATCTTTGAGCTTTAAGTGCTTAATTGATATTGAATTCTTACAAGAAGGAAAAAAGCTTAATCTGTTAAGGAATTAGTACAGTTAAAAAGGAGAGAAATTCAACAAGTAATGATGACACCTCCTGTTTGAATAGCGGAAGCTTGCAGAAGTCACGGAGGAAGAGTGGCTCAGTATTCCTGAGGTGGGCGATGCCAGGAACAAGCGGCAGAGGAACCCTCGGTATGAGAAGCTGACTCCAGTCCCCGACAGCTTCTTTGCAAAGCATTTACAGTCGGGGGAGAATCACACGTCTGTGGACCCACGCCAGACAGTGAGTGTGAAGTAAACCCAGTGGGATGGGAGCAGTATGTTAGAGATGAGGGTTTATCTTTGTGTTCCTTAGTGGGATTTAGAGAAAAAGAAGGGATCCTTGACCAGAAATTTGGTGTAGTTGATGAGTCAAAGGAACTAAACTAAAACCACAGGTGCTAAACTCCTGTGGTCACCCACAGCCAGAGAAAACTTGAGAATAGGCAAGGAGACCCTGGTTTTTGTGTTAGAAATTGGAAGGAAAGGTTTCTCTTCCTTTCCTATGGCTGTGGAATGGTGATTATAGGTTTTACTGAGCAAACTGATGTCTGCATTTTAACAATGTTTTGCTACAACAGAATACAAAAAGAAAGTTTAGTTTTTACGTACTGGTTTGCTCTACCCTGGAGCAATTGTGTTTAAAAATTACTTGCCTTACTGTAAAATAAAAATTAAGTATTGCAGCTTGTTGCTGTGTGGCCATGGGGTACTAATGGGGAAGTTGATGGGCTCTGAACTGGCACCAGGTGTCTGTGGGATTTTTAAATTAATTTATCTTGTTTTTAGCAATTTGGCGGATTGAATACTCCGTATCCAGGGGGCTTGAATACTCCATATCCAGGAGGGATGACACCAGGCCTGATGACCCCTGGGACAGGTGAATTGGATATGAGGAAGATTGGCCAAGCCAGGAACACCTTGATGGATATGAGGCTGAGTCAGGTATGCATGCTGAAAGGGAGGATCTGCCACAAGCTTGTCTGTTGTTTAGGACCTGCTTTTAGAAAAATCTGGGGTGTTGGAGAGAAGAAATAGCTGCACTGTTGCTGGAAATAATTTTACAGTCATCCTCCTCAGTCTCATTCCATCTGCACTAATAGAATTTCCTGGGAAATACCAATTCCCATTGCTGGAGAGGCTGAAAAGCTGTGGAGATGAGGTGTGAGGGACAGGGGTTATTGGAGACCTAGCAGTGCTGGGGGTAGTGGTTGGACTTGAGCTTAAAGTACGTTTCCAAGCCAAGCAATTCTGATTTTCCCAGGTATCAGACTCTGTCAGTGGCCAGACAGTAGTGGATCCGAAAGGATATTTGACAGACTTGAATTCAATGATTCCCACTCATGGAGGAGATATCAAGTAAGTTGAAGAAGGATTAATTAATTAAGATCACAGCTGTGGCTGTGATCCTGCATACAAATGAAAAGTGTCTGAGCCAGTGCCTTTTATCTGGCATTTTAATTCCTAGAAAATGCCAAGTGAGTTTTAGGGGGTGAATTCTTTACAAATTTGCTGTAGCCTTTCAGCTGATAGATTCAGCGTCTCACCTGGATCCATGAATTACGGAGATTGTTTCTGTTCTGTCCTGGACTAACAAGCCAGAGCAACGGCGGAGTGTAACCTGGCTAATTGTGTATGAGAGCTGCTGATTTAAGCTTGATTGATGACTTCTGAAAACCCCTTTAACCTGAAGTCTGACACCTGTACATAAAGATTTGCCATTTAAGTCAAAGCAGTATCGGCAAATACTGATGCTTAAATCAATCCTTGTGCTCATGGGCAAATGCCAAGCTGCAGTTCCTAAAAGTCTTACTTAAATACCACTTTTCCCTGTGATCTCACTGTGTTAATGTGTATTTATAGGCTTGTTTTGGGTAGGATGTGATTTGTGTTATCCGTATGGAAATGTTTGAGGTCGCAGTTTCTGCATATCTGAGGGTGGCTGTGAAAAACGGACTGTAAAGCACTGACTGATTCAGGAAACTTAAGTTTACCAGAGTGCTGAAGGTTTGCCTGCCTGTCTTTCCTCCTCCTTTAGTGATATCAAGAAAGCCCGTTTGCTCCTGAAATCTGTACGAGAGACTAATCCTCACCATCCGCCAGCCTGGATAGCATCAGCCCGGCTGGAGGAGGTCACTGGCAAACTCCAAGTGGCTCGAAACCTCATTATGAAAGGGACAGAGATGTGCCCCAAGGTCAGGACTGCTTTACTTCTCTGGGGAAAGGGTTGTAGTTATGAGCAGCAGTATCTCAGTGAAGCTTCTATCAGTCTGCATCTGATACAGCTTCACTATCTGCAATGCCAAGAGAGCACATATTTAGAAGTTTTAATGGCAAGTTGTTGTTCTGTTGTGAAAGATGATTGTTCCTTCTCCCTGGCAGAGTGAAGATGTTTGGTTAGAAGCTGCTCGGCTTCAGCCTGGAGATACAGCCAAGGCTGTTGTGGCCCAAGCTGTCCGTCACCTTCCGCAGTCTGTCCGGATCTACATAAGGGCAGCAGAGCTGGAGACAGATATCCGTGCCAAGAAACGCGTCCTTCGGAAAGGTGAGCACTGCTGCGGGGTTAGGAACACAGTCTGGACCCCACAGTGGATTACTGAAAGAACACTTTGGCGTCAGTGTCACCCTCAACCTTCAAGCTTTCATGTATCCTTCTGGTTTATTTTTTGGCATACCAGCCCAGTAACTTTTGGGGAAGCGAAACTGGAAACTATTAAGTTGTCAAGAGAAGTCTGTGGGAAAAATAAAGAGTAAAAGGCGCTGTTTCAGCATCTAAGGAATAAGGTTGTGTGACTAGTTAGTATCAAAGATGTTCCTTTTCTATATAAGGAGGCCCAGCATGATTAGGGTGCTCAGATTTGAAGATCCTACATATGCTCATTCACTGAGACTTGTGGGATTTATTCAGCAGTATGTGCACTGAAGGGAAAAAGCCCTTGGCTCTGCAAAACCTAATTCCAGTCAAAATTATTCCATACTTTTTCTGATTTGAAGTTCTCAGTGTTGAAGAACTACTTTTCAGTTCGTTGTTGAGGGAATGTGAGTAGAATTCCCTCCCTTCTCTCAGGAAATGCCGTTTCTTTTAGGCCAAAGACCTTAATACATCATCATTAAAAACTACTTTGTCACAACTGATGTAATTGTTTTGACTCTTCAGCCCTTGAGCATGTTCCAAACTCGGTGCGTTTGTGGAAGGCAGCCGTGGAGCTAGAGGAACCTGAGGATGCCAGGATCATGCTAAGCCGGGCTGTCGAGTGCTGTCCCACTAGTGTCGAGGTAAGATTTCAAAAAGTAAAATAAACCACACCCTTATACACTACTTTAGCTTTGAAAACAAGAGGCAGAGTGAGTGCTCTTGTGAATTTTCAACCACCTGCTTTGTGCCACAGTGAGAAGGATGTCACGGGTAGTGGACAGTGCTTTTAATTTCCTCCACAGTTAATTGTCTAGTGGTTGTTGTCCGTAGGATCATGAAGGTTGGAAGAGACTTGAAGATGGTCAAGTCCAACCTTCAACCCAACCCCACCCTGCCTACTAAACCTTGTTCCCTAGTGCCACATCCATGTGGTGTTTGAACCCCTCCAGGAGTGCTGACTCCACCCTCTCTCTGGGCAGCCTGTTTCAACCCCTGACCACTCTCAAGGAAGAAATTTTTCCTGATGTCAAATCTAAACCTTTCCTGGCACAACTTGAGGCTGTTTCCTCTTGTTCTATTGTTAGTGACTTGGGAAAAGAGACTGAACCCCATCTCTTCAAACCTCCTCTCAGGTAGCTGTGAAGAGTAATAAGGTTTCCCTTCAACCTCCTTGTCTCCAGACTAAATCCCAGTTTGCACAGCCACTCCAGCTCCTTTTGCTGTGTCTTTGCTACGTTACACTGGTGTATTGCTGTGTCTGCTGCAGTCAGCCTCGTTCACATTTAGTGCCTTGACAGCTGTGAAGTCTTGGGGGGAATCTAAACTCAAGCTGCTCATTGCAGAACACTGAACCAGGGGCTGACAAAGCTGATGTAGACAGAAAATCAAGTGCAGCAGCCCAGCAAACTAAGACGGTGTCTTGAGGTGATGAGGATCAAATTTTAAGGGCAGGAGTAGACTTTTCTGCTGTTTCTTGTGCAGCCTGCTTGTACTGGAGAACAGCTGCCAGCCAGTAGCAGACAGCACAGAGCTGCTTATCTTTTCGGGCCAACGCTGCCATGTGGCAGCCTTGTCATCTCCTTGTTCTAATCGAAAATACATCTCTTTTTGTTGCTTCTGCAGCTGTGGCTTGCACTGGCAAGGCTGGAGACATATGAAAACGCTCGTAAAGTCCTTAATAAAGCCCGGGAGAATATTCCAACTGATCGTCACATCTGGATTACTGCTGCCAAACTGGAAGAAGCCAATGGGAACACCCAGATGGTGGAGAAAATCATTGACAGAGCCATCACATCACTGAGGGCCAACGGGGTAGAAATCAACAGAGAGCAGTGGATACAGGTACGTGCTTGGTGACAATTAAAGACCCAGGTGAACTCTTCAGGTTCTCTTTGGAAGGCTGCTCAGACAACTTACTACAGGGTGATTTTGTGGTAGATGAGGGGAGATCCCTCTAAAGATGCAAGACATGAGACTAGAAAGCTGAGGTGAGCCAAAGCCACAAGTGATAGAGTAGGGTAACACTGTGTGCTGCACTGGGGAATGTCTGGTTTACTTCTGCCTTGGACAGTAACTAGCTTCAAGTTGAAGCAGCTGCTGCCGTAAGTAAGACAGAGGCCTAAAGCCTCCAGTGAAAGATTTAGGGATGTTTTTTGCATATGTATTGGCTTAAAAGTTACCTCTTTGCCCCTAAAATCTTTGTTGGATAGTGCTGTAAGGAGTCAATATAAACATTCCACATACAGCAGACAGGGAATATTCCATTAGTCCTGCATTGGTTTCTAGTCCTGTGGCATTGCAAGCTGACATGTAGAACCCACAGAACACAATGTCTGTGCAGGTTCATCCCAGGACTGCTAAAAACTACAGGAAGTTGTAGGGGTTTAATCGCGTTCAAAGGCTACGGCGTTTGAGGTCCTTGTGTTAGGTGCTTAGTTCAATGCTTAGCCCTTACTGAGCTTGAGAATCACTCATTGGAGCTGAAAGAAGGTCAGTAACTTTTATGTCACGGTTCTTCCCTAATGAATTCTTGCAGTAATTTTGCTTGGCCAGGTCCCTGCTTGACCCAGCCTGGGGCGCAGGTCAGTGGGGGGCTGTAAGAGGAGAATCCAGGCTGGAAAGATTGTCACTCTGAACTCCTTTTTGGTGTCTGCAGTTGACAATCTTTGTGTCTCAACCAACTTGTGATTGATTCTTTGTACAGCACCAGTGTCTTCCCTGTGGGTGTAGCCTCGCCAGTTCATGTCAAGATACACTTGAGGACTATTTTTATCATGGTGTCTCAGTGTCTGCTGTTGCAAGATCTAGCTCCTTGTGCTGAGCTCTTTCAGTCAGCAGGGCTTTACTTTTCTTTTTAGGATGCTGAGGAATGTGATAAAGCTGGAAGTGTGGCCACATGCCAGGCCATCATGCGAGCCGTGATTGGGATTGGGATCGAGGAAGAAGATCGGAAGCACACCTGGATGGAAGATGCAGACAGTGTATGTCCAGTTGTGAGGCTGTGTTTCATTGTGGTTTCTGTGTTTAATGGGGAGGAGTGGAACTGGAAATGGGGAGAAGTCGAACTGGAGCCTGTGGAATGATATTTTTATCGGTGAAACGGGGTTTGATTTCCACAGCACCTGCCTGCATTTGGCTGTTCTGCCTCTCAAGAGTTTATTGTTTGGTAGATTGCAATTTCTACTAGGCCAAAAGTTGATATTGTAATAGCTTGTTTGGTTTTCATGGGTGTATTTTTGTGTGTGTGAAATCAACAGAGATTGAAGGTTTGGTTAAAGGAACTGGGAGTTTCGAAGCCTAAATGTTGCAGCTCAGGAATCTATGTAAGATTAGACAGGCGAGTGGATAGATGTTTTACCGGGCTTCCTTTGCTCTAGGGCAGTAGTTTGAACAGACACTAAGAACCAAATTCTGTTTCAGCATGAGGAATATCCACTGGGCTTTTAAAAAGCTGATGACTATCCTGATTGTATATGGTGCTCCAAATTCATGTATTAACCAGAGATAGTAAGTTCTGTTTGCATTATGCTTGTGTAGCTCTTCCTTTCACTTGATTTCAGTGCAATTCTAAACAGATTAGGTCTGATCTGTGGGGGTTTTTTTTTCCCCATTAGTGTGTTGCCCATAACGCTCTGGAGTGTGCCCGAGCAATCTATGCCTATGCCTTGCAAGTTTTCCCCAGCAAGAAGAGCGTGTGGCTGCGAGCAGCATACTTTGAGAAGAACCACGGAACAAGGTGTGTGCATTGCCATTGCCTGGAGCTCTGACCACAACAAAAAAGGTTGAGAACAATTCTGGGGTTTGTTAAGGCATAAAAAGTTCTTTTGGCAATAGGGATCACTTGGTAAAAATATTTACAAGCAGTTAACAAGTAGGGACAGTTGTCTTTGAGGCATTTAAAGCTAAAAAAAGGGAATACAAATCACCTGGAAATAAAATTGGTTTAATTTTTATGGGCAGACTTCATTGCTGAGGTTGTCTGAGCGTCTCTGGCATTTTCTGATTAAACACACTGTGGGTGTGACCACATTTTGAATTCAGATTGGTGTGGGACTTGTCACAGCTCTCACATCTTTTTTAAGGTTTATTCGTAAAGCTTTACGTGTCTGGAACCTTCTGGCCAAGGTTTAGAATAAATCAGTCTGTGCCATAGTCAACTTATACCCCTGGAATCCTTCTTAGCAAAAGCTTTTGTGTGGAAGCAACCACTGAGTTCTGCCTCATTTAAGCCTTTTAATTTTTTAAAATTGGAATAATTATCTCCTTGCTTTTGATGTCATTCTCCAGTGTTTCCCAGTGGCAGCTTCCTTTTAAACCCCTTGTTCTGCCTAAAAAGTATATTTTTCTGAGGAGAAAAAAAAAATCAGTAAGATCAAGCCAGCTCCTTCTAATAATGTTGAAAAACCTACTGATGCATTTTCTGCTTAAGTAGAATTGCTCATTGTAAGAGAAGGGAGCTGTTTGTGTGTAGGATCCTCCTGCAAAGACTATCACACCAAGGTGTCTGAACAATAAGCCATTTGTGGAAGGCTGATTTCAGAACCCTTTTGAAGAGAAGCCCCACCCTTTCCTTGTTATGAAATGACTTATCACCGTTTACAACATTGGACTTTGCAACAATATTTGTAATGCGGAGCGATATCGGGGGGACAGTGCGTGAGACCTTGCTCTGGGCAGCATTTTGGGTGGTTGTAACTTGCTCTTTTCTTGTCTCAGAGAATCTTTGGAGGCTCTTTTGCAGCGAGCTGTTGCTCACTGTCCCAAGGCAGAAGTGCTCTGGCTCATGGGAGCCAAGTCCAAGTGGCTGGCAGGAGATGTGCCAGCAGCCAGAAGCATTTTGGCCCTGGCTTTCCAGGTGGGTACGTTTGATTTGTGTAAAGAAGCACTAAAGAACACACAAGGACCTTTTTCTATCAACACCCTGTTCCTGCTGTCTTTCGAATGATACTGACTTCCGCTCTTCTTGGATTGTTTCATGTGGCAAAATGTTTTTCTGTTAAGTAGCAGCAAGCTGAAAGCAAGAATGTGCAGCCGCTCTTTCAGTAGTACCACACCAGATTCTGAGTTTGTAAACCCTTTTTTACCTCCCACCAACCCAAATTGTGGATCAGAATCTTCTTGTCTTGAGTCACCTGTCTTGGTTAACAGGATGGTGGCCTGTCCTCATACATGAGGTTACAGCCTTGCTTGTGGCAAATGGGGCCAAATCCACTAATCTCCAGCAAAAATGGGAATCTTCTGTGGGGTGGGTAGAGGGATGCAGATCTAACCCTGGGAATGAGGCTTAGAGACCGCAAAACCAAAAAAGATGGGCCTTGAGATGGAAGGTAAAATTATTTACTTCCTGTATTTGCTCTTAGAGCTTTTTGCTATCCCAAAGACTTCTTAACAAGGTTGCCACTGCAGTGAGTTTTACTGGGGGAGTGTTCACAGACCTCAGTTGGGAATTCAAGCTTCTTAGTTATTTCTTTTCGCCCGGGGATAATAAAAATTAGGGTCTCATTGTGGCAAACCCTATGATCTTTTTGGTATTTAAACTGGAAGTTCAGAAGATCAAGCCTTAATGCTTTTCAACAATTGAGAAGTATCCAACTTCTAAACTGGCATATATTTCTGAGCATCTGCTTTGGAGAACTTCTATAAACTTCAAAGGTCAAAGAAGATTGGGAGGAGCTTGAAACAGAAAAAAGAAGTATTAAAAAAATAAATAATCCTGGTGTGGATTGACAAAGCTCTGATTTCAATTTCAATCTGGATCAAATGAAAGGATTAAATCTGCTGTTGATTTGCTTGTATGCATCTGCCTGTCATTTTTTTAATGTTCTTGCAGGCCAACCCCAACAGCGAGGAGATCTGGCTGGCTGCCGTCAAGCTCGAGTCAGAAAACAATGAATATGAAAGAGCGAGGAGGCTGCTGGCAAAGGCTCGCAGCAGTGCCCCAACTGCCAGGGTGAGTGAGGATGTGTGATGGGTGGGGAGGCTGAGACCTCTCTTGCTCCTCCTCGGGGGAGCAGGGACGGAAGGAGAAGTTCCTTCAGTTCTGCGGCCTCGCTGAATTGACCCCGTGGTTCCCTGCCATTGCCTTTTGCGGGCGTGTGGCTCCTTTGCTGCAGAGCTTCTCCCAGTGAATTGCGACACAAAATCACGGCATGAAGGGGGGAAGAAAAGTAAAGCAAAAAGGCTGGGAGCAAGCGAAGGGTTGGGTTTGGGGTTTGAGGTTTTTTTTCTTCTGACACAAATGGCAAAAGTCAGGAAATTCCCAGTTTACAACTATTTGTACAATGTTCATGTTGCATAAATGCGTGTCTTGGAAAAAAAGAGAGAACAAATCTTTTTGCAGAAGACTCGCTGGTGCTCGCTGTGCTGCAGACAGCTTTAGAGTTAAACTGTTGATTTTCAAGCTGTTCATGCAAAACCATTTGAACTTGTCCAAGGAAAAAGAAAAATTAGTTTGTTGTCCGTGCCTGGTCCTACCCCTCTGTTTGTGCTTCTTCCCAGCTTTTTTTATACTGTCCTCTGCCACGTCTGCCTCTCATGGAGCTCCTCTCAGCTGGGGCAGGAGCTCTGATCATAGACTTGATCCCTTTCTTGCAAGATCCTCTTGTGGGAGTTTGGGAATGGGGAGGAACAAGATCAAAGAGCAGTGAAACCACCTACTTACTCTTACCTTCACCGTTGTCTGTTCCCACTGCTGTTTAACCCCAGTATTAACTGATTTTTTTTTTTGTTTCAAGCTGTAGCTGATTGATAACTTTCCAGCGGATATGTGAAAAGTGGTAACCCCCCATATTGATGGGCTAATAGGTTTTCAGTGGTTGTGGGCGATCACGGAACATTAGGGATTGGGAGGGACCTCAAAAAATCATTCAGTCCAATCTCCCTGCCAGAGCAGGATCACATAGACAAAGTTGCAGAGGAACATATCCAGGTGGGTTTTAAATGTCTCCAGAGAAGGAGACTCCACAACACCCCTGGGCAGCCTGTTCCAGTGCTCTGTCCTTGTCACTGTGAAGAAGTTCCTTCTCATATTAATGTGGAACCTCCTATGTTCCAGCTTACACCCATTGCCCTTGTCCTATCATTAGATGATACTGAGAAGAGCCTGGCTCCATCCTCCTGACACCCACCCCTCATATACTTACAAACATTAATGACGTCACCCCTCAGTCTCCTTGTCTCCAAGCTAAAGAGACCCAGCTCCCTCAGTCTTTCCTCATTAAGTGTTCTACTCCCTTCTTCATCTTAGTGGCTCTGGGCTGGAGTACGTCCTTCATTCTCAGATCTTCACAAAGTCTCTGTTTTTTTTCTTAGGTCTTCATGAAGTCTGTGAAGTTAGAGTGGGTGCTTGGGAACATTGCTGCAGCCCAGGAGCTTTGTGAGGAAGCCCTGAAGCACTATGAGGACTTCCCCAAGCTGTGGATGATGAAAGGACAAATCGAGGAACAAAAGGAGCTAGTGGAGAAAGCACGGGAGGCTTATAATCAAGGGGTAAGAGGAATGATATTGCAAATTTGCTTTGTGCTCTTGGTTCACAGAGACTTCTGTCTATGAATCCAAATGGACAGGGCTCTGTCCCAGACTAGCCAAAGAGATAATTTCTGTTCTTCCTGTTGTTGACTAAAACCAGAACAAAACAAACTCAAATGCTTGGTGTGGTTGAGTTAATGGTTGGACTCTAAGGTCTTTGGATCTTAAGGTCTTTTCCAACTTAAGTGGTTCTATAAAAATCAATTAAGACATTGAAATAAGCAGTGAGAATTTATCTTACCACGTAGCCATGTGCAAAATTCACTTTTTGCCTTGTGAGGAGTTTGCTTTATGTTTGACTCCTCACTGGAGGAAAAGAGCCACTGTACAGTAATTCTCCAAAACTTGTGAAGACTAAAAGCTGAGCTCTTGAAAGAAGATCCTCAGAACAAGCTGTTGGATCCTACATAGAGAGAGAATTGGTGTGTATTTCAAATGGTAATTGGTGTTCTCAGGTGTGAATGTTTCTGAAGCCCTGGCAGTAATGGAAGTGCTGCAATGAAAGTAATGTGGAGGCAGGTTTCTGCAGGGTTGAGAGATCCTGATGGCTTCCTGGGTTTCAAAAGTGATTAGTTTCCTGCTCTGATGCTGTGGTTTGGGTATGTGATTGAGCCCTCAATCTCTAGCCAAACTGTACTTGTACAGCACAAACTGTACTTGTGTTATTAAGAGAGGGACAGTCTTCCTCTTCCTCAGTATAGTCCATATTCCCAACTGGTTTGAATGTGGGAGAAACTTCTGTTCTCAAAGACTAGCTAGAAGAAATTTGGGTGGTGTAATCAACTTTGTCTCTCTTTTCAACAGTTGAAGAAATGCCCCCATTCCATACCCCTGTGGCTTTTGCTGTCCAGGCTGGAGGAGAAAGTTGGGCAGTTGACTAGAGCAAGAGCCATCTTGGAAAAGTCTCGCCTGAAGAATCCAAAGAACCCAGATCTCTGGTGAGTTGTGGGGAAATGAACTAGATTTGGGCTACAAAGTCCAGTGCATTGTCCAGATCAATATTTTACATCTATCTCAGTCATTTGAGCCTGGACCATGCCAATCTTCCAGTTTCTGCTGGACAAACAACTGTTTTCTGAACATCAGATATGCTTTGCTAATCCTGGCTAGTATGTAGCTACTCTAAGGAGCTGGGAACTAGTTACTTCTTTACTGGTATTTCTGTCGCACAGAGCCTGAAAGCCCAGGGATCTTTCGTATCTGTTACAGCCTTTTTTCCAGAGTCTTTGTGATCCTAGGCCATTACAGAGTAAAGGTTGTGTTTATTTTTAGAGGGAGATGAGTGGGAGGAAGTCGCTCACCTACATATACTGGAAGTACCAGCAGATGTTTGCAGTTTCCAGTGACCTTGGTGTGACTTGCTGTTTGTTTCCGTGTGGTGAATGTGTTGTCAAAAATATCATCCCTGAGTCTCTTCCTTATCAGGTTGGAGTCTGTGCGATTAGAGTATAGAGCTGGGCTGAAGAACATTGCAAATACTCTGATGGCCAAGGCTTTGCAAGAATGTCCTAATTCAGGTAAGCTGGAGCTCATTTCTCTCTGAAACAGGGTTGTGTTGTCCAGTTGATAAGGGCACTTCTTTTCCCAAGTCATCACAGGATGTTTTGGATGGGAAGGTAACTCAGAGATCATCTAGCCCCAGCCCCCTGCCATGGGCAGGGACACCTCCCATCAGGTCAGGCTGCCCAGAGCTGCATCCAGTCTGGCCTTGGACACTTTGAGGGATGGAGCAGCCACAGCCTCCCTGGGCAACATGTTCCAGTGCCTCAGCACCCTCACAGAGAGGAATTTCTTCCCAAGATCCTATCTAAATAGCACCTCTTTTAGCTTGAAACCATCCCCCTTGTCCTGTCACCAGAGTCCCTCGTAAAATGTCTCTCTCCTTCCTAACCAGGTCTCAGAGGTGTCAGTTATCCTTCTGCCAATGAAATGTTGATGGGTTTTGTGCATAATCCTAGTGGCTTTTTGTTGCCTCGCACCAGAGGGGTCTCTAGTATTTGTTCCATTTTGCTCCTGTATGTTACTTGCAACAAACTGTGGAGCACAGACTCAGGTTTTCTGGGAAAGCCTGTTGGATATGGGTGGCTTTTCTATGAAGCTGGCAGGAGTCTGCCAAGGCTTAAAATTGAAGAAAGATTCTGGAGTGTTTGTAGTCAGAAAGTTTTGTGGAGAAAGGATGGGTTTTCCCTGTCTTACTGGAGCACAGCTGGCTATGGGAGACTTCCTACTGTCCATGTGCTTGTCCCACTGCTGGCTCTGTGTTTAATAACTTGTGCTGGCAGTGAGTTTCAGTCCCATCATGATTAGGGAATTAGCAGCACAAAGGTTTAGACCTGATTTGGGATTGCTTTCCCTCCTTTAAATAAAGGCAGAGAGGTCAAACAAGTCAGTCAATCCTAACCAGCAGCAGAAACATTGTCCTTTCAGGCTGGGAGGAGAAGATGCCTAATGCTTGCCTATTTTTTTGGCACAATTGCAGGAAGACTTAATTATTTAAACACATTGATGTCTTTGGAGAGAAGATGTCACTTATAAAGTGACATCATCTCCTTCAGGGCCTTTGCAGCTGCTCTTCAGGCTCTGTTTTAAAAGGTGTTTAACTGGCCGCTAAAGTCCCGCTAAAATAATTGGGAACTGACTTTTATGACATGATAAACTCATTGCAAATTGCTCACCCTGAGTGTGGGGCAACAGAGCGATGCCACCAAGTCCTGCTTGGGGAATGGGGCTGGGAAGTTTTGGAATGATGCAAAAGTTGTTCTTTAGATGAGAGTTTTGCCGCTATGGGCTTCTTTACAGAATTTGTTGCTATGGAAGTGGGCAGCAGGATCTCAGGTTTTGGTGAAATAAAATAATTTCTAGATCTATCTTAAAACTCTACAAAGCCGAATAAAATCCTGCCGGGATCAGCCTGTTGGACACCTATGGCCATGTAAATAAGAGACCTGCATACATCCATGGCTGAACTGATTCCTGCATGCTTATGGCTGATGTAGGGAGCTGCACAAAGAGCAAAGGAGGAATCTGATGGTGTTTGTGGCCTCAAAAAATGTGGCTTGACCCTGTGTATAACGAGTGAGAAGAGCTCTGCGCTAGTCTGTCCTTGTGGTGCTCAAAGCTTGCATATATCAGCACATTGCAGTTGATGGCAAGTGAGGGCACTTTGATAGAGTCCTGGCAGAGCCCAGCTTTCAGATTTGCTTTGAAGTGATCCGCAGGTACTGTTGGCTGACAGGAGGAACCTAAATTTCATGCTCCTCTGAGCGTGTTTCCTTCCCTGCTTTTGGCAGTGAAAGGAGCTAGGGATTAAACCTAGCTTTGCTGGACTTTCTGTGTCCTTCATCATGCGTTCGGGGAGCCAGCAGCGCTAAGTTTGCATTTCCTTTTAGAATCATAGAGTGGTTTAGGTTGGAAAAGCCCTTTTAAAATAATGAAATCCAACCATTAACCCAACTGTCTCAAGGCCACTCCTGAACCCTGTCCCTAAGCTCCAACTCTTCATGACTTTGAAACACATGATGATTCAGCCCCTCCCTGGGCAGTCTGTTCCAAAGCTTGATGGCTCTTTCCATAAAGAAGTTCTTCCTAATGTCCAACAAACTTCACGTGGAGCAACTTGAGACATTTCCTCTTGTCCTGTCACTTGTTACTGACCATGTGCTCTCTGGAACTTTTGAGTCTCCTTTCAAAGGCTGTTACTTTGCACCTTCTGGCACTTCTGCCTCTGCAGTTTCCCATTTGGATGTTTGGAGGACTGATTTGCCCTCCCTTGGTCCACCACCACAAGGTCTCAAACACGCAAACTTGGGCTTAGCTCACACCAGAGTATATTCAGGTTGCCCAGAGACGTGGTAGAAGCCCCATCCCTGGAACCATTCCAGGTGAAGTTGGACACTGGGGCTTTGGGTACCCTGCTGTAGTTGAAGATGTCTGTGCTCACTGCAGGGTGTTTGGACTGGAGGAGCTTTCCAACCCTAGACCACTTCGTGAGTGATCTGGGATGAGGTTGGGACACTGGTATCCAGTGGTATCACTTCTGTTATAGAACACTGTCCTCGTGATGGGATGGGGAGGGTTAATCTCAGAACTAACACTGAACAACCTTCTTACTTGACTTGTTCAAGGAATCCTGTGGTCAGAGGCAATTTTCCTTGAAGCACGACCGCAACGAAAGACCAAGAGTGTGGATGCTCTCAAGAAGTGTGAACATGACCCCCATGTCCTGCTGGCTGTGGCCAAGTGAGTTCTGTAACACTTAGTGCAGTAAAAAAATACCCATTTTATCTATGGTGAGACATTGGGCTTGAGCATGGCTGTGTGATTCTGGCTGCAACAGCTTGGATAAACATCAAAGTCAGTCTCAACTCTCAAATCCTCTCCTAGTAACGGTGAAGATCTTGATTCAAAGCAAGGGCCATCAGCCTGCCCTCAGGCTGTTCTGTTGAAGCTGTAACACAGGCAACACAGAGTTCACATGGAGCCCTGGCTGATGCTGGCTGTTAGCACTCAGGACATCACTGTCTTTGGGTCTCTTGAAGGGGATTTCTGCGCTTTCAGAGGCATACTTACATTTTATAGGATGTTTTATGTTTCTGTTGGACAATTTTTGCTGGTTATTTTTTATTTTTATGTGGCTGGCTGCATGTTCATCTTTTCTCTCAGTCAGATTTTGTTGTTAATCCTGAGTTAGATTCTGTGCTGTTGTACTTCTCTCCCCTCCTGAATTTCTGCTGTGTTGGTTGTTCCTGCCAGTCTGACTGTAGTTTGCTTCTTGGAAATGGGAAGATAATCCACTAGGAAATCTTTATCCAGTCATGGGGCTTCCAGTGATGAGAAGCCTCATCAGAAGAACAACTAGGACCAACTCCTGCCAGATCCTTTCTGATCTGATGTGTGAGTGGCTCTATAGTGCTTGTGCTGAGAACAAAACTGACCTTCCTGCCTTGGTGGACACCAGAAGAGGTTAAGGCAGGAAGCTTTTGCCCACACAGTTGCCCAATTCTTTCACAACACTGTAGGATACACTCCAGTGGCTGCAGCATGAGGTTCTGCCAGCTACTGACAGCTGGCTCCTTCAGCTTTAGCAACAAGGAGAAACATGTGAACTTCTGCTTTATGGAAACTGCTTCCAGGGCTCTTCTGGTGCCACCTCGGACAGTTCAGCAGCTAATCCCAACACAAACAGCTTCCACCTCCCTTGTCTTGTTATCACAGAATCACAGAACTGTTCAGGTTGGAGAAGAGCCTTGGGATCATGAAGTCCAACCATCAACCCCACTGTACAAGTTAATTTCTAAACCATATCTCCTAACACCACATCTAAGCGTCTCAAACTCATCCAGGGATGATGACTCAGCCACCACCTTGGGCAGCCCATTCCAGTGCCTGACCACTCTGTCCATGAAGAATTTTTTCCTGGTGTCTAGTCTAAACCTACCTTGTTGGAGCTTGAAACCATTCCCTCTGGTCCGGTCACTAATTACCTGTGAGAAAAGACCAGAACCAACTTCTCTACAATGGCCACCTTCTCTTCTTGGCCACCTGGGCACACTGCTGACTCGTATCCAGCTGCCTGTCAATTAGAAACCCTAGATCCTTTTCTGCCAGACTGCTTCCCAGCCATACTTCCCCAAGCCTGTAGCGTTGCAGGGGGTTGTTGTGACCAAAGTGCAGGACCTGACACTACATTTATCCCATACAATTATCCTCAGCCCATCGATACAGTCTGTCAAGGTCCCTCTGTACAGCCCTACTACTCTCCAGCAGATCAACACTGTCTCCCAACTTGGTGTCACCTGCAAACTTACTGAGGGTGCACTCAATCCCTACATCCAGATAATTGATAAAAATGTTAAACAGGAGTGGCCCCAGCACTGAGCCCTGCAGGACACCACTTGTGACTGGCCTCCAACCAGATTTAGCTCCACTGACCACAACTCTCTGGGCCTGACCCATCCAGCCAGTGTTTCGCCCAGCAGAGTATGTGCTTCTCCAAGCCATGGGTGGCCAGCGTATTCATGAAGATGTTGTGGGGGACAGAGTCAAAGGCCTTACTGAAGTCCAGATAGACTATGTCGACAGGCTTTCCCTCATCCACTAAGCAGGTCACCTTATCGTAGAGTGAGATCAGGTTTGTCAAGCAGGATCTGCTCATGAACCCATGCTATTGCATGTAGGTGCAGCGTGAAAACCTTTTCTTCAAGGTGTCACTGCAAACAGCCACAACCTGCAGGTGTTGAGCCTCCGCTATCATTGTTGGAGCTTTTATATCACAGTTTATTTAACATGGAACAATCAATGGTATTATAGGGCTTAAGAACAATCACATAAGCTGTATAAGTTTATGACAGGCTAAGCCCTTTATGAGACAGTGGCTGATTTGATAAAGCCTTTACTAGCTCAAATGAACTCTGAGTGCTGGGGAGGGAGATGAAGAGACTGTTGACTCGGGCAGTTAATTACTGGGAAGAAGTTTCAGAATTCATTAATCCCTTTAGGATTTCCTCATGAAGCCTGGTGAGGTGGGGCTGCTCTGCTAGAGCCCTGCCTCGGGGCTGTGAAGGGGTGACCTACACAGCCCCAGCTCCAGCAGCCTGGCAGCTTTTGAAGACTTTATAATTGGGAGATGCTAAAATCAATTGGAAATACAAAGGAATTGGAAAAGTGGAAATAAACATTGGTGTGTGATCCTGTCCCTATCCACACCAGATCAGGGGAACAGCAGAATTAAGGAGTTGAGTTAGTAAAGGTTGGGCACAAGACCAATAATTCCCCTTCCCTGGAGTGTCTGTCTCTTCCTAGGTCTTATTTGGGAAAATGAAGCAGTAGAATTTTTTTTTGATTCTCTTATATCTCTTTACCCTTCCCAGGGGAAAGATAGTCAGTAGGTGCCTACAAAATCTGCTTTTCCCTTCTGAGGAGAGCAAAGAATTTAAATACCTGTGTAGAGCCAGTAGGTTGGAAAGGGTTTGGGATTTTTTTGTCAATGACCTTTTGCTTTTCTCCACAGGCTCTTCTGGAGTGAGCGTAAGATAACCAAGGCCCGAGAGTGGTTCCACCGAACGGTGAAGATTGACTCTGACTTGGGCGACGCTTGGGCTTTCTTTTACAAATTTGAGCTCCAGCATGGCACAGAGGTGAGGGGGAGCAAGGGCAGCAAGAATCCCTGTCTGATCCTAATCCCATTCCAGGGACAGCTGCAGTGCTGGGCTAAGTGCACAGATGAGGTTCCAGCTGTCATGCCTGTTGTGAATGAGCATGAACAGACCTGCCTGGTGGCTTTAAAAGGCTCTGAACTGCCTTTCAGGCTGCTTTGCTGACCACAGCCATGCAAGTTCCTGCAAAACCCAAAGAAATCAAGCCTCCTCCTGCAAAACACAAGCTTTCTCATAGATTTTCCCCTAACTGTGATGCTGCTTTGTTGTTTATGATACAAATTTCCTCATGAGTGTCAAGTACAGGTGAACAGAGACAGGGGAATGGCCTGTTCTAACCTCTTATGGAGGTTTTTACTGCCTGATGTTCCTGAAGTGATGGGAGTGTTTATCCACTGACTTCAGAGATGTCTCTGGCCTGACATAGCCAGGTGCTAACGCAGAGGATGTTTCTGCTGCCATTTCACTGGTGTAGCCAAAACTCCAGTGACTGTGATTCAGCCAGTTGGTTTGTCCTGTCAGGAGAGCTGTCGCCTCTGAATTCTGACTCAGGCTTCTGCACTGCTGATAAACAGAAATCCCACTGTGGGGTTTGGAAGAGCCAAGTGGGAAGGGGATGGTTCTGTGTGGGGCTCTGTGCTGGAACAACCCCGGGGTGTTAAGGCACAAACTTGTCATTTCTCTTCTCACAGGAACAACAGGAGGAGGTGAGGAAGCGCTGTGAGAACGCTGAGCCTCGTCATGGGGAGCTCTGGTGTGATGTCTCCAAGGACATACAGAACTGGCAGAAAAAAATCGGAGAGGTTCTGGTCCTTGTGGCAGCCAAGCTGAAAAATACCTTCTAGGACGTGTTGGCTTTGGCCACTGCTGTAGGACTCGGCCGATTACCTGCTTGCAGTGTGCTCGGAGGAGGATGCTGATAGGAAAGCTCTTTCTGCCCGAAGGAGAAGCTACTTCCTTGTCTCCCCAGCCATAGTGCTTTTGGCTCACACATACCAGTCATCAGCTTCTGTGTAGGACAGACAAGCGGTCTTGTGAGGTTTTAATATGATGCCTGACTCTCCCCTGTAAATACAGGCTTTGATTAGTGATTGTAAGGATTTGAGTTCCTCTGGTTTCTCCCCCAGCATGTGGCCCTGTCCCATCCTGTCCCCCCATGTGTAGTGTCTGTAGTGTTTGGCTTATCTGATGCTGGTTCCTTGGCAGCAGAGCTGAGTTGTTGCTGGTTGAAGGAGGTGAGAAGACTTCTAGAGGGGGCGACCAGCAGTGAGGGGAAGGGCTGGGAATGGCTGGGCTGGCCCTTTTGCTTTAGGATTTTGCCACAAGCCTGGCTTAGCTCAATCTCATCTGCTGGCAAACTGCAGTGCAACTCCAAGTATTCCTCAGCCCCAAGCAGATGGAGCGTTTTGGGAAATTCAAGAGCATATTTTAGAGACCTGTCTCCTTGTTTGTTTTTTTTAAAATGTACATAGTACAACTTTCTCTTTTAGATGTCTGGTTTCACTGAAACACAGTGGAATTTTAAATCAGCAAGGCAAAACCCAACAATCCCTGAAGGAACAACCTTTATTTAGAGCCCCTAAAGACTGTGCAATTGCTGCTGCTTTAAGTGGGGTGTTAGGGCTGTGCAGATGGAAGAAACCAAATCCATGAGAGGGGAAGATCTCTGGGGCTTCATCTTCAGTTTTCTACACTTGTGAGCTGTATTTGACCCCCCAAAATTTGATTTTCTTGTGATTATGGAAGGAAAAGCTGTAATGTTACATGTTGAGATGTAGCAGGAGTGTCCAGGGCTGTGGATATAGCATTGTAGACTCTCTCTTTGGTTAACAGGAGAAAACCCCTTATTGTGTGTTTGGACAATGAGTATAAAATGGAGCTGGTTGTTTTGTTTCCTTATGTTCTCTGCAACGTGCTCTTCCCCTTTGACTCGGACGAGCGGGTCTGATAGCAAAAACCTTTGGACTTATCAGGCTCCCACCACTCAGCGGTTATGGCAGTGGTTACGTTGTCCATACAGCCCTTTGCCAAAAAGCATGAGGAGCCTGATGACATGATGCTGAAGGAGAAAACGGTTGGTCTTGAAGCAAAAGCCTGTTTTTTTTAATTCGGGTTTTTAACCGGAGCTCTGGTGCTTCCTCTCGAGTGGCTGGTGATGGTGTGGAGCTCTGCGTTCATTGATGTCCTGTGGAACTGTAGTTTTCCAAAGGTGAGTGAGAGGTGCTGGGAGTGCAGAGGCTTTTACTTCAGGTCTTTCTGCTCTGTTTGTGGGCTTTGGGGAAGAGAGCAGAGACATCACTGCTGCAGGAAGGAGAGGAAGTGGCTGGATGGGGGTTTCAAAGCTGAGCCAGAAACTGCAGGAGAAAAGAAACGTTAACAGATAAGTTTTGAAGGCGCTGTTCTTGTTGTTCTTACCCAGCTATTACTCTTCCTCCATGATCTAAGTGCTGGGTATTTAGAGTGTGTCCTCTGCTGGGAAGGGGGTAGGGCATTTGTTTGGAAATGCTGGGACACAAACTCCTCTGTCCTCTGGTTTTGTGTCTGTGGAGGTGAGATGGGGAAGGGTGGCTGGGACCACAGTGGCTCTTCTTGCTAGAGAGACTCTGACTTGTGTCTGAGCATCTCCCTCAAGCCAGATCCACTGACCAGGCTCTGAGAGCTTCCACTGCCCCATCCCTTAAGGATTTATTGGGAGAAGAGCTCCAGAGCCTTGGGGTTGAGAAAACACATGGAAAAGACTTGCTGGAGGATTGCTCTTGGTGGGTGGTGAGAGAAGAGATTGTTTCTCGTTACGGCATCTATGAGTTTTGAACACGTTACATGGGTCGTCTTCAGCAGTTCCCGCTTCCCACAGAGGGTCATTCTTGCCAAACTAAGAAGAGCTGGATTATTCAGTTGCTGATTCTGTCTCACTAAAACACACTGTGGGCTCCCCAGTGAAGCCTCGTTGCTGTTTGTTCATTGTTTTCGTGTTGAAGTTGGGTCAGAGTGGATTTCTGAGCTGGGGCTGGTTTGCTGATGGACCTGCTTAAAACTCAGAGGGGACACAGGAAGGGGCTCCTGGTAGACACCTTATGTGGGTGATTTAGGGCTCTTTCTGCTGTTAGTTGGGCTCACTGGGATAACAATCACCACAAATAGAACTGAAAGCCAGACCCAAGCCTCTCTGTGTCCCATTTGCTCCACAAAATACAACCCTAGCCCTGCTCTGAGGTAGGAACACCCCTCGGTTTGGATCTCCAAGTGGCTGAGAGCCCTGGAAGAAGTTGCTCAAGACATTCCAAACGCACCTCGACGGGATCAGCCTGCTCTAGGTGACCCTGCTGGAGCTGGGGGTGCACTTGGGTGATCCCCAGAGGCCCCTGCAGCCGGTTCCCGGGGCTGGGCAGACGCTGGTGCGGCCGCCTGTCCCGTCCCCCCGCCCCAGCCAGCTCCGTCCCCTCCCACCGTGGAGCCAAGTTCAAACGGCGGGACGCGGCGCCGGTGCCGGGCCGGGCTCCGGGAGCTGTGGCAGGGCTCCATGGTGAGTGGATCTAGGGGGATCCCCCTCCCTTCCCCGGGACCCCGCCAGGGGGCTTGGAGCCACCGCTCCGCTCCGGAAGCGGTTGGTCCAGTCGGGGAAAGGCACTCGGACTGGTCTGGATGGGGCTGGTCGGACCGGGAAAGGTTTGGATCAGTAGAAACGGGGCTGGACTGACTTAGGATGGGGCTTGGATCTGGCTGGGAGGGTCGTGGTGGGATGGAGCTGGGAAATACTGGGGAAAGTGGCTCTGATCTGGCTGGGAGGACTGGTCCAAGGGGACCAGGCTGCTGTGACTGGGACGGGGCTTGGACCTTGCTGGGATGGGGTTTGGGCTTGGCTGGGCTGGAGCGTGGACCTGGCTGATCTCAAGGAGAAGAATGGAAGGGCTATCCCTGCCTGGGGCTGCAGCAGGTGCTGGGGCTCTGGCTGGTGGCTCTGGGTCCCTTTGGGCAGGAGGGTGTCAGGAAGGTTTCTCTAGTTGAAAGGACCTGAAGAACCCAGTGGAGCTACCTGGCTGCTGGCTGGCATGGCCTTGGAGTGGCTACTGCTGGCAGAGTGTCATCACTGGTCTATCAAAAATGGTGATTTCCCTTATCACCTCATGTTTGCTGGAGGATTAGAGCCCAGGAAGAGATTAGAGTTTCTCTTGCCAGGCACAGTAGACTCTGACTATCCTGCACTTCTGTTGTCCCCTTGACTGCTACTTTCCTCCAACCCTTCCGTGGGATGGGATGTCCCAAACCCCTGAGCTTGACCTCGCTGCTGTGGGGAGGGAGGGAAGAAGGAACAACCGCGGATCAGCCTTCAGACTCTTCTTCCTCCATCCTGAAGGATGGAACCAATGGCTGGGACAGGGGTGGGCCAGCTTTGTGTCCCCACACCCCTCTCTTGTTCCCACTGTCCTTGAGGTGATGGGAAGTTCCTGCTGGACCCTCCAAGCTCCATTCCCAGATGCTCCCAGAGCTGTTGTAACTGCAGGCTGTGCTTCCTGCCCCTGGCCAAGGGCTGAGTGTCCGGTGCCAGGCTCGGCTGCCTGGAAATGCTTGTACTGGTGTGTTTTCTCCTGGAACTTGTTCCCAGTTGCTTAATGACCCGCTTGAGGAGAGTCGTTCCCAGTGTCGTCGTAAGATCGCGCAGCCTTGTCTTCCCGGCGGAGGAGGCTTCCCGAGAGCGACAACCCTTAGACTTTGGACGGGGTGTACTCATGGAAGCAGAGCTCCCCTTGGGTATCCCTGAGGATTTTACCTGCAGGTGAATCACCCCTGGGCCGTGAGATCTCTGGGTTTGCAGAGAGCAAAGCCAGCAGCATGGGGAGCCTCTTCCCTGCACTTCCCAGCCCCAGGACGTGATTCAGAATGGCTCTACTGGAAGTGATTAAGGAAGCTGAAGAGCCCAGTGGGATTTGTACCAGTTGCACATGGATTTGCTCATCTCCTCACACAGAGTTCTGCTCCAAGGGTGACGCCTGTGTTCGTGGGTTCCCTTCTGTGGAGCCTCCGTCTATCCTGCTGAGCCGCAGGTGGGAAAAGGTTTCTTCATTTTGAAGCTGGGTCCTGCCCATCATTGAGTGGGGAGCACAGAGTGGGTGCAGGTTTGCAAACAAACCCCCTGGATTCCCACCCAAGGACAGGATGGACAGTGTCTACCTGGACTTCAGTGAGGGAACTTCTTCCTTCTGGCTTCTCTGAGCAAAAGGTCAAGCCCAGCAGCCAGCCATGTCTGGGACAGAGATGGGAGCTGGGCCCTGAGGCAGGAGATGCTGTTAAAGCTGCCTGTCCCTTCCTCCTCCCTCATGCCTTGGCCACAATGTTGTGTGTTTGGAAGGAGCTGAACTGCCTTCTGCCTGTCCAGACCTGACACTCGGGGCTGGGAGGGGATTTTTTGCAGTCTTTTCCTGCAAACAGGAAAGGACAGAGACGCTGAGGTGCCAGGATAGAACCCCGGTGCTGTGCCATCACCCAGCCATGTGGGACAGGAGCTGCTGGGCTCCTCTCCTGGCGGATGCCACCCTGCTGCTGTGGGGCTGCTCGAATGTCTCTGGTCACCTGAGGTTGCTCTGGCTTTTCCTCAAAGCCCTGGGACTCCTCCCTTGGAGGGTCCAGCCACCCCCTCCCTGAGACCCTATCAGCTCAGATGTCAGCACTTTGGGTTTCCCCACTGTGCCTGGGCCAGCTCAGGGCTCAGAGCCAGGAGACGGAGGCAGCTGGGACATGCTGAAGGAAGCGGGAGCCTGAGCTGCTTTGATCTGGATCTTCTGCAAGGGCACTCCAGCCCAGAGCTGTGCAGGAGCTGGGAAATGCTGCGTAGCAGTGCCTGTACTGTCGGGTTCATCGGCAAAGTACTTTTGGGTTCCCCAAAGCTTCTGTGGGTTTGCTGATGGGGAGCCAGGTAGCTCCTGCTTCCAGCTCTTCTCCAAAGAGAAGAGTACATCCACTTCTGCTCCTCCTGGTGTTTGGTGGCTGAGGGTCTGGCCTTGCAGTGCTAGAAACCGGGCAGCTGTTGGAGCAGAGAGCTTGGTGAGAGATCCTATAGACCTAGAGAGGTCCCTGACACACTGCTGTGTGGGTACCTGGCTGCTGGCACCATAGAGAGGTTGAAGTTCTCTGTGGGCACCACTGTAGGTCTCCAGGGCTTTGCTGCAGGAGATGTCCTGTGGGAGAGGACGCAGTTGAGCCACCTCCTGGGCACACTGTGTCTTCAAGGATAGCAGATGAGTCTGATGGGGGCTTGTGTTGAGGGGCTGAAAGTCTCAGACTATCCCTCCCTCCCCAGCTCATGCTGAGCCCTTCCCTGTGCAGATTCTCCCCCGGGCACTCTCCTGGGCTGTTCTGTTCCTGCTGCTGGTGGCTGTGCTGGGCAGAGGCAGAAGGTGCAGCATCGCCAGGATCCTCTGCCAGTACCGTGCTGTCATCTTCCACGAGATCCAGAACCTGGTGAGCAGCAGGGGACCTGCCCAGGACCCCAGCTTCCCACCGCTGGGGATGTGGCTGAGGGGGGTGTACGGAGGGATGAGCCTGGAAAGGTCAGGATGGGGTTGTCTGCTGGTATTTCTGGGGAGACTGATGGGTTCAAATGGGGGATGCCTGCCCCACATGAGAGGCACCAATGCTTTGGGATGCCCCAGCTTTTTCCTTTATTCCTCCAGAAAAACCTGAGTGGGTCAACGGACAGGAGCAGGAGGGCTGGGCCAGCTTGTCGCTCGGACAAGGTGAGCACTGAGGGACCCAGCACTGGGGTGTCTTGTGGGCTGAGGCACTGAGCCCTGGTCTCCACCCCATGCTTCTCCTCTGCAGGACCAGAAGATCCTGCTCTCCATCTACAATATCAGCATGTCCCTGCAGGAGGTGGCTGCTGGCACTCTGCACGGTCCCGTGGAGCTGGCAGTGCAGAAGGTGTCCAGAAACACCCACTTCATGCTCAGGGAGAACTGCCAGAAAATCATTAAGGTGGGAGCCCTGGCCTTTCAGAGTCATCCCAGTAGCTCCCAGTGGCCCAACACATGGGCTGCAGGCCTGTTGCAGACTCTCCCAGTTGGGGAGATGCTGATGGGACATCCCAGTGGACTTTGAACTGGCCAGGGTAGTGTGGGATGGGCTGGTGGGGTTTTACCACCAACTACCGGAGGGGTTTGTCTATCTGTGCCATGATGGGAACATAGAGCCTCAGTGGGATGCTCCCCTGGTCTTGCTCTCATTTGTGGCTGCTCACAGGCTGGACCTGGAATCAGCCACATCCACTGGCATCCTTGAGGCTCTATGGGGAAGCCCCGGCTGGGACAACCCCCTGTGGCAGCCACCAGCGACTTATTAACCAACGGGGAAGCCCCAGGGCAGGGAAGTGACAACTGTGCCCGACTCTGGGGAGGTGCTGAGGTTGTCCCTGCTACTATTGCTGGGGAAATCATCTGGGAACAACTCTGTCTGGGGTTTGCTGCAGTGGGGTGGAGGAGCTGCTGATCTGGGAAGCTGCCTGCAGACCCCACTACCCCTCTGCCCCAGCCATGGCTGAGGGGGAGAGGGTGCAGGCTGCCAGTTCAGGGTGGGCACAGCCAGCTCTGGGCACCCACCATCCCCACTATGGCCACGGAGCATTTGCCCACCCTGGCCTGCAGCTTTGCCCATGCAGATCCCCTGGGCAATGCCCGTTGCTCTGTGTCTAACGCCTGGGTGATGCCCAGTGAGTGTTTCTCATTCCCGTATGGCAGCGACTGCAGAACCCACCGCAGAACCGACTATGGATCCCATCACAGTCCCGGCCCAGGGGACGCAGCTGCAGGAGGAAGAAGCTGCTGGAGATTGGGAGGAAGGTGGAGAAGCTGGTGACCTGCTGGGAGAAGCTCTATGCCCTACACACCCCACAGCGAGCCCCCTGGGACTCCTAGGGGACCCCTTTGCCACATGCCGCAGGGACATGCTGCTCTGGCATCTTGTTTGGAAACCTGGGCAGATCCAAACCCAAAGGCAGCAGAGCTGCCAGAAGCTGGTGCCTAACTGGAATTTGTCCTCCTGTTCTAAGAGATTCACTGGTCCCGTAACAGCTGGTGGGATCAGCAGGCAGGTTTTGCCATGGGGTGGTTGTGGCAAGAAGCTGCGACACCAGGAACTGCCAAAAAGAGGGGATGAGCTGTTGGGTTCCTGTGATGCTCCCAGCCCTGCCCCACCTGCTCCTCTTGTGGGGACAACAGCTGCTTTTGGGGCAGAAGGAGAATGTGGGACCTGGGACTTGGAGGGCTCCACTGAAGAGGGTCTTCTGAGGGTGACCGGGCTGGGCAGAGGCACCCGTGGCACTGTTGGCACCCACAGCACCATTGGGCAAATGAGGAAGCACTAGTGCCGGCGAAGGGACAGAAAACCCTGGGTGGCTGTCAGGGCTGAGGCCAAAGTTCAGTCTCTGGCATCACAGACAGATGGAGGTGGGGTTTAGTGAGATGGAGAACATCCTCCCTCATCACCCCACTCTGCCAACGTTCCCACTCCCATAGTGGATGGCAGAGTCTGTGGGAGCCCAGAAATAAAACCTCTGCTGCCCTGGGAGTCCTTTGGGAGCTTCATCTGGTGACCTGAGTGCTGTCGTGCTGCTCATGGGGCAGTGCAGGGTCCAGGGAAGGAACAGGCAGCAGTGGTGGGCATCATGGCATCTTCTCACTACCCCCTAAACCTGCATCCCTGCCCCACAGGGCACAATCATACACGTTCATAGTGGTCTGTAGGTGGTGGAGAGCAGGGCTCTGCTGCAAGAGCTGCTTCGCTGGGTGACCAGAAAAGGTCTGGAGCAACATCTGGGGTGGGCAGGCTGACGTTGAGCCCTTGTCCCGTTTTCCCCAGCTCCTTTCCACCGGGTTGATGCTGTCACAGCCCTGAGCGGGACTGGGTGGTGATGGGGACCGAGGACACGAGATGGCAGCAGTGGGCTATGTGCATTGAGCAGTGCAGGATGGCTGCCCATGGCCTGGACCATGGTCACACCAGCATCTCTTGGCCCCCTCCTCGCTCCCCCAGGTCCCAGTGGGGCTCCGATGGGAGCTGTCAGTAAGTGGGACCCCCGCCCCATGTTTCTTGAAGGGAATGCAAGACATTTCTCCAGGGGTTTCTCTGGAGGTTCAAGCAGCCAACTGGGGCAGTGCTTCTAGAACCTGGGGTGGGGGGCTCCTTCCTCCCAGCTCCATCCTCTCACGGTTCCCTGGGGAGGACGAGTGCTACCACCTTTTCCTCCTGCCTCCATGGGGAGGGTTCATACTGATTTACATTGGGGTTTTCTTTCTTGTTCCCCCTAACCCAACCCCAAAATAGCCCCATTGATATTTTGTGGGAGGGGGATATCCCTCAAATCCAACAATCTGCATGGCACGGCTGTGCCAACCCCGGTGCCCTGGTGGGACCTAGTGGCTTTGAGACAGGGTAACTCACTGCCCTATTCTGCGTCAAGACCAGAGCAAAGTGTGTGCTGTGCCACCCCCTTCTCTTTCCTAGGTAAATCAGAGCAATAATCCTCCCTGGCTCATGAAATCACATATGGAACCAGTGCTACCAGTTTGGCATCTGGGTGACGGTAGGATGCACATGCTGGTGTTGCTGGGGGGGGTTACTGGTGTTAATGGAGTGAGTGGTTTATAGAGTGCTTCAGGGAAGTGGTCATAGTGGGGTTGTAGGCGACAGGGATGAGCGAATGGAAAGGAAGGAAAGAGAGAAGGAAAAAGCCCCCAGAAAAGGCGGGGGAGGGGGGAAATTCGAGGTCGCAGCGATGATGGAATCAGGGCAAAAACAGCCGGAAAAAGGAAACGGGCCCTGAAAAGTCCCATTAAAAATAGCAGTGAGGCAAACCCAAGTGTGCAGCACATGGGGCTGAGCACACTTCCTTTGAGGGCAGCGCTGCACGCTCTGCATGGGGTTTGGGGTGGGTCGGGGGGCTGCTCTGATGTGACTCCAGCAGCCACTGCTGCCGTGCCCACCTGCCTGTCAGTCACCCAGCCCTTTGCCAGCCCTATCTCTGTGTGTTATGGGGTGAGGTACCCACGCTTGGGTGCCCACAGGTATGTTAGAACACAACGGGGTGCACAGGGATGAGGGGGGTATGGGGTGGGGTTGGTTGTATCCTTACCCCCACATTGTGCCATTTGTGGGGGGCTGATGGCCTCAGCAGCTGCATCCGAGTGCAGTGCCAGCAGCACAGTCAGGGCTTCCTACCCCCACTGCCTGCTTTGCAGTTGTGGCCAGGGACCTCCCTGCAGGAGTATGAGGTTGGTAGCTGCTTGAGCTGCTGGGGTAGGGATGTGGGACTATGCCCGGGGTACCATGCCCAGAGGCTGCTGCATTTCCACAGAGCTGATGCCACATTTCACCCCTTTGCACCGTCACTGTCCCATTGAGATGGAGTGGCCCCAGAGCTGTCACTGTTGCAGGGTGCCAGCAACCCCCCTAGGTGATGTCTAGGGGGTCCCTCACTCACGTTGGTCCTCATCTTCCCCAGCTGGAAGAGCTGGAGGGGTCTGTCAGCTGGCAGCTGCTGTGCTGGGGGCACTGGCACCCGCTGGCTCTGCCTGACGAAGCCCATCAGCGTTTTGTTCCCTCCCTGCAGCATCGGGAAGTTGTTGAAAGCCTGGATTTATGGAGTGATAAACGCTGGGGGCTCCGCTCAGTACTCCCCTGCTCTGTCCCTTGCAAAGCTGCTGCTTTCGCAGGAGTGGGCTAGCACAACTCAGCCCTGGCATCGCCGCCCAGCTCCAGCTGGAGGGCACTGGGGCTGTGCCCTGGCCCAGCTCACTCCTGACACCCCTAGCTGTGGGGTCGCGGCTGCCTGAGAAATTTCTGACTCACTCATTCCATCAACTCCTAGGTCTGCTGCTGGGTTGCGAAGCATCTGTCCACCAGGTTGTGCCAGGGTGCCCAGGCCAGGTGTTCCCCACTGGGTACTGCAGGCTGGGTGGGAGGTGGCATCTGCACTGGGAAAGACTGGGGGATGCTGGAAAGCTGCTCTGTATCCAGCTGCTCCAGCGCCCGCATCAGGTTTTGTGTGGCCATTCGTGCCCATGTGTCTGCTTGTCCCTGTGCCTGTGCCCACACGTGTATGGGTCTGTGTGTGTGGGATTAGAGTGCAACCCCTCTCCATAGCAGGCTCCCACCACCACCACCCCCATTCTCCCTCCTCCTCCTGCTGGAGCTGGACCAGGCGCTGGATCCCAGGACCTTGGCAGCTAGTGGGATGGATGCTGGGCACAGTGGGAGCCAAGGCTGGACGCAGCCAATCAGTCCTGATGGTATCGCAGTTCCCTGGGGTGGGCACTGGATCCAGCAGCTCTCGACACCCCATGGGATCCAGGCACAGTCGGGGTGCCCTCTCTGCTACGCTCTGTGCCCCTGCGGTGCCACGTCTGTGCCAGGCAGCCACCGGGGCTCAACTGAGAGGTTTGGGGACACTGTGTTGGCTCCATCCATGGCTGCCCTGTTCCCGCTGCTTGGACCGCAGCATCCTGTGCCGGGGCCCGTTGTAGGGCGGTGCGGGGCTGCGGGGCAGGATTCCTTTGTCAGAGCTCGGTGATATTTTATTTGAACAATTAACCAAACCCGCCCGGGCCCCCGAGCCTGGTTGTGATTATTGGAGGACAAATCCCCAGCCTCACTCTGCCTGGGGCCATGCCGGGTTGAGGGGATCCAGCCCTGCTCCCACCGGCTCAGCACTGCGGACCCCCAGCTCCTGGCAGCAGGAGGGAGTTCGGTGGCTTTGACCCCCTTGGGAGCCTGCAAGCGGCTGACATTGTCTGGGCAGCAGCAGGATCCGCTGGGGTTGACTCACGGATGGAGGGGGGATGTGAATCACAGCCCCCACTGCCCATGCAGGATGCGGCCCCACATGCCAGCCGTGGACCACAGGCTTTGTCCTCTGTGGGATGGAAGCGGCTTAATGCCCAGTATGGGATGGAGCCGCTGCTCTTCCTTGGGCCCCTCCAGCAGCCGGGGATGTTGGCGCAGATTTCCTGGCCCCAGTTTTGGGGTGGGACGAGGGTGCTGTGTGGTGTGGGTTCCTCCTCCATTCTGGCTCTCTCCAAGGCTGCTCACCATGCCTAAGCTGAGTCTTCATTAATGATGCCCGATGTGGTTGCGAGAGAAGGTGCCATTTCCATCAGCAGAGTATCCTGGAGAGCGAATTGCCCAGCACAGGTCATCACACCCGGTATGATCCTTCACTGGGGTCAGCTTAGCCCATCCCACTGCTGTGTGTCCACCCTTCAGGCAGGGGCTGGTGAATCCCTGTGCAGAACCATGGCTGGAGCCACCGTGAACTATCACCCATCACGGGCAGGGAGTTCCGAGTTGGAGCTGGAGCTGAGGGTTGAGGTGGGCACAGTGGGTGATGTCACCCAGCAAAAGCTGATGCCAGTGCTCTGTGATGAGGTTAACTGGGGGTTATGAACCACCCCGGGGTGGTTTTTCCTCTTGTTGCTGGGGGTGGCGGGGTTCATGGGAGCAGCTGGGGCAGAGAAAGTGCACAGAGTGCCAGGGTGAGGGGATGGAGAAGGGACCCAGCACTGACCTGGCCCTGCCAGCCTCCTCAGCAGAGTATCCTGGAGAGGAGGCACCTCCTGCCTGCTGCTCCCGAGGGAGATTGAGGCAGAAGGGCTCCCCAAGACCTCATGCAATGCTGGAGCCTAAACCCGCTCCTTCAGGGCCAGGGCTCCTTCCTCAGCAGTGCCACACAGCTCTGGGTTCTCAGCCTGGCCTGGGGTCTCAAACTGCAGTGAGTCGTCAAAGCAGAGACGTAGTGGTGGCCGGGCCAGGCAGGGCAGCCGGAGCACGGCCCCAACCAGCAGCCCAGCCAGCAGTGAGCCACCCACGGCCACTGCCAGCCCTGCTGCCTGGCACAGAGCCTGCTTGCCTGCCTCACGCTCCCCCCACTGTCCCACAGCCATCTTGCTGGCATTGACCCCCACTGGGGATGTCTGGGACAGGGGAGTGTCCTCAGACACCACCAAGACAGCCACGGTGCTGGCTATGGCACCAAGGATGCCAGGCAAGCCGTGGAGGTTGTGGATGCCACATTGGTCCTGGAGCATGAGCTTCTGAGCCAGGAGTGGGGTGAGGAACCTGAAGCTGAGGACACACACCATGGCTGAGAGGCTGCCCAGGGCAAGGGCAGCCACTGGAGGCATGGCCATATCAGCCACTGCACCAATGGCCACCCCACCAGCCAGGCTGCTGTTCTGCAGGTGGCCAGGGCTGAGCTTGCCATCCTTCTCCAGCAAGCTGGAGACCACCACGGTGGTCACAGTGCTGGTGCTCATGGCTAGGAAGGTGTTCAGGATGGCACGGTGCTGGGCATCTCCTGGTTGGCAAAGGACGGCCACGAAACTGGGCCAGAAAACCCAAAGGATGAGTGTCCCCACCAGGGACATGAGATTGGAGCAGGGTGTTGGGGTTTCCTTGGGGTGTACTGGCCGCTGCATCGCCCCAAACAGACCCTTGGACACACCAAGGCCGAAATAGCAGGAGAAGACGTGGATTGTGATGGTGCCCCCTATGTCCAGGACACCCAGATGGGTGATGATGATCCACTCGCTGGCAAGGTAGACGGGGACTTCGCAGACTGCCACAACCAGGAGTTGGCAGAGGCTGGTTGTCCCCAGGACAGCCCCCACGCTGATGAGCACTGTCACAGCAGCAAACTCGGCAGTGAGGAGGCTGTGGAGGTCCAGGTGGACGTGGCCATGGTGGAGGTGATGGAGCAAACCCTGCAGCACCACCGCCCATTGTGTGGAGAAGTTGAGCAGAAGGAAATTGTGGGTGAGGGCACTGAGCCCATAGTGGGGCAGGAAGGTCAGCAGAAGCCCCAGCCCCACCACCAGCATCACCTGGATGTCCTGGAAGAAGGGGAAGATGCCATGGATCCAGTTGGCCACTGAGTTGACATCTGGCTGTGCCGAGGGCTCATCGTAGGTGACGAAGAAGGTGAAGAAGAGCAGCAGGGCACCCTGGAAGAGCCCCAGGGAGAGGGGTAGGAGGCGCCGGGAGCAAATGGAAGGCTCCGTGGCCATCCCAAGGACGGGAGCGGATGGTGATCTCAGGGCAGCAACCCAGCAGTGCTGGCAGGATGAGCTCTGTTCACTCCTGCATGAAGGGTTTTACGGCCACGGTTAATTTTTAACCCAAGATTTACCTTTGTGTGCCAGCAAAGGAGATTTCTCCCCCTCCCTTCTTTAAATACAGCCCCAGTAAATCCCCCACATGCTCCAGTTTGGTCGACATAGACCGGGACAGGAGTGGGGGGTTGTGATTTGAAGGCAAACAAGGAAAACCAGCCACGAGTAAGAGCTGGGGGGTCGATCCTTGAAGAGCTGAACAGGGATGTGGGTCCCTTGGACTGTGCCCCATTTAACCCTTCCCCAAGCCATGGGACGGTGCCTGTTTTGTGATTCCCCTTTTGCTCTGCCCAAAATCTTTGGGATTTTACGAAGCCCCAAAAATCAGGACCCAAAAAGATGGGCTGGTGGGTTTTTTTCTCACAGGTTCGCGTTGGCTGGAAATTCATTAAAACAATTAGCGCAGCGAGAAAAACAAAGCCCAGAGCAGCCAAGCAGCTACCCCCGAGGTTCTGGGTTGCTTCTCCCTGTGACATTTTGCCAGTGAATGTCTGGAAAAAAAAAAAAGAAAGAAAAAATTAAAAAAAAAAAAAGAAGAAAAAAGTATATGAGAACCACAAGAACAAAAGGCAGAAGGGTTGGTAAATATTTGTTCCAGAGAGAAGATATTTTTGTGCTGTCCCTGATCTCAACACCCCTGCCGCGGGCGCTGGCTCCGCGCCGCTCTTCGTCATTGTTACTGGAGGATGAGGCAGGCGAGGGCGCAAAATGGGAAACAATTGTTGAATAATCCACGCGGGGCTCCTTTGCCAAACCCTCCCCGGCCATTTTTCAACCCAAAGATGCTGCAAATGGGGGCAAACTAGAGGAGGAGGAGGATGTGCGCTAAAGGAAATGCTTGTGAGGGTTGAGGAGGGGTTGTGTTGAGCTCAAGCCATGGTCAACGGCAGTGGAAGGGTGGTGAGAACTGCGGAGCTGTGCGGGATGGGATCTGGGATGCTTCATCCACATGTCGCTGCCCTTTGGCTGGTGATGCTGAGGGTAACGGATGATCCCCTGGGGAGGTCTCACACAAGTAAATGTGGCGTTGAGGTTCCTATGTTGCTGTACAGCTGTCTCTGGGGTTCCTGGGGATGGGACAAGACAAGATGGGATGGGTTAGGGTAGGATAGGATAGGATGAGATGGGATGAGATGGGATGGGATGGGATGGGGTGGTGTGAGGTGAGATGCTCCCATTGCTCCCACTTGTGCCCACAATGGTGGCACAACCCAACCCACCTCCCATAGCTCCTGCTGGCTCCCACCTCCCCGTAGGCAGTGTGGATGTGGGGATGTAGGCAAAGCCTCCTCCATCCCTTGCTGGTGTAAAAAAGGCAGAGAAGAGTGATTTAAAAGAGTCAAAGGGATTTTCAATGGGACAACTCATTGCAGCAAACAAAACCTTGGAAGGTTTCAGGGTTATGGTCCTTCTATGAGGAGGACATGAGTTCTGGATCATCCCAGTGCTGGAGAGGTAAAGCATCATGTTGGGAGGTTGGGGATGGAAGAGCCCTCCTAGGTTTGGCCATCACCTCTGGAAGGGTGTTGGGGTGGCCTTACTGGAGCAGTAGCATATGGGGAAGTGGCGGTGCAGGGCTGGGTGCTCAGGAACTGAGGTGCTTTGTGGGGGTGACACAACCCTTATCTTGGTTGGTGACAGGGAGTTACAGGCTCAGCGGATGTCCTTGAACACACAGTCTTTCACCTCCTGGAAATCTTGCCCTGGCAGCACCTGGGCATTTGGGATGCTGGTCTGGACTTCCAGAGGGGCAGAAGCCAACGGAAAGATCTGCAGCCCCTCAGAATCCTTCCCTGGCACCTACCTCTGAGACCAAGACCATCCATCCTTTTCCCTTAGGGACAAGTCCACCCCTTTTCACCTCCCCACTCCCCACCCAGAGGAGGTGCAAAGCACAGTGATGCCTGAGCTTTCCCTGGACCACAGACCCTGCTGCGGAGATAGGGGAGAGACCCCGCCAGGCACAGATTAAAAAATAACCTTTATGGGGCTCATAAAATAAGGTCAAAGTTTCAAGAGGTCTCCAGGAAGGTGAAAGTCCCCCCTTTCCGAACCCCAGAGCACCCCAGAGGGCAGCGAATGATTAACCCTGGGGTGCAGGGTGCACCGGCGGGATGCTGGCGGGGAGGAAGGTCTGATCCCTCCAGTGACATTTCCCAGGCACAGAGAGTTTTCTCTCAGCCTCAAAGGATGGAGAGGAAGCATCTGGCGAGGGGCATCATGCAGGGAGGGGAGTGCTGAATCGCACTCCCCATGTCCCCCCTTTCACTGTGTGGGCAGTTGTTTTATGGCAGGGAGGGTTGGGGGGAACCGTCTTAGCCTGATCCTCGCTGAGAAGCGCGAGAGGAGTTCCCTGCTGAGGGCTGGGTACAAAGGAAAAGTTGAATTAACCGGGGGTCATATAAGGCAACGGGATCCGACAGATCCGAGCCAATGTGCGCTGGCAAGACCCAGTCCGTGGCACTGTGAGAAAACACTCCTGCAAATTTAACAAATCCCCACGGTCTAGAAAGTCATGTACAAGAAATTACTAATGAAGGGATCTAGTCCTATCTGGATTTCCAGACATTGGTCGAGCTCCCAACCGCCTTCTCGCAGGCCATATAAGTACATGGATCTGAATCTGGGGTGCAGGATTGTTCCGATCGTCTTGTCTGACCTTCTGCGTCAGCCGAGGGCTCCCAGTGAGGAGGGGATGCTCAGCTCGGCTCGGCTCAGCTCAGCTCAGCTCGGATCAGCCCAGCTTGGCTCGGCTCAGCTCAGCACTGCTGGGTGGTGGTGATCGGATCCTGCAGCTCTGCCAGAATGAGGTTGGCTGGAGGAGTTTTGGGAACACAGCAGGGACACTGGTGATGGATGCTAGGCAGGAGGGGAACAGAACAGGAGCTTCACCGTGGCATCGCTCTTCTCCCTATTGCCCGCTCCATCCCACAGCACCACAATCCCTCCTGATCCCTACAGACCCAGGGAGCTGCTCCAGGCTCCTGCTCCATCCTCTCTGAACATCCTACAGAAACACCCACCTGGTGTCTGGGTGAGCCAGGAGTGGCCCCACCATCAGTTTAATAGCCTCAGTCCCAGGAACCCCAAGTGCCAGCTGCCAGGTAGTGGGCAAAGGGCCAGAACCACCCCCTCCACACGCTGCCATCCCCTCACAAGCTGGTCCTAGCAGGGTGGGATGGGGGGGGGTGGAACGGGACAGAGGCGACCAGACGTCACAGCAGCATCACGCGGTCCGAGTGGCCTTCTCCATGTTGTTAGCACATTGTGTAACTCACCATGTGGAGCCGCCAGGACCGCACACGCATGCAACAACCCCACAGCCCAACCAGGGGGGAAAAGATGGGGGGAGAGACAGAGAGAAGAGAGAGGAAAAAAAAAAAAGAGAGGAGAAGAAATAAAAAAAGGAAGCAATTTCAGCTTTGAATCTCTCTCTTTAAAATGTTCTCATGGCTTCATTAGAATCTGCAGCCGCAGAGGCTTTGAAGAGTGTGGTATAAGGAGCGAAACATCTGGAAAAATTAGGATTAATGAAAACATAATTCCCAAGACTAAAGGGAAGATTAATCCTGCGTTACCACTTGTGTGTTCCACAGCTTTTCCCCAGCTCGTAACGCTGAACTTATTAAACCGCCCTGAGCGGAGTTTTTCCTTCTTCTCTCTGCCTGTCTCCCCTATGGAGCCCGATGGAAGCGGCCGATGCCAAACCTGATGGCGACCAACTGTGCCCAGCAGCAGCGCCCGCCTGCCCCACACCCAGCTGGGCACCCATGGGTGGGTTTCCCATGGAGTGGGGGTCCTGTGGGAGCTCAGGGATGGGGGCTGTCCCCCAGTGGGGCTGCACCTGCTTCCTGCATGAGGTTCTGGGCAGGATGGGGACCAAGCGGATTATGAGGTGGGGGGAGGTGTGTGCAGTTCTGGGGAACTAAAAAATAAATTAACAAAGAAATGAACAAACCACCCTGCTCTTCGGGCTGAGAGTGAGGCGGCCCCTAGGTGTCTGTGTGTGGCATCTCTGTGCCACAAGGTTAGCCCTGGCACCACCCCAGGGTCTGCCCGTGTTCTGTTCCCCCTGTTCCCAATGCCAGCCCTGTGCCAGTTCGCTGTGCTGGGACACAGCGGCGCCATGGTGAGTACCAGGGGCTGTGCCAACCGCTGGCCCAGGCTCTGGAGCTGCTCTGGAGCATCGCTCAGATGTGAAGAGGGGCCAGCTGGGAAGATGCTCGCAGGCAACAGACCCTTCATCCCTGTAAAACACCTCAGTAAACTCCCCCTTATTTGGGACACAGATGCCACATGAGAGCCAGTGGTGGTTTTGGGGATCCCAGGTGCTCCCCAGGATTTCATAGAATCACAGAACATTAGGGATTGGAAGGGACCTCAAAAGATTATCTAGTCCAATCCCCTTGCCAGAGCAGGATCACCTAGACCAAGTCACACAGGAACATCTCCAGGCGGGATTTAAACACCTCCAGAGCCCTTTAATTTAGATGTGGTCTGCACCCCTTCCTTGCCTACTGTCCCCACTGTGGCCAGGGCTGCAGACCGACAGAGACAAAGGTGTGTTTGCCCCACACATGGGGGAAAGGGCTCGTGCGCCCCAAGCACAGGGAGCAAAAAGCTGGTTTGCCCCGTAGGCACCAGAAGACAGGCTCATTTACCCCTTGTGTGGAGGGAAGGGCTCATGTGCTCCACACATGGGGAGAAAGGTTTGTTTGCCCCATGGACAGCAGAAAAAGGGCTCCTTCGCCCCTTGCATGGGAGACAAGGGCTTGTTTGCCCCACACACAAGGGAACAGGGATGTTTGCCTGCCAGGCAGCAGAAAAAAAGGCTCATTTGCCCCTTAAACAGGGGAAAAAGCCTCCCAGGGGGGACTGAAGTGGACCCTGTTCCCTCCTTCCCACGCTGCTGCCGACTCTCCCACTTGTTTTCCAGAGAGGAAACCCTCATCCCTGCTATTTAATTTATTATTTTTTACTTTTTTTCCTTTATTTTCTCCCTGTCCACGTGCAGATTGGAGGGGCCCAACCTGGGGGGCGGTTGAGGGGGATGCGGGAGGTGCTCATCAGGAGTGGAGGGGACAATGTTGTGAGCGAGGAGGAGGAGAAGGAGATGGATGAAGGTCACATCCTGCTGCTCTTCCGATGCCCGGCACCAGGAAAAAGCTGTGCTTTGTAAATACAAAAATAAACAACAAACTCTTCCCCCCCCAAC